>VXBB01007322.1:0-11791 GCA_013399915.1 Illadopsis cleaveri | reverse complement strand
GAAAAGCCCCTTCCTTCTCCTTTGCTCCCTCTTAGATAATGCATGTCCTAGGCGGGATAACCTGGCTAACAGCCAATAGAGAGGGACACCAGGTTTGAAGAACAGCCACAAGATCCAACAGATGCTTCTGTCTTGACCTTGAGCCAATTCTTGTCAGAAGGGCATCGAACTTTCTGGGTTCTTTACCTTAAGGGGTGAACTTTAAACTTTCTCTATATGGAAACACTTGCTGGGTGTGTGGGGTGCATTACTACAGGCCTCAAGCTGTGCCAGGGGAGGTTCAGGGTGGACATCAGGAGGAATTTCATCATGAAAGGTTTGTCAGGCATTGGAAGGGGCTGCCCAGGGAGGTTTGGCGTTCTTATCCCTGGAGGTGTCCAGAGAATGGCTGGACATGACACTCAGTGCTCTGGGCTCGGTGACAAGGTGGGGATTGGGCACAGCTTGAACTCGATGATCTTAGAGGTCTTTTCCAACCTGAATGATTCTGGGATTCTGTTATTTGAGCCATAGGCTAGACACAGAGTAAGGGAAGTGAAGGGACAACAGGCAGAAGTCCATGGGAAACTGAGTTGCATAAATTTATCCTTTGGGTTATTCTTAATTCAGTGATAATGAATTTATTTACCCCAGCTGTGCATCTCACTCTTCTCAGTGCTCTGTTAAGTCATGGGAATGTAAAAAGGAGTTGACTAAAACGTGATTGCAAGTAATTGAAACAAGCAGATTTTCCATTTTCAGTTTAATTTATTTATTTATTTATTTATTTATCAAAGTGAAAAGAACAAATTCTTCCCTGAAATCCTAATGGGTAGAAGTGTGAGTTTTACTGGCTCTATTTTGGGATAATTTTGCAAACGAATGCTTTGGTATCAAACGCGATAAGATGCACTCAGACCCCAGTGACACGTAATTGTCACCATTGTATTTATCCCAGCTTCATGGCAATCTCTGTACTCAAAGTTGCATTTATATATATATTAATGCCAACATATATATTGCCATGCCAAGTCGACTGAAGTGAACAAGCAGTTATTTATATCTGAATGTGTGATAGAATCAAAGTGTGAAATAAGAGTATTTGTAACATGCTTGGTGTGTGAAGAAGGAACAGTGGGCAGATAATTTCTGAGAACCTCAAATTTAAAATAGTTATTCTAGGATTATGCTGGAGGTGACCAGTGAACTGGAGTTGCAGTGAGATATAATAACAGAAAAGAGAACTCTTTGGTATTTTGTGTTGTGAATTAGATGCTTCTAAATGCCAGGCTTGTCCCAAAATACATTTTCCAGTATTTCCTAAAATGTTTGAAGTTGTAACATCTACTTTCTTAGCAGATCTGCCTATTACTCAATTTCTACATTAAACCAAAAGATTTTAATGCTCTCATGTTGTGGCTGTGTTTGGGAATGTCTAGCATAGAAAAATACATTAATGTAAGACCTTATCATAAAAAAGAGAAGAAAATTGAGTCCAGAATGTTCATTACTGTTTTGAAGGCTTCATTGGCTGTTTAGGGAGTCTAAAATCTTAATTGAGGGATCACATTGGAAGAGCAAAGTTACAGAGTTATGGAACTGCCAAACTGTATTAAAATAATACTGACATTTGTTTTATTCTCCATTATTGCAAACATGAAGTCCACTGGCAAAGGTGGAAAATCGAAGAAAGCAAGAGAAGCGAAGCTGAGAGGTACTGTGCACTTCATTTAGAGGGAATATGATAGACAGATTGTTTATTTTCAATAAATGGGCTGAAAATAACGTCATGAACTAGATGTGAATTGCTGTCTGTTTCACAAATACCAATGATTCTTCTCTCTTTTCTGCTGTGGGCATAATTCCCTGTCCTTGATGCTGCGTCTCACTTCCCTATCAGAGCAGTATTCTCTTTTCTAGTTGTTCCTGCTGCAGTTAGAAAGTTGGGAAGAAATCATTTACCATTAATCTATCCTGGTGGGGGCTTAAGCATGCTGTGACTGCCAGTGACTGCTAATCACTGTAAGATTTTGTGGTGGGAGTGGCAGCTCAGGTGGGCACAGGCAGATTTGGGAACTTCCCTCAGTGCAGCACACACACACTTGACATGATTTGCTTGGAGGTGATGACATCAAGTCAGGGAACATCTGGATTGAGGCACAGACTGTGCCATTTTAGACTGAAGGCTCAGAGGTTGAATCAGTTTTAGTTTTCACATCCTCTCTAATTTTCTAGTCCCAATGGCAGCAAAGAGAAGCCAGAACTGTGTGACAGCAGATCCTGAAGAGGATTTCAATGAACAAACAGCTGTAAAATTAAAATTGTAGGAAACCAGTGGATGTAGGAAAGAAGAGGAAATTGGGATTAAAGCACTGAGTTTCACTCAGGACTTTAGATTGAGAACCTGTGTCCATTGAAGCTGTTGATGGAGAGAGCACTCCTGCTGCTGCACTTGCTGGTCCTTGTTTCCCCTTTTATCCTCCCAGACTGATGGGGCTGTGCCAGAGAGTGTGTTTTTGTAGTATTCAAATTAATTTGGATCAATCTTCATATGAGAGATTTCTGTACAGTGAAAGATAAACATTTATCATGCTCATAATGTTCATTTTACAGTGGTTTTATCATTACAGCTGGTAACCAAATAATTTTTTAGAAATGATTTAGGAAAGCATAGTTATGCCCTTGATCTCTTTCCCAATCCTCAGCTGAAGCTCAATTACGAGCTGAACAAGAAGAAGCAGAAAGACTTGAAAGGGAGAGGCTGTATCAAGAGCACTTGGCAAAGCTAGAGGCAAAGGTTGGTTTTTTACTCAATGAAAAAATCTAATCATATTTCTAAACTTGAGTCAAGGCCTGTAAAACACCAGTAATTTATAGGAATTAATTTCCTTAATTAACCTCCTAATATAGGAATTTCCTTCCTTTATTTCCTTCCTTTCCTTATGTGTTGGGAACAATATTGAGGAAATTTTCCAGTTTTGATAAATTTAAATGCATTACCTTTTGTGATAGGTGTTTCTTCACTTTGATTAAATGCCTTTTTTTTCTCCATTCCACTGTGCTTTCAATTGAATGTATTTTTCATGTTCCCCATGAGGATATTTGGTAAAAATTCCTTAATTGGTTCCCTGCTCAGGCAGATACAGTGATTTGTGTTTGTATATATATGTGTGTGCATGTTAGACTATGTATATTTATTTTTCTGAATAGTCTGGCATTCAGAATGAAAACTGATTGGTAATAGATAAATATTCTTGTGTTTAAAAAGAAAAAAAAGATTTTCAACAGACTCATTTTTTTTTGAAAGAGTCACTCTTGTCTACTCCTCTTGTACTTCACAGAATATTTTTTTCCTCCTAGGGAGAAGGTGACCTTAAAATAATAGAAATTAAAGGGAAAAAATAAAAAAGATCTTGCACACTTTTTCCAAATTATGCTTACATTTTTTAGCAGCTCCCATTAGAGCTGTCTCCAGGATGGTGATAGGGAAACTGTTCAGTGAAAGGTTACAATCATATGTCACATTCTGTTTGTCACATGGCTTAGCAGCTATTGTGATGACAATAAGATACTGCAAACTACTGCAGTCTTCTTAATATGTTTAATATAAAAAGCAAGTTTTCAGTGTTTGTATTTGTTTAAATAATAACTCATTCAAATATCCCAAATTTCTTTCTTCTGTGTAAAATAATTGTAAGAAATAAGCCAAATATTTAACTACTCTGTTTGAGAGAGATATATATATATATTTAACAGTATCAAGTAGAGAGGGAGTCTGAACTAGCAGAACTTCATTCCCTGGAACAGAAGTTTCTCTCTGCACAGCAGTGGAAAATGGATTACAGAGAACAAGCCAAGGTAACCTTTCTTCCCAAAATCTGCCCAGAGGTTTGGCAAGAAAGAGACTTTAGGAGCTTCCAGTTCTTGAATGTAGGTGTGTGCTATGACAGCATTTTGAATTCTGTCTCAAAGTAGTGGCAGGCCATGCTCACTTCTTTTCTTTGAGCACACAGGAAAGAAATGTGGGCAAAGAGGAGCCTGTTTGGTGATCAAAGTATCAATGCCCCACACCTTACCCCAACAGTCACAAGGAATTGTAATTTCAGATGTTTTGGTATCTTCTTCCTCTTTTATTTCTTTAGTTCATTCTGCTTTTAACCATTTCACCAAAAAAAAAATTCTGGCAGGGCTTAAAAAGAAATTCTGTAGAACATTTGTTTCAGTTCTTCCTGGTTATCAGAAGTCATCATTCAGAGAGAGAGGTTTGCCAGATCTTTGAAGGATGTGGCATAAACCCAGGTCAGGGCTGGAAACGTATGAAAATGCAGCTAAATGTTGATGGCTGCAGTTTAGAGTGACATCCACGCTGGTTGAATCATTGCCCAGTGGCATTTTGTACCTGTCAAGTTCAATTTTAAGTGGTAAGGTGTGGAAATAGAGTAGATTTCACTCTTGTGAATCTCGCAGACACATCACTCAGTGACAGTCTGATAGTGAGATTTGGTCAGGTAAGGAACCAAAGCTTTAATATCCTACAGTCTTGTGGACACAAGGATTTTCCCTTGTTCTTGTGTACTGCTTAATCCTTTAAAAGTCTCTGTAGAAGAACTTCACAATCATAGGATAAATCATGTTAGAGAGGACTTCTGAAGTTCCTGTAGCTCAACCTCCTGCACCAAGCAGGGCAAAGTTTGATGTTGAATCAAGGTGCTCAGTTGGGTTTTGAAATATTTAAAAGTTGGAGGTACCACAGCATCTTTGACTGCTTTACCACTCTTACTACAGCAATTTTTCTCTGAATGCAATTGGCATTTCCCTGTTACAGCTTGTGATCATTTGCCAGCTGTTGTTTATGGATGCTTTGACAAACTAGAACTACGGATTTTAAAATAAGTCTGATAAAACACTGGTAGATTATGGGGAATGCCAGAGTTTTTGTTAGTCTGTTGTTAAGATTATTTAGGGTAAAGGACATATATAACAGCAGATTCTGAGTTTCCACATCTATTTCCGAACAATTTCAGTTTAGATGAAGACATGCATTTACAATTTACCATGAAATTTATCCTTTTTCTCAAAGTAAGTGCTGTTACTTCTAAGTATGTGATGATAAAAGTGAAGCTCTCTTTTAAGTGCGAAGATATTAAGAAAAAAGGAATCAGATGTCTTATTACTGAAAATTGATCAGTCTTTTATACAGGAGTTTCCAGTGCACTCAGCACTCCTCTGTTGTTGCTTTGTTTGAAGTCAGTAGGAATACTAATGGGAGTGGTTGGGAATGCAATCCTGTAAGTGCTTTTGCTTTAAAAGATACATTTTCCTTTGTAATGCAGTTTTCAGTAACATGGGGTTATTAATCTTCACAGCAAACAGGAGGGCAATGTTTCATTAATATCCTATTCGATGGATGAAAAAAAATCCATTATGGGTGATAAATCAATCCCAGGAGCCAACATTAGGCTTTTGTTTAGCCATTAAGTGGGTTTAGTCTGCCACTGACTTCTTCTTTCCACCACTTACAGGAATGACCAAGAGTTGATTTGAAAATAAAATTATTTTAAAAACCCACTAATCTAGGATTTCACATTTCTACCTGGGGTTTCTACAACAGGAGAATTAATGCTGGTAAGGGAGAGGAAATCTCCTTCAGAAGCAGAGAAAGGAGGAGTAAACATGTTGCAGTAGAAGCTCTTAATCAACTTTATTGCCAGTGTAGGAATTTTCAGATTTCTTGGCAGAATCTGATCTGAGACCCACCTGCCTCTTCCACCTGCACCTTCCTCGTTTCTGTTCTCAGTCGTTCTATTCTTCCAGTCCCTCCCTTGTGGCAGGTACTGAATTCATTTCTTTTGTGGAGCACCCACTGATAATAGGTATAAACAGCAAATGTGAGGTGGGCAGAAGCATCTTAACACATTAATATCAAAGTAAACCATTTTTCCAGGCATAGGGATAATAAACCAGGTGGTGTTAGAATCCTGTCTCTATAATATATTTGTCTTTCAGAATCCTCCTTTTCCTTGTAATAGCAGTGTGCAGCACACCTGTATCCACTTTTCTCTGAACTCTTCTGTAGTGGGAGCGTTACCTCAGCTGTGATGGGACTCCTGACCCCACTGTACCTCAGGAAATCAACACTTTCATGAGCTTGTGGCGTGACGACCACGATGAGGACATTCAGCTTGTGATGGAGAAGGAGGAAGTGGTCCTAAATGTAAGTGTTAAAATGGTGTATTTCAGTTCAAGCTTAAACATATTCTTAACAGCCCTCTCTAACTCTATTTTCCCATTTTTTCATGGCCAAATGACTGAAAGACCTTCAACACCTAGAAGTTCTTCAGTTTTTCTATTTTTCTTTTATTACACATTTATTGTTAACCCAAAAAAGATGTTTATTGACTCTCAATATGCATTTAAGGGATTTGTGTGCTGTGTTTCTACACTGAGGTCTAGCATTCCAACACCCATATTCCCTTCCATTTTAAACCAGAGCATACAAGTTCATGTCAGATAGAAATGCTCTGATGGACAACAGCCTTATTTTCTAACACTTGAGCCAGTAAAATGTCATGTAAGGGCAAAAGTTCCCAGAACTGATTTTTACCAACAGAAGTCACCACCCACTGATAGCTTGTGAAGCAATTTGAAGCAGTCTGTGCCTGCTCTGTAAATTTAGGATTTTATTTTCATTTGTGCTGACTGTATGTTGTTTTTCAGAAAGTTTTTCAGAAACTGGGGGGAAAGTTGCATGTGTAATACAGGTGTCATTGGGCTGGTTTGGTTCTGAGTTAGATTTCCCATCTGTCTATTAAAAAGAAGGTTATTTTTGTGAACAAAATCTGTTTAGGTACAAAGGAGGTAGGTTTGCCTCATTTTTTATGACAGAACACATAATATGTTAAGGATGGTGTCAAAACAGATACTTTTCCCTTGTAAATGTCTTCTAGTTGATTGAGAAGTTTGAGATTCTTCTATTGGAGGCATCACCAGATGAGATCACAGAAAAACAACGAGACCAGTACCTGGAATTTATTTTGCAATTGCAGAATCTGCTTCATCAGAAGTACAATGAGGCTACACAGAACCTGCTCAAAGTGAGTGAGATTTACTGCTTCAAAGTTGTGATAGGTGCACATAAGTGTAACTCCAAGTGTCCTTTAATGATGGTTGGCTTTGTTTGTTCCTAAGCTGTCACAGAGATGATGAGTCTGTGAGTTTCCAAATCATGTTTATAGCACTTGCCAGACTTTGTAATTATTCAAAGCTCCTGAAAATCTGAACTTTACAGTGGAAAATCTCTTCATTAAGTCAGACAAGAATAAACTACTGGGAAGTTTTTTGAGATTTGGAGGTGATGAAAACAAGAGGTGGTGTATGAAATTTGTTGACTGTACCAAAAAAATGTAGATGTGAAAAGCAGCTCATAAGGTTGCCTTGTACACATTTTTCTAATACAAGTTCACGTGATGAAAATATTTTTGAAAGTAAGCTCTTGGGAAAGGTGAAGAGTACCCAAACAAGAAAATGAAATTGTGCTGGACAGTCAGTTTTTTGAGCTGCATGTCTAGGTAGTGACCTTGCTATCTCAAGAATATTAATCAAATACATATAAGTATGTTTAGCAAAGGAATATTAGGGAAATAGTGAACCAGTTGTATGTGCACAGTCAAAACCCCCTGGAAATTAAGAAATTTTGAATTCTTGTTTATTGAATTTAGGATTAAGTTCCCAATATAATCATTATTTCACAAGTTTGATGTTGCCTAAATGATAAAATAATCTGTGCAATGACTCTGGGGTGGGAGTCCACTGTTGCTCAGTAAATTCTTTTTTGTTTGGTTGGTCTTTTATAATTTATCCTGAGAATTAGGGAAATAATGGAAGAACCCCATTTTGGCAGTACTTGATTCACAGAATTTATGAAGTCAGATGAAAAAAAGGAACGTAGTTCAAATTTTAAGAAATAGATTTCTGTTTATAATTGTTGTGCTTTAGTACATAAATGCAACACAGCTGGGCTTGGTCTGGTGTATTTTCATTCTTATATGTATTTTTTATTTATTCAAGTAAATGTAGGTAAATCAAAGTGAAATAAAAACACATGTTTTAATTGGCTTTTTTTTCTTTGTAGACAGCTAGTGTGTATGAAGATTCTGAAACTGGGAATATGCACACAGTCATAATGGATAAAAATAGTACTTTCTGTATTTGGGTCAATCTGAAGAAGAAAGCAAGGTACAGCACACTGAAATTATTAATTTGAAATGAGGCCTGGCTTGGTTGAATAAACACCAAGAATCAGTTTCACATCATCTTTTTTGTTGTTGTTGAATAGCATCCATTCTGCAGAGTCTCAGTGCTGGCTGTTGCTAAGGAGTAGTTTAGAGATATATAAATTTCTTTCTTAAAATGCAACAGCAGAACCCTGTCACTGCCAGAACAACTTTGGAAGAAAAACAATAAAGCTCATGCAGAGAATTGAAATTCCTGTGGAAGCAGTGTTTCTTGCTGATGCATTTAATATTTTCTAAGTTGTTCCAGTTGCTTGCAAAGCAGTGAATGATACTTTGTGCTCAGTTAGAGAAAATATTTTAGAGCCTGGGATGCACTATCATTTCTGAATCTTGAGTTTTGTGGTTTTATTGTGTTACCATTTAAATGGTACATTCTCAAAATGAGATTTTTGAACAGACTTCTTACTCCCACTCCATAAATATAAGGAATAAGGTTTTAAAAGGACTTTAGCTTGACTAAGGACCTGTTGCTGTGAGTTTTGTTAAGATAAATAGAAGGGTGGGTGCTCAGCAATATGAGACTGACCTGCAGGAAGAGCCCATATGGGTTAAGTGTTAAAGCCTTTTGGCCAGCAGAGACATGCACTTTAATTATTCCACCAACAATCAAAAGCTAAGTGTTGCTTTACTAGAAGATTTTTAGAACTTGTGACCATCTTATCCTATCTTATCCAAAATTAAGTATTATTTGAATTATTTTGAAAGGTGCTGAGAGTGATGTAACACAGCTGTGCAGGGATTTTCCCAATAAATGAGTTTTACCAGGAATGTGGATTCTAGAAGAGCTGCCACCTGATCCTACCTCATTGTCATCCTGTCACTGCTTATTTTTGAAACTTGTGATCCCCTTGATGCAGCTGTGACTTTGCTGGAGGGTCTTACAGACAGCTGCCAGCACAAGCACTGTGACATCTCACAACATTTCTCAGATGGTGCAGCAAATCCCAAAAGAGATTTGACCCTTTGTGAGGAAGCACCAAGTGAAGTGCTACCAATCTTACCAGGGCCTGTTGTTGTTGTCTCTGCCCTTGCCAGGTTCAAGAATTTTGTGTTCCAGGGGACAGGACATGCCTTTGACCTGCCCAAATCCCTGGCTCTGAGCAGCGTGGCCGTCCGCATGCTGCACACCCGCTACGACCACTTGTCTCCCCTGTGGGTGCAGTGCCAAGGGCTGCCCAGGCAGGAGGCCTCAGACACCAAGGACTTAGCTGAGCATCCAAAAGACACTGGGCAAGAACCAGGAGAAGAGGAGGAGGAAGGCAGGGAAGAACCCGGTGTGCCTGCTGCAGAAGAAATGAGTTCAGAGGGGAGAAAGGTAAGTCAAAACCTCCTCAAAGGATATCCTACACTTGAAGCTCAGTCACAGTGTCCTGTGCAGGACAGCTAAATCCTTAAATGTTTCATAGGAAAAGGCAGCTTTTGTCAACAGTGTCATAGATCTTCTCAAGGGAATGGAAAGGTGGAAAGTAGAAAAGGAAGTTTGGACAGGGTGTGCAGTTGGCCTTTGGTTGGTGGTTTAAGAGAAGGATCAAGCATGATGTGCAATTGCAAAATATTTCTATAAATATCTGGCATATGTACAGATGAATGAATTCTGCCTCTGCAAAATGACAGCCCCACAGAATCCCTGCAGGAATCCAATTTTAGGAAAATTTGCAGCGTGCAGAGTAAGATTCAGAGTTCAGCAGGTGTTGGCTGAGCAGGTGCCTGGCTGCTCCATGTCTGTGTGCTGACACTTTGCTGTTAGAGGGCTTTTCACATCGTATTTCTGGCTGCCTGTCCTCTTCCTCAGCTCTCTTCCATGAAGTATGTTGGCTTTAGGTGTAATGGAGGCTGCTTGGTTTTGTGTTGTCCTTACTGCATTTGGGGTTTTCACTTTGTGTATCACCTGTGACTTTCAGATAAATGTCCTGTGTTCTCTACCTAAAATTTCTGCAGAAGTAAATGACAAAACATCAAGTTTTAGGCCTGCTTAGTATGTTTGGAGTAATTTCACAGGATATTCTGAGTGGAAAGGGACCCACAAGTATCCTCTACTCCAGCTCTTAAGTGAACAAATTCTGGGATCCATGCAGGGATCAAATGGGGATCGAATGGGGTTCATGATCATGGCTTTTCTCCTTTTCAGTCCCTAACACATTTTAATGAATCAGTGCTTGAAATCCTGTGTCTCTTGGTTCCTTTTTTTCTTTTTTTGTATGACAAATCATATTTTTGGCACTTTCCACCTACATTTCTCAGGCTTTCTTTAAGCTCCTTCATTTTATTCCCTCTCTTTTTCTTTCCCACATCATGATCCATTTTGTGGATTTTCCTCCTCCCTCTGAAGGCTCCACTTCTCTCAGCTTCTGTCCTCTCACCTCCTGTCCAGTTGGAGGAAATGTGTGTTCTTCCCACGTGCTGGCAGGCACAGCCAGGGCACAGAAGGTGCTGTGCCTCCAGAGGAGTCTGCTCTGGCATGGATGAATCCTTGTCTGGGTTGGATATTTGTCTGGAAATCCAGGGGAATGTTTCTCAGCATCCTCCTGTCTGGCTGTGCCTTGAGCTCCCCCACATTCCTGTGTGTAAATACAGTGAAATACAGTGTGAAAGGGAATAAATATCATGGGCCAGGCACAGAACAAAGCCACAGGTGAGGCTTTGGCACAGTTTCAGTATTGGTTTGGATTCAGCTTTGACTTGCATTTTACTTGAGGCCACTCTGCTGGCTGTAAAGTCAGCAAAACCACAACTTGTGAGTGCACACTCTGTTGAAAAAGTGTTGGGTGCTGGTGCTTGTTTGGTACCCAGGGAGCTCAAGATGGAATTTGCTGTGGAAATGAAGTAATTACTTTGTCTCTATTTATAAATCCAGTTCCAAATTAGAGAGTACCTTTAATGAAAATATTTTTGCTAGCTAGGTAGAAATTATTTCTCTTAAAACCTTGACCCTGTAGCAAGATAGGTACAAATGTTTCTGTTTCCCTTCTCCTTGGGCCTCCTTGAGGGCAGTGATACTTTCTTTTTCATTGTGTTTGTCTCTGACTAATGGAAAAATGTCTCTTGCTTTTTGTCTAGGAGAGTGCTGCCTCACTGAAAGAAAACAGCAATAACACAGATGATGTGAAAGAGACAGAGGAGAAAACTGAGCAGAGTTCAGACATTTTGGATGTGCCATCACAAGGTATTTGGTTAGTTTTTACCTGCAGGACTGAAAAAGTACTTAGGCTAAGTATTTTCTATGTTAAAAATTGTTCCCTGTGAGGGTGGAGAGGCCCTGGCACAGGTTGCCCAGAGCTGCTGTGGCTCCCCCATCCCTGGAAGTGTCCAAGGCCAGGCTGGCTGAGGCTCTGGAGCAACCTGGGATAGTGGAAGGTGTCCAGGAGGCTGGAACTGGACTTTAACGTCCCTCCCAACCCAGGCCATTCCATAATCCATGGAAACACTTCAATATCTCTGTGTGAATGGAACAAAGTTTATAAATATAGGGATGTTTTGGTAACACTTGAGTTTTGCTGACATTTCTATTAATGATTGTT
>VXBB01007320.1:6172-27689 GCA_013399915.1 Illadopsis cleaveri | reverse complement strand
CTCCTGCACTGGAAAATGCTGTCCTGGGCTCCAGTGGGCCACAGGTGTGAGCTCCTGGTGGTTTCCTGGGTTTTCAGTCCAGAACAAATTTAAAAGAGTTCCAAGAAAAAGAAGAGAAAACAGTCCAGGGAACTTCTCTGCCTCAGCTAGCTACAAACTAACTATAAGCAAAGGAGGGAGAGTTCTCTTCTGCTATGGGTACTGCAGACAACACAGTCCAGGAGCACCAAGGAGGGGGAGCTGGAAACAAGCTTGGTGCTTCTTCTTTCCTCCCTTCATTCTCGGAACCAGCCTTAAAGGTGCAGAACTTAATATCCAGAATAAATAGAACAGACAACTGGGGATACAAGCATCAGAAAGTCACCCCAGGACGCTCCTGTTTTAGTTGGTGCCAAAGCACCCCAAAACATGTCATCCACATTGGAATTGAAATTAGGTGGACAATTTCAAGTATTCTCTAACCCAGGAAAGACCTTGGTAACTCACTATTGCTTTCATAGGAAAAAAAGGCAACACTATTACTAAATGGTTGCCCCAGAAGGAGAATTGGCTTTTGTAAGAACTCCTTTCAGACAATGAAGACATAGATAAAGAAATCTCAAGGCCAAGAACATTTCCTTAGTAAGTCTCATCCATCCTCCCAACCCGGAGCATTGAGAGCTTCAGAATACTCTCCATTTTTAGAGAAAGATGGTTCAATCAGAGGTGATTTTAAAGGCATTATAATTTGTAAACAGAAATACATTTGTTAAGAAGAACAAAAGACTTCTCAAAATAGCCCAGAAAAAATGTAATAGATACTCTATGACAGACACCAGAAGCTTTTGTTTCCCACAGCTTTAGAGTCTGCTATGTTCCAGAACAAGAATGCACACACTAAAAAGAGAACTGAAGCGTTCAGCCAACTTACGTGTTGTAAACAAAAAGAAAAGATGGGATTTTTAGAGAGGAAAAAATAATAGAGGGAAGAGTACAGCTGAAGAATCTGACATCACTTCAAAACAGGGGAAAAATATTTCATCTTTTGAATTTGAGGACTTTATTCCATCCTGAAAATATTATGAAAATAACATTTTTAAGCTCAGTCCCTACTCCCCTATCCAAAGTAGCCAACAGAAATTAAACCTAAAAAGCCAAGGGCAAGTCAGGATATTCACACACTTCATCAAAAGGTTCCTCTAAAGTCTTGTGGCTTTCTCCTCTTCTTCCACAAAAAAAAAATGGCAATACAAAAAAGTTTGTTTGCAAGTATAACCATTCTGTCCATTTGCATTTTTCCTTCATTTGCCTGGGAACTTTTTCTCCCGATCACCACTACTGAACTTAAGCTACTTCTCTCCCATGATCCCTCCTGAGGTGTCCTAATTTGCACTTAAGGGAGTACCAGACACAGCTTTCAGAATTATTTGTTGCCTGGCCCCCTCCGAGGCACCCTGATACAAATCACCCACCCCTTACAGTCATGGTATGACAATCAGAATTACGAGAGTCTGACACTCAGCTTTCTTTTGTTCTGGCATATTAAATAAACCAACCACACAGACAAAAGATTGCCTGTCAGCTTGAAACACACTTGAAAGGACCCCTGTGGGGGAGGTCCGGGCTCTGTGTGACACAGCGTCAGGCTGCAACAAGCTCCTTGCACTCCCTCACTTCCCACAGCCACAGGAACCACAAGGAATGAGGATCTGATGGTTCCTCAGTGGGAACAAATACTGAAGAAGTACTGGCAGTCATGGCCTTCCAACCCACTTGGTTCTGAAGGTAACTTCCTTTCCCTTTGATGCCCATGATGAGATTACACAACTTCAGAAAATACAGCCACCTTCTACACCACAGCAAACTCCACTGACACAGAATCAGAGCAGAGGCAGGGCCTAGTGTAGCATGTATCTGGTGCTGGCCAGACAAACAAAGCAAAACTCATTTCAAAACAGCAAGTTTTGCAGACAGTTTGAGGCACTGCCAAGAGAGATGTGGAGAATCTACTTCCATGTTACATGTCACACAAGCATGGTAGGATTACCTTTTTTAACAAGGGGTATCTAGTCATTTGTTTCCAGCCCCGAGTCAGTGCTGAACTCACTCCCCATTAGTCTCCTACACCTTTCTCCTCATTTTTATAATTCTGAACTGCTAGTTCCACCAGTTTACTGTGGAACTCACAAACAGCATAAAAAGAAAATTTATTTTCCCTTATGCTTCACAATGCAGTCTCTTATAAAGATAAGTCTTGCTCTGGTATTCTAAGGGGGGGAAAGAACAAAATGCCATTATATTCCTTCCAGCTACCATTCATCCGCCAAATAGGAAAGAAGTTTGTCACAACTCTTTTGCACCGTGACACTGAGACTCTGAATAAAACTGATGAACCAAAAAAAACCTGTAATTTTTCCCCATATCTAATGTGTTTAAAAGATTAATAATAAAATAAACTAGATATTCAATATAATACACAAATGGATATTACTATAGATAGGAAATATTTTCCAAAACACTACAAGTAACCTCTTCTCAGACATAAATGAGAACTTTAAGTGAAATATATAGCATATGGAAAACAAAAAGCAGATCCAGAGGGTTTTGTCTGGATGACCTTTCTTCTAGCTTAATTTTATAAGATGATCAAATGCCTTTAGTTCTGCAAAGTGTTAAATCATGTGCTTACCCACATTAATAGTCATGCCAAATTTTATAATTTTACCAATTATATAGGGAAACTGCCATTTTCTGCCTTCTGAATTCTTTTCATGGAATTGAGATACAGAAGATCCTTTCTTTTCATTACTAAAAGGCATTCTGTCTCTCACATGGACAAGAAAATTCATTCTTCAATGCATTCAGTTCTTACTTTCCTGAGAACACAGGAAAAGTATTAAAGTCCTGAGCCATTTATTATCAAACTGGCTCTCTCAACAACAAAAAGATTTTACCCACATACCCAAAACTTCAAGAACTACAGGAAGATAGATTGTCTTCTCTGCTTTATGGACAGCCAGTTGTAACCCTGCAGAGTTTAAAATGTAAATATTGACAAATAAATAAGCACATCATCCATACAAATTAGATCTACTTTCCTTTCACATTAATAACTACCCATTACTGTAATTACTTCATTATTTATTTTAAATGTGAGCAGGAGCAGTTGGATTTCACTGAATATAAAGGATTTCTCTTACTGAGCATAACTAATGCAAATACCTGATAGGAGTGAGAGATTGACATTTGTATGCACTTCTCTCCCACCAAGACAGAATTAAAAAGAAATCATGAAGGGCAAGAGGAAAGAAGGGCTTCTTAAGAAAGAATCTTTTTAGACCTCTGAGACTTTTAACAATCAAATTTTAATATAACATCCCTAGTGCAATAGGTTAATGGTACATTCATCCCAATAGGGATTTCCATCCAGAAAGATTAAAAATGCCTATTTGGGTATATTAAATTTTGGTTGTTACTTTCAATAAAGGCGATTTGTGTATTAATTCAAAGGAAGTTCTCAGGTGTCCTTTTCCAGACTCTGGAAAGGGATGGCTAGAATCACCATTCACAAAAGGTCTCTTCTCGTTAAAGAAATCAATGTTTGTGGTCACTAGCCAAGGAGAGCAGATAAAGCACTTTTCCCACTTGGCAAAACAGGCAGGTTCTCCTCTTCATGCTGCAGCAAAGCCAAAGGAGCAGAGCTCTCATTTTGCAATGTTTCTATTGGTTTTCCACTTCTGAATAATAGCACAGGTTGACCTCAGGCATGTCCTTTTGACCTTAGAGTCTACAGTGTTCAACCTTCCACAACTCAGGATGCAATGGAAGAAGTGGGAACAAAAGTTCAATCAATACTGAAATGACAACCTTCATTTTAAATTCTGCAATTAAATTGGTATGCAGCAAGCAGAAGATCTGATCAAAAAGAAGCATCTAAAATGTGCACTTAAAAATGCAGTTAGCAAAATTGTACTCAGATACTGAAATGTGATTATTCAATTGCAAATATCTCGGTTGTGAAAAAGTGAAGGTAATATAGCTGATCTATCATTGCAAAATTAAATCTCCTTTACAAAAATAAATCTCAAAAAAGAAATAAAAAAGACTGGCAAGTCATCTCTCATCTTTCTACCAAAAATACAGATATTAGTAATGATGCAACATGACCAATACAAAATTCCTCTTTTTCTCCCATGTATTCAATATCATCTTGAAAACAAATATTTTTACAGCATGAAATTATATAAAATTTTAGCTTTTAAAGACATTCTCTTTCTGAAGCACCTTTTCAATTCAGTCTCTTCAAGAGTTCTCCTCATATCATGTGGCAATTTTTAGCAGTTTTCTTTTTAGAGGGAAAGGATTGCAATTCTGTAGCTGAATTTTCGTTCAGAATTTTCATGAAATAAAATGAATAACATATCAAGAGATGATATTAACTACACTAAATACTTTAATATAAGAAATGCTCTATCCATGTTACATAAATCCAAAACTGTACAATAAAAAAGGAGCTTCACACAGCTTACATTTGCCTTGGTCATATTATGAAATAACTGCTCAATGAAAACAGAAGAACAAACACCTCTGACAATACTATTGTCCAAACCTCAGGCTGACTAGATGTAACTTCATTTAGAATTCAATGGATTTCCTTCTTGTTGTCATGCTGGTTTCATTAATTCAGTTACATGCATCTAGGGAAAATAAAGTGTCTCAGTGTTCATTCATTTCATGGTTATTCTGTGGGGTATTCAAAATCACTGGTCTCATCTGTAAAGATACCAGTGAAATTAGTAATCTATTTCAAATCTGTAACACTAATTTTTGCAGATCAATTAAGAAAAATGTTCATGAGCCTTTTTGTTTCTTCAATTCTCTGTAAACTAGAATTGTGCACTATTTGCATCCATTTTTAGAGGACTCAAATAGTGCAAAATTTCACATAAACCATCTGGTCCTCAGTGTGCAATCAGATGACCATTTTACATCCATAACAGAAATTTAAGAAACACCAGCACCTTTCTGATATGGAAGGGATATTAATATCAATAACTTCCTTTTTTATTAATACCAGTATCAATAAATTCCTTTTTTGTTAACTTTTTCGTTGCTTTTGCTACAGACAATGTAGATGTATGGTGTCTACAACATTAAAGAAGAAGATGAGTATTTATTCACACTTGGAACTTGATGATACTGTCTGTGTATTTTCCTGCTGCTATGGAAAATATAAAATATACACATAACAGAAAATTGTTGCTTTATAAAGAAAATAAATTACAAGGTTGAAATGGGACTGAGATTGTGTCCTTTTAATCAATTCACTTTTTATTAACTATTTTTCCAAATCAATATGCTAAATATCTGGAGGAGTCTGCCCTGAAAGTCCTTATTAATCAATACCAAAGAGGGCAGAGGAAAATATGATTAAATATGCTTGAACTTTGATATTACAGTTTAGTAATTACTGTTGGTGGTGAACTACCCTAGGTGGAAAGCAACCACAATCTACTTTTAAAAAGATTTTTCAGATTTCTGAAGTAGTGTAACTAGAAAATTTAAAGAATTTCTCACAAAAAGATGCTTTCCCTTCCTAGTAAAATATAGAAGAACAAACCAGCAGAAATCACTTTCATAAAGAATACATTCCATAATCACAGCAAATGACTACCAATTTGACTTTCAATGCTACCACTCAAAATAATAAACACAATGTAAGCTCTTTCTATTCATAGGATTCTATTTCCTGCTATCAAATGCATTCAATAAACATTTTCACTGGGAAAAAAAAATAGATCCCCATCATTCCCAGACTTGGTGTACCTAGAGCTAAAATAGCTTGATGCAAAAGTGCGCCCCACATTTTCTGTATGCACTGTATTTTAAAGACATAAAGTCTGGAACCACTTAACTTCACTGGGGACTGGAAAAAAAGCCAAACAAAACAAAACCAAAACCAAAACCAAAGCAAACCAACAAAAACCCCAAACAAAAACCAAACCCAATCAATGGAAAAAAAAAAAAAAGGGGGGGGACAAAGGAAAAATACCAGAAAAATCCACAGGAAACTTTCTAAGAAATGGTGTGCTTACCTACTTCTGTAGATCATACTGAATCCTTTCCTCAATTATCTCATAAGTATCTCAACAATATATGTCATATTCTGGTGAACCCACTCATGCTGTTTACATATCCAGTTATTTAACACAGTTCCTAATATCAGTCACTCTCTATTTCAGATTTGCTTTTTTGCTTTCTTTTTTTTTAACCATCCTTTTGCTAAATTCTCAGTAAATCATCAAGTAAGTGGTATGGTGGCCAGATTATCACTATTAAATGGTACTACCTAATAAAATAATATTACAGAACATATACTTCTAGGAAGACCTTGGGTATCTTTCCTGTTCACCACTTCTCTTCTAATGAAATACTACTGCTGACTCATCACCCATGTCAATCTAAACAGAACATAAAAACTGTGCTCAGAGAGGAATTTCAAGGAGTATATTTCAAAAGTGCAATGACCAGATGGCTTAAGACTAATTAGACAGCTTCTTCATTGCAGAAATAGGTAGTATTTTTTGACATCTTTATTCCAACCAAAGAGATGCAAACATGAAATACAGATGTTTGGTAATATTTTTAGCTTCTTCAGGAAAAAAGGGGAAAAAACGGTTCTTAGATTCCTGTAACATACACATTACAAGATGAGCACTCTTCCTGGAACAGCTTATCACAAATAGGTTTTCAAGGCATTATTTTCTAAGGGCCCACAGAGGTTTTCCTTAACCTCCAAAAAAAAGTTTCTGCAATAAGGTACACCATTGTTTACAAGGACAATTAGAACTCAGTTCTTAACAGTACCAAAATATATAATGCCACAACCCCTCAGTCAGGTATCATGTCAAAAGACCACTGACATGTCTTGTGACATCAACAGATGAACTACAACTTGTACTATACCATAAAAATCCTTAAGTTATTGTTTAGTCTGTGTGAAGAGAAGACAAAGTGGTAGTCCTGGAAAAGTGAATGTTTTTCAGCTGGCAGCTGATTCTTACCATATCTATAGCAAAAATCCATTTTCTAACTGGAAACTTGAACATCCTTTTAAGAGGAAAAGCTGTCCCCATTTGAGGCCATATACCTTGACTAGACAAACTACACCAGAACCTAGCGAATAGACTCTTCCATCCCAAAATTGTTGGGACTAACAACTGCCATCACTTTATTATCTCAATGTATGGTACCCTCAAGAATATCTCTGTTAATGTACTATAAGGAAATATAAAAATTTAGATTACTAGATACCTGACGGCCTTTCCTGATAACTGAACTCTTATCACCCTCCTGTAAGACTCAGTGCTGGAGAACCAGCTTCCACATTTTCATAAAGCAGTGCTCTAACCTTGAACCACAAAAACAGAAAGGGAGAACAGAAATGCAGCACTGATCATGGTAAAAAAACAAAACAAAACCACACACACATACAAAAAAAAACCCCAAAAAAGCCCCAAAAAACCAAAAAAACCGCAAACCAAACCAAAAAAAACCCAAAAAACCAAACCAAACCAAACAAACAAAAAAAAACAAAACAAAAAACCACACCACACACACAACCTGAGAAGCAAAAATTACTTTGAGGAACTATGAGGAAGAGATCCTCATGAAACCCTCCAGACAGCATGACCCATGGCAGAATGGTCAGTCACTATCAGGCTAATAGGGAACAGAAGTTTCCTTGTCATATGACCTTGAAAAGGCCACTAGACCTCTTTCCATCTCAGCTTCCCCACTTGGACGCCAGAAGAAAACAAATTCTTTCCTTTTCATAGCAAACTCTTTGAAGTACACAGAGAAAAGTATCCCTGAATTGCACTCAAAGTCTTAGTCTTGTCACCTCTGCTCATTGTTTCAATGTGAAGCACAATTCGAAGCCCACTGTAGTACGAAGAATGCATCAATGACGTTGTAATTAAAAACCGTCATGTTCTGATGAGTAGAGTGGCTGCCAAGCATAACAGGCCAGAAATAACCACTATACAAACTAAGCAATTCATCTGCAAAACTCTCTGGACACAAGTATCTACTTCATATCCAAATCCCTGAAAAAACGAACTTGGCTTGGGTTCCTACAGGGCACTGCCTTCCACCCATCAAAGCAAGTAGGATTATATACACTAATATCAAGCAAGTACATAGATAGCAAAAAAAAAGCTGTTGAGCTGGTTTTTATTTCTAGCAGACATGCATCTGCTTGGGGGAAAACAGGGGAACAAAGTTGCTTGTATAACCATTTAAAAACCCTGCTCCTGTAACCAATCAAGATATGCGAAAGAGTATCAAAAGCTTGTTTCCCATGTAGCTCCAAACCAAATTAAAAGTGAGGATGACAAAAGGAACATCCCATCCAGAATCTGTAGTTCTAAGGAAATGTTGTTTTAAAATAAAACACATATGAACTTTTACAAACTATACCTAGGTGCCAAAGCTGAAACGCCAATTTAAAAGAAATAAAAAATTAAAAAATAATTAAAAAATTACAAGTCTCTGCATTTGCATGAGTACATTTAAAAAGATTTAAAATAAAATATTTGTATTTCAAGGTTAAAATGCCAAATGACAAAGCATGACAGAACATGATAAATTTTATGTTCTGTTTCACTAAGAATTAGTAATATAACATTCCTGGAAAGCTGTAGAATAATAACAACACAAATGTCCCCTGAGCAGTTTAAAATTACAGAAGCCAGGAGTGACTTGAAAAAGTCATTTCTGCCATCCTCCAGCTGTGAAGTGGACCAGGGCACAGAGGTCCAGCTGAAGACTCACCTAGCAAAAGGCAAACCAGTGGCTACTCTTCAGGCTGGACAGGAGCTGCTCTTCATGCACAGCTGCACAAACACTTGTACAGGTATAAAGGCAAGGGAGGGCACCATGGTGGAAATCACTGGCTAGGAGAGAGCTCTGCAATTCCTTGCTTTGGATTTTCAAAGACTCATGGAGCTACAGCACTGGTGTTTGGCTTCACCGTGTACAAACTTAAAATAAAGGAAAGAAAAAGAAAACACAGAAAACAGACTGCTACAAAAAGGGAGATTCTCCCTTCCCTAAGATTTCCCATTCTGCAGTGTGAGTGCCTATGCCAAAATGTTAATGAACTACTACTTTTCTTGTCAGATCCACACACTGTTCCAACTGATTCCATGACTGTTCTGTGGTTAGGTTCAGGACAGAGAAGGACCAGGTGGAAGGGATGAAATAATCAGCATTTTACTACATTCAAATCACACTAAAAATGACAGGAAACCACACCCTCATGTTAAACTAGACAGTTCTCAAGACTGCAAGTCATGCATTCTTGGAAAGAAGTTATATCTTCAGACTCTTTCTTTCCCATAGGACACTAATTTTTATTGGACACTGCACAAACCCTTCACTTCCAGGCCTTAGATTCATTAGACTAACCATAGGACTACCTTTGCAGATTACTCTTTTAACATACTTCTGTGACTGCACGTTTACTGCCCAAAAGCACATAAGCAGGCATGACATACATACCCACATCTGCACATAGAAAGTTAAGGTTTTTCAGAAGTGTCTAAACTTAGACTTCGAAGACCCTACAGAGGTACTGAATTCCAGTGACACCGTGATTCGCGTAGTCCTCTGTGCTAAGCATGGATTTATGAGCCTATCTGCAAGAAGTTGATTCAGCAAAGTTTGGAAATTCTGAATACACGCAGACCTGGCCACACCACTGATTACAGTTGAAAATACATTGCTGAATGCAAACTCCCTCTCCTCACTACCCTCCTTCAGATTCTCCTTTCCCCGGCTGCTTCACCAAACTTCATTCATTCAAGCTAAAACATAAAGGCATACAGATTTTTATTCTTTGGATGTGTTAGGTAAAATTCTTCAGCCCTTTCCAACAATAAACTTTAGAAGGACTAATTTCTTTCTTTCATTGTGTTTTCTCTCCCCTCCCCCCCTTTTTTTTTTTTCCGGATCCAACACTGAAATCACTTTCTTACATTGCTAATAAATTCATGTACCCGGCTCTTAGAACAAGAACTTCAAGTGTCTGTGACATGCCATCAGCCGTCATCAGGCTTAACCAAACAGGACCAAGTTAAGGGCCCTTCCAAAAATCTCAGTTTTCACATGCTCTGTCAGGGCTCATTAGCGCTTGGCAGATGACTACTTTGAAGAGTTCACCCGCGCTGAGCGTGCTGCAGCGGCGCAGGAGCTGTTCCCACCGGCCGGGCGACGGGACACTGGCTGGGGACGCGGCTGGACCTTCACCCCTGCACTCGGGAGCTGCTGCGCGCCCGCCCCGTACCGCTGCTGCTGGCCTCGTCCCGGGAGAGCGCGTCCCGGGGCGGGCACGGCTCAAGGCAGAGGGAGCGAGGAGTGACTAAACAAGAGTGCCCAACACGCCGTATACACAGCCGCCTTCTTATCTTTTTATTTGCTGTGGCAGGTACAGAACAACACCTCTGCGCCGAGCGTCCCGAGTGCCACAGGGTGGTCGGCACCTGCTCGCTTTAAGTCACTATCTCGATGTGAACCCACCCAGAGCCACATCTGCCCCACCAGCACGCGTCACCCTGATCCATCTGTCCTTTGCGCCACCGTAAGCAAAGTTACGACGTTATCCCTTCGCCTCCCGAAACCCCTTTTTCCGGCCGCCGCTCCCTTCCCGGCTACTGCAGCGCAGTCGGAGCAGCCGCCGCCGCGCAGCCCCGCGGGCTCTGCCGCATCACATTCCGCAGTCCCGCCGACACCCTTACCTTGATGCCCTGCTGCTGTGTGGTCAGGGTCAGCTTGGACTCGTCCAAGAGCAAAACTTCGCAGTAAAATTCCTCCGGGACCGCGCAGAAACAGCCCATGCCTGCTGCGATAGCCGAGAACGGGACGGAGAGACGAGAAGAGCCCCAGGCGGCGGCGGAGAGGGGCTGAGGCGCAGCCGGGTCTGGGCTGCGCCCGGCTCCGCGCCCCGGCTGCGCGGATGTAGCTCGGCGGCTGCTAAGGCGCAGCGCCCAGCCCCGCGNCCTGTGCCGTGGGGCGGGGGCGATGATCCCGGCCCGCGCCCCTCGGTTGTCGCCGCCGGCCACCGCCGCCCGTCCCTGCGGCTCCGGTCTCCGCGGCAGCACTGACCCCTGCGGGCTACTGCGGCTCCGCTCCGGCGGGCGTCAGGTCTGGGAGCGGGTTTCGTCTCTGCACTTGACAAAAAAGCGCTTCAGACACCGCGAGTGAAGGGTCCAGTTGAGGTCGAATTTTCGAAAGTGCTCTAAGTCGGTAGTCTCTTCTCCGTCATGCTGTTAAATACTGAGCTTGCTACAGGGATATTCAATTTACAAAGCAACGGCTCTCTAGTATTAAAAACAAATAAATAAATTTTATAAAACCAATTTAAAAAATTGAAACCAAACCCCAACCAATAAAGAAAAGGAGGAACACGAGAGAACCTCCAACTACCTTTGCAGCTGCTGTCTATAGTTTCTGGAGCACACAACAATCCACCTCTGCACTTTGATTGCTCTACATACATATACTCCAGGAATTTTCCCTCTCAGGTAGAAAAGGGATCACACAAGTTAAGCCCTGATCCCATAAGTGCCTGTCCATTTACATAAAACTGTATGTATGGGTCTTACTGAAGAAGTTTACATGTGTGAATTTAAGAACATGCAGAAGTGTTTCTCTTATGGTCATTAACTTGTTCATGTGGCATAAGAGATGGGGACAAGGAATGTACGTTGACAAACCCTGCTAGGTATCTAAGTCTGCTTTTAAACACTTGTCCTAAATATAACCCTGCTGCTCCCAAGAAATACCGCTCTCATTCACATGTTTGGACTTGGACTTTGGGGTGTTAGGATCTCCATATTCATCCTGTAGCTGCAAAAACAATACTCCATTGAAGCACTGGGAAGATCAGGACAAAAGCCACTACATACATTCATAATAATAAAGCCTTTTGAAAGACCTAGAAAGACTTATGAAGACTAGCCAAAGTTTAAAAATTCCAGTCCCTAAGCTTTTTTCCTGGGCAATATGTACCCTATGAGAATGTCATCTAGAAAGCACAGAAAATTTAGGAAATTTACTAATGGCTTTCTAAACACATTTTTCAAACAGTTCTTGAGCCCTTCTGACAGCAGATAATTTTCTAGAGAACAGATGGTTCTTTTCCCCTCCCTTTAGTCTATTTAGATTTGTATATCATAGGCATTGTGACATCAGTTACCCCCTAAGTCAGTCAAAGTCATTATAGATGTGTAAATCACTGGCTAATCAAGTGAGAGGGAGGGCTCAATGAACGCAAAACAGCTTCAAAATCTTTATTTATAATTTTAAGTGTTCATAGAGCTACAATCACAATCCCAAAGCTGAGCAGTTTTATCAATACTATTCTTATAAGATGTCCTAGTGAACTATTTCATGGCTTCTCTTTTTGAAGATCCATTTTGTGCTGCTGCACGTTAGCTGATTGGTCCATGGGGGAAATACAAAATATGCAGTCATATTGAGCTGCTGCCAGTATTTAGAGCACAGAGAAGTTAACTTGTGAACTTGTCTCCTAGTCAGCTACTGCTGACAGCTAAGCACTTGATAAAACAGAATTACCAGAACCTGCTACTTGAGATGAACACCTGGAGAGGGGATTCTGAACGTAAGAAGTGAGAAAATCAGCCAGGGGAGCAGAGGAAGAGGGGATGGAATAGATGGGATCTATACTATGAACCAGTATGAGCCCTGAAAAGTTGGGGAAATCAAAACAACCAGAGGGCAAAAACGTAGGGCCCAATCTTTCCTTGAAACTCCATATTACAGAAGACCAGCTCTGCCTCAGCATTTCAAGTATCAAGACCAGCTTACGATTTGTGAAGATCTTGAGATCTGTTTTCCAAATCCATTAGGATACAGCTCCTTTTTACTTCTCTCTACAAGAAAAAACACAGGTCAAGCACTGCAGAGGGAAACTTGTTGATGTAAGCTCTCATCACACAAACACTTATGGACATGTTTAATTCAGGCAGGTAAGTACAGGACCAGGGCATAAGGCATTTTTGTCTATTGCCTGTTGGATGAAGTAGCCAGGAGAACTCACTGCAGCCTCTGTAATCCAGCACACTCTCATTAAAATGTTCTGTTTTAGCTATAATGCAGTATTTTGAATGAGGGTGTTTAAGCAAGGCACCACAATGACACCTATACATGAAGTGACCTATATCTATATTCTAACATACCAGCAATTAGACTGCCCAAAGGACACAGGGTGGCATATCTGCTTTCTCCCCTAATTTTTACACAGGTTTGGTCACAGACATTTGCTGTCGGGAAGTTGATCATGTAATAAGAGTTATGATGATTCGTTTTAGCTGTTACCAGTATCATTTACCTATCACAATTATCCATTGATATGTAAGGATGCAATTCCTACATCTTATCCATGTGGGCTTCCAGGGAAGGAGGGAAAAGTTTAAGGGAGGCACAGAGCAAGCTCTTCATTTTTCTTTCAATGTAAAAACAAGTCTGGACTCAGTTCCCTGCTCAAACAATAAGCAGAGAAAAAGCACTGAGGTCTACTGCAAGAAGAGTAAAATAACAGAGAAACAGCACATACTCTCTGGGCCACATGTACAACCTGAATGCCTCTTCCATTAAAGAAAAAATTATTACTGAGACAACTGTTCAGTAGTTATTGTCCAGCAGGGTCTCTGGTCTTTACAGGAAAAACAAGGTACAACTCCCTCAGCAGCACTGCACTGCTCTGGTTTGGCAGTCCCCACCTGCCCAGACACACCTGACCACAGCCCTGCCAAAGAGGTTCTCCAGAGCTTCAACATGCCAGTAAAAACTCTACTTATTTGTGGTTCTTCCACCCAAAAAGAGGAGCAAAGCAGGCAGTGGGAAAAGAATACTTTCCACATAGCACTTTATGGTATTCAGAGGCAAAAGTTTGTTGCAAAGGTGCATGAATTGACATTTCTCATTTCACTAATGAAAGGCTTTACTTACAACACTGTCAGCTCCTGAATTGTCTGGATTCTGTGTTACTACTACACATTAGATATGTATGCACTCAGTGCACCATTAGAATCTATGGTCAAAAACACTGTGAAAATAAATCTATTCAGATATTCATCAGTTTTATATTTCCTGCAAAAATATTGACATTTTTGTCAGCATTTTTGCATGAAATATAAAACATGCTCTACACAATACATTTAGAGTCCTTAATGTAAGACATGCCAGCTAAGACCACTTAATTACAAGAAACGTTACAGCAAGGCCAAAGTTCAGATATACAGCGCAAGGATAACATCAAAGAACNAAATAATAAGCACCTCTCATTTGCTGATTTTTTAATAAGAAAACATGACTTTAACTATACCTCCTCCACCCCAAAAAAATACAAAATAAAACTTTCAGGATATTTATTGTAAACTCTAGGGCTAAAATTAGAAACTGAAAAATCTGTACACTTTTATCAAAGCAAGAAACAAAAAATCACGTTTTAGCTACTGTTTTTTGACCCTAATTTTGTGTGTGATGTGGTTTTACAAAGTGTCTGTCAAGACTTTGACAAGTTACCCCCGTGCAAAGAAGAACCAGATGATCCTGTTTTATTTTGCTTATGCTTAACTTCCTGGGCAGAACTTATTTAAGTTTTAATAATAAGGTAATTGGGTGGCAAGATGAAACAAACTAACTTTGTTTCCAATAGGAAATAAAACCAAGCATTCTCTTTGCAACTTCAAGTCATGCTCTTACAATTTAAACCACTACTTTGTAGCCCCAATCTGCAGAAAAAAACTGAGGCTGTGACGGACTCTGGATGTTTGGGAGGTGATCTTGCAGAGAAGAGTTTTTCAAAGAATATTACCTAGTGGATAAACTGTCACTTTTCTTAATAAAGCACAACTAACTAGACGTATGCTTAAACACAAAAAAGATCATTGTCTCCAAACTACTACCTTTTTTCCTATCCCATTAGAAAAGCTCCATATGTGCATCTTTGGTAAGAAAATGAACAATGGTAAGCCAAAACCTACATCTCAGGGAGCTGGTGCTATGCTTATTCCAAGGCACCAGATGTACTCTGATATTCTTGTAGAAAGCAGTTGCTCTGAATAAACTTAGTGAAGGATAATTTTTCCCAAAGACAGCCTGGCCATCCTGGCTGGCAAATGACAGGACTCAGGTAACCAGTCTCCTGCCTTTTGTGCCCCACATTGTTCAAACACAACAAAACCCACATTTGTTTGTAACCATCACCTCTTCTTTTCCTCTCTGCCACTTTCTGGATGCAGGTTTTGGAGATCCTCAATACTGTTCCACTTAGTTTAATTAGACAGAGGTCAACAAAAGCCATGGCAATAAACCCGGGGACAAAATAAACCTAAGCAATGACCTAGGCAAGGCAAATACAGACTGAGAGGACTCCCCCCAGCCAGAACTCCAAGCCAGATCAGGGAGGCAACCAGTGAAGACTTCGTAAAGAGTGACATAGATGACAACTAAGACAAACATTTTATATAGGAAGCATTTTCCCACACATAGAAGAAAATATTTATATATACAAGCCATCAGTAGGAAGTTCTGATGGAGAAAACAGTTGACTACTTTTATGTTAAATAAATTTACTACTGTGAACCTTAATTTTTATAAATTCAGGTCCATTTTTTTTACAAGTATTAGATTTTCATTTATTCTCTCTTCTGATGTTTGGCTATTACAGCCACATTCTCAATTGAGATCCTCAACGCTAATCCTAAATACAGTTTCTAATTTAAACCTGTCATTCTTATGGAGCTAATCTCAATTTTTACTATTTTGAGATGTATACTAAAATAGTATCAGCTGTAGTATGCAGCAACACTTCAAGTTTTGGACAATCTGAAGATCTAGAGATTCTCTAATACAATTTGTGTGAAGAATTGCCCTTTCTGGATAAGCAGTGCTCTTTAGCTGAACCTTGAAAGCAGGAAATGCAATTATTGTCTAGAGAACATCACCTATTGTGAGCTATGATGAGAGGGTGTTGATGGGTTGCTGCAGGAAATTGGAAGAAATAAATCTTTTTTTCCATGACTACACTTATCTATGTTGATTTCAAAATAAAAGAGATTTAAATAGCTCCCTGCAATTGATTAAGGAAATAACCAGATTGTCATATATCTTGTAAACTCAGATAATTAATATGAGAAGATATAGACTAAAGCATGTCACATGTCACCTGCTGTGTTTTCAAATTTCCTTTTGGTAGCAGATGGATGAGAAGGATTCCCTCAAGCTCCAACATCAGCCTCTGATTCTGAGTGATGCTGAGCCTGCAGAGGGATTGCTCCAGTTCCAAGTCAGTCAGGGCCACTAAACTGCCTAATTGATTTTGTGTTTATCACATTCCCTTCAATATGGGGCATGTTTCTTGCTGCAGAAGCCAGAAACTCACTCTGATAAAGCATATTTTCTGGAATTATTAAGTCAGGTTGAACAACAGGACAATCTGGAAAGTTCTTCCATTTTCTAGAAGTTTTTAAGCATGGTTATGCCTGACTGACATGTTCCTGTGTGTATCTTTTTTTAGCCTTTGATTCTCGCCTTGAAAGATATTTAAAAAAAAAAAAGTAAATGCAACCTGCATGGGACAGGCAGTCCCTTAAGAAAGCAAGGAAATTACAGACCTCATCTTGCATTCAGAATAAAAATTATCAGCACCCAATGCTTTTCAAAGAAATGGATGAGGTAAATAAGAGGTTCAGAGCATTTTTTAAGTCTTGGTACTGCTGCCTTTCATATTCTCATAGTGTACGTCTGACACAAGCTTTAACAGTAGAACTATACCTACTGTTCCTCATCAGTCTGTGTAACAGTCTAATTTACTGCCACCCCACTTCTAAGTTCAAATTCCTTGGCCATGCTAACATTCAGCTGGCTGAAACAAAAAAGGAAAAACTCAATTTCCAGCATAGGAGAGGAGAGGAGAGTATACAAGAAATGTGCAGGAGAAAGAGGAGGGGGAGAAGAAAGAATATGTGTTTGTTGATGGGATGAAAAGAACTGAAAAGTAGGTCTACCATACAGAGGTGAAAGCTAGGAAAATAAAAGCAGCTATGAGAGGCACATCAGAGAAGAGAGAATAAAAGGAGGAGTGGAGGAAAACAGCATATAAACTGAAAAGGAGAAAGAAGATGAAAATATTATAAAAATGCTCTAATCAGGAATTGCTTCTGTAGGAGCTTGGCATGCCAACCAGGGACAGAAAGAGTATCAGATGACGACGTGAAAATGTAAACAACTTCGAAGGAATTGAAGTGCAAATGCTAGTTGCACAGGTCTTATCCTCAGATGCAACATTTTGCCTTGAAGGCAACAGGAATGTGGTCTAAGCACCATGGGTATTCCTTCCCTTCATCTGCTTCCACAGACCTCTTTTGCTCCTCAAAAACCCAAGCTGTGCTCATGGCCTGGCTTCCTACCTTGCTGCACAGTAAAACACAACTTTTCAAGGTGAGCTTCTGGTATTTCCACTAGGGAACTGGTAACCTGTCTCACTAACTCCTCCTAAGCACATGAGTTAAACATCAAGGCATGCTCTAGGTTGCTCATATAATATGGTGTTTGGGTTTTTCAGTGTTTGGAGGTTCTTTTTGCCTGCACCTGAACATAAAAAATGAAGCAATTGCTCATGAAGCCAAGTACATTTCTATACCTTGAAAATAAAAACGGGATTTTGTCAGTCTTGGAGAACAACGCGTCCCACATTAGATGTTCATAGGTGAACCTGAATAAATCAAAGTGTACGCCCCTTTTAAAAATGCTAAAAATTATGTACAAATTGATTACATTACAGACATTAATTTATTTTCTAGGACACAAAAGTAGGAATGTTACAGCTTACACAGCATGTAAAATGCAGTATTATTCTAATATATGCATATTCTCAACTCCACCACATTACAGAATAGAACAGATTGCCAGGGACTGATACAGCAGTGCTCCAAGGATTTAAGGACTCTGGACACAGCATCTCTGAAGAGAAGATTAATGAGATGAAGCCATTCCTTCTCTATTACTATAGCTACAGAAATGCTTTTTCTTTACAAACTTATAGTGTTCCATATTCCTAATAATAAGTTCACTGATAATTTCCATTGTTGCTAGCACTGAATAGCCACAATGAATTTTTAATTTGCTTGTACGTGTATGTTATATCATGTCCATGCTGTTTTGATAGGGTCTGCATTCCCAGAATCTTAATTCGTTGCCAGAACAGCATACCTGAAATACCATTTTGAATGGCTGTGTGTATTTGTACCTTGAAGTCTATTAACCCAACTGATGGTTGTAGCTGAGTTCTGCACCATTCCTTGCATATTTATAGATGGGTGTTTGTACAGACTATAATGCTACTAAGTTTACCAGTGTCCTGGTTTAGGGCAAATTTGTGAGAGAACCCCTGAATGGGTTCCCTCTGGGGAGCAAACCCAAACAGCCTCTCCCCACAACCGGTCCGGGAAAAGAACTTTCTTGGAGAAAAGTGGAAAAAACTATTTTTGTACAAACAAAGTGCCCACAAGCACAAAGAATGAATAATATGAAACAATAAAACCTTTCACAGTTCTGAAGTGAGATGATAAATTCAGAAAGTCCTTGCCATGGGTAGCTCAGCTCGCTCAGTCTCTTATCAGTCCTTCTGGAGGCCCAGCCCCTGGTGGGCCGCAGGTGTGAGCTCCCAGTGCTCCTCTGGGTTTTTCAGGCTGGAGCAGGTTTAAATAGTCCCAAGAAAAAAAAAAACAAAAACAAACTCCAGAGAGTTTCTCTGCTTCAGCTAGCTAAAACAAAGAGCAAAGCCACTGCTTTTCCATGCCTCAGATGAGCACAGTCCAGGAGCAGGAATACAGAGGTGTGAATGCTACTTTCAAAACAAATTCCGTGCATCTTCTTTCTCTCTCTTCACTCTCAGAGCTAGTCTCACAGCAGTGATTCTCTCTCTCCAGGATCCTGCTTCATGAGGCTCTGCTTCATGCTCCTCAAGATTGCTCCTCCATGAGGATCCTCCCCTTACCAGCNCAACCAAACGAAACAAACAGAAAATCCTAGCAACCCTGACAGAGTCAGAAATACAACCTGATGCCCTGTTGGTCAGGTTGCTGGAAGCAGTCCAAAGTAAGCCCACCTGGAGTGGCAGATGTAGTTATGTTGGAGTAGAGATGGTCCTTGCAGAAAAAAAAGGGTCCAGTAATGGTGAGATGGATCCAGTCTGCCTCTGGGAATCCAGTGGAAAACCAGTGTCTGGTATCCCTATGTCTCAGTTTTTATCTGGGTAGGAACGGTTTGGGTCTCCCCACTGGGTGGAGCATCTCACAATGGGATGATGTAATGTGTCATGTCATTGGTGAGCCTTAATGGCCCATTAACAGAAGATATCCTCCTGGAGAGTAGACATGCTGTGGAAGCGATAAGGAACAATGTTCCACCTGGTTTTAACAGCTGGCCCATTACCAGAAGGCACCTGCCCCTTCCCCGCTGGAGTTACGAGAGATAAAGAAAACATCTCCCCAAGCAGTTTCAACAGATGGAATTGAATAAACATATTTTTTGGTTACGTAAGACACATACTTAGCTTGGAATCCGCATGATGTTTCAGGACAAGGATCCCATTTTGGGAAATAATGTAAAAAATTCACCTACTTCTTGTTCCTTCCTCTGTGATTGTTCTGCCCTTGGAGCTGTTGCAGTGTGCAACAACATGGCCTTGAGAGTGACCTGTGTTTTCTAAGTGCGAAGCACACTGCTAAGAGTAGCAGATGATAAAGGGGAAGGGATGGGCCCTCCTATGATAATCCAAGAGTTGTTTGTGTGGGAACAGGGTACAGCCTTGGAGGGGTCCACGGACGACAATAGATATAGGCTGAGGGCACAGGGTTAAATACAGGATAAAAGGGGTGTATTTGGGGGTCAAGGTCAAATAGGGATAAGGAAAAGTGGTGCAGAGGAGTGGTTAAGAACCGGGAAAATCAATAGGACAACAGGCATGGAGCAATGCAGCAAAACTGAGCCAGTGGGGATTGAGTGTTGTGGTTTGTTTTGTTAGCCCTCTGTTGCAATAGTTTTTCCCTGGCTAACTCCTCCTCATTGAATTATCAGTCTTAGCTGACCACACCCCTTGTTCTTGATTGTTCTGTGTCAATCCTGTAAGTGTACCTCCTACTCTCCCTGTCAATCCCTAATGTACTTACCTCCTTCCCTAGAATATTCCATGGTCTTTGACAGGTGATTGCTGGTGACAAGTTGTGCCCTCCCCTGGAGTCTCCACATAGGTTCCTGTAATATCTATCAAAGTCCTGTCTACTCCTCTACCTTTGTCTGATTGGTTAGGTACTTGTCCCCGCCTGTATGACCACCCCTGTTTAAAAGCATGTGTTTGCCCCAGCTTGGGGTCTTCGGTCACTGTGTCTCCCCTTGTTCACTTCTCCTCCTGAGGAATAAAAGCCTCTTGGATTTACAACACTGAAGAGCCTTCTCTCATCCTTTATCTCCGCCTTGTGCCTTAACAGCCTTCCACGTTAGAGCTTTTGCTCAAAGTGCCCTCCGGGTCATCCTGCTCCCAGGGAGTGTCCCCTGCTGTGCGCAGTGTCAGCGACTGAGCTGGACTGGGCTAAGGGGTTAGAAGGCACTGCATCAATTGAGGGAAGGAAGAACATTCTAGGAAGGGTACATAAACAGTAAACTGGGGCTGAACAGGGGTGATACCAACTTGACAAGCCAATAGAATAACAGAACCTACAAGACATTAGTATGTTACCGCAAAGGCCCATGGGAGAGAGGCTCTTCTCACCCTAACCTAGAGGGATGTTTGTCTCTTTTTTGTCTCAGACCCTCCAGGGTTGAGGCATAAACACCTTGGTGGCAAGCTCCTGGGCCTCCACATGGAGCAACCAAATTTAGAATGGTGTTGAGCAGAACTTGTACCAGGTACAAGTGTCCAGGTCTTGGCAGGATGTGCTGCAGGAATGGCCACTGGAGAGGGAAGATGGGTCAGCCCCACACATGGACCCACGGTGGAACCACTGTGGGGCACAGCCAGTCCCTCAGCTGACATGGCAGTGACTCTGTAATAACACATTTAACAACATGGAAAAATGCTGCACAATAACTGTGAGAGAGGACTGAGAAAAATCTGAGGAACTTGAAGTCCACAAACTCCAAGGTCAGTGCAGAAGGAGGGGTAGGAGGTGCTCCTGTGCCAGAGCTGAGATTCCTCTGCTCACCTTGGAGGAGACCATGGTGTGGCAGCTGTGCCCCTGCAGTCCGTGGAGGGCACAGAGGAGCAGAGATCAGCACTGTACCTATGGATGAACCCACACAGATGATGCAGAAGGTCCCAGGAAGGAAACTGCAGCCCACAGAAAGCCCACTCCAAAGGGTCTGTTGCCAGTGAAGGGTAGCCCACACTGGAGCAGGTTTGGTGGCAGGATTGTGACCTTGTGGGGGACCCACTCTGAAGCAACCTGTT
>VXBB01007319.1:51740-64222 GCA_013399915.1 Illadopsis cleaveri | reverse complement strand
AGAGGACTTTCACAGTGTTGCAATGAGCTTACGCAGATAGAGGTTTGAAATAGATTTGAATTTTAGGCCTTGAAATATTTGGAGCATAGGAAGTTTTTGAGTTGCAAAAAATATGGAACAAGGAAGTATTGTGTGCTGTAAGGTGTATGCGTAGTGTCTACTTATTGGCTTAAGGAGATGCTTGTAAACTTTTAGCATTAGCCTATTGGCTAAANACTTTTAGCATTGGCCTATTGGCTAAAACCTTTCATTTAAAAGGCCTTGCAGCAAAGAGAACTTTGGCTTCTGTTGTTGTAGAATGAGTTCTACCATCTTTTATGTCTCTGCCTTCAGTGAGACTGATAATGAAATAAAAAACTCGTGTTATGCCTCTCAGTCGCCCCATCCCATTATTGGTGATTAGATCCAACAAGGTAGCAGTGTAGTTAGCTAACATATATTAAAATGACAGCATGAGTTTGCTTGTGATCACTGTAATTGAAATTACTCAGAATGCTTTATTTCCTAGGCTGGATATTAGCCTGCTTTTTCTTTTACAATTGCAATTCAAGAATGAGAAGCTTAGGTAGGACAATAAAAAAAGAGATTTATTTTATTTTATTATATTTTTATGCAGGTCTGAAAGGAAATAGTGGAAGCTTGGTCTATTTCTTGATGTATGATATGTAAACATGCTAAATAATTTAGAATAGGGAAATAATTGAATGCATTTTATTATTTTTTTCCTGGAATTGCACAGGAAAAAAAAAAATTATACACAGCTTTTTATTCTGCAGCAGGTAAGTGATTATGTTGCAGTTTTTTTCTGCACATTCAAGGGGAAAACACATAGGTAGAATTCCAGGATATCATCATGATTTCTTTAATATGATTTCTTTGATTGTAACTTTCAATCAGCTTGCCATGTGTTCATGTATGTTTACAACAGTAAACATAATCTTTATGTTTTTCCACTGTTAGATATACTTGGTAACTATTTAATTTTTAACTTTATTGTGGTCACACTTAAGTGGGTTATGGTATTACATCAGAGTAAGCCATGAAAGGATGGCATGTTTGATGATGCCTCCTTTTCTGCATAAAAGAAGGTATGCAATGAAGTACAATGCAATGCTATTGTCAACACGTAATTTAGAAATTATGCTCTTTATGATTGCTACATCATAAACCTTGTGATAAACCCAGATGAAGTAACTTTCAGAATTCCTTTTAATATGTAGAAGGAAGAGAGAGTTTGAAAATCGTACATGAAATCAAATTTAGACCTTAACATACTCAGAAACCTTTCTCTCCCTTCCTTCGCCATGCCACTTCACAGTGCTCTTCATTAGCATACTTGATCATAAGGGACTAAAAATATTATTTTTGAATATTATTTATTTTACTGACTGTTAAGCAAAGATGGAAGTATAATGGAGAGGGTATTAGTACACTCATTAGTACACATTATTACACACTGTCTTGGGTGAGTGACTCACTGTCATCGATGCTCTTTATCAACCTGGTAAAAAAAATCAAGAGATTCTTGAATTCCCTGTCTCTGTTACCCCAAAATGGCGGAAAGGTTGACTTTGGAAAGAACCTCTAGAGGCTATCTGGTCCTCTAATATGTCAAAACACTTCTGGTTATAACATTTCAGCGATAATATACATATTAATCCAGGTTTAGGTTCTGCATCAAATGTTGTGCTTTTCTATGTGAATTAAGATTATTTTATCTGTGACTTTATGCCCTCAAAGATCTTAGAATTACTTCCGCATAACACTAGTTTAAATTCTTCAAACTTCTCCCTCCTTTGGAAAAAAAAAATCTTACACTTTTTATTAATTTCAACTACTAATTTATTAATCCATAATTAAAATGCATAAATTATCAGTAGGAACTAATGAAAAGTTATACACTATCTCCAGGATTTCAAAAATAGCTCTGAGACTTTAAATATTCTATATCTCTATGTAATAATATGGAATGGTTCTAAAAGCCTGTCTGGGTCTGTTAAATTGTGTATATAATTTTTCAAAGAAATTACGTACATTAGTAAATGTATTTCTGAAAAAGGCCTCTTCAAGTCAGGGCTCAAAGGAGAAAGTATCTAATTCTCCAGAAAATAATCATAATCTATGTAGTTAGTATAGTAGTTGGTGGCTAACTCAGGCGTCTAAAAGAAGTTTTCCCAAATTCACCACCCATTTTTCTTTTGCTGCAGAATGAAGATTAGCTGCTAACAGTTGTGCAGAGAATTTACTTATTATTATTGTTATACTTTGTTATTATTTGTATTATTGTTTCCATCATTAAGGTGTTTTATCCCCAAATAGCATATTGTTAAAAGAAGGAATATTTCCTTTTATGCAGTAGAAGGAGAAGACAATTACCTTATTTGATATGATCTGTAGTTCAACTAAGTCACTGAGTGAATCATAAATTTTGATCATGTGCATTGTAAGAATTAAGACAGACTTGAGTAAAAATAGCTGAAGTTCCCATCTTGTTTTAAAAGATAAGGTTGAAAGGACTGAAGACTTTCCTGTGATTAATTTGAAACTGGAAAAGAAGACTAAACAATGTTTATAAAGGTTTATCATGTACTGGATTAACACTTATTTGAATTAAGTTTCTAATTCAATACTCCTAGAAAAATAAGAATTTTTTCTTGATATGTCCAGGTTTATTTTCTTGAAATAATATCTTTCACTTCATAATTAAGACATTTTTAAGATCTTAATATCCTGCAAAAACTGAAAATTAATTTGAGATGACATGACATTTTATTCAGAAACCTATTTTAAAAATAAGTATCTCCAAAATTTGCTCTATTTAAAGAATATGTAATAATATGGAAATATTATTATTATTGTTGCTATTATTAATAATAATGATAATTGTTATTATTATTAATAATAATAGTAGAGTCCTCATCCAAAAATAGTAATACATTGTAGACCTCTTGGTTTAAATGGGATAAATATCAGTTTTTCAGACAATAAAAACCTAACTTATATGGAAAAGAGTAGACTAGTTTTGTCCATCTCTCATTGCTTTTCTCAACTAGAATGTGATGTAAACAAATAGGTCGCTGGTTTTCTGTTTTATGCTAATTGGGTCTGCTGGTTGCATCCATACTCTTGGCATAAACAATTGGAATAGGAAAGAGGGCTAGCAGTTAGGCTGCTGAAGGCTCTCAAATCTTTGCCAAAAGTACCACTCATACTTCTTAACTTCCCAGCACTGCCATGACAAGACTGCAAAAATGAAAACTGCCTCTCCATGCAAATGTGATGACACTATCTGCCTAGCAGAAGAGGACTGATATGGTAATAATTCCTGTGGTTTTGGCATTGATTGCCTAAATCACCAGACCAGTCTTGGTTTTGAATATTAGTATAGTTTGTTTGCTCTTGAAACTGGAAATTGCTTATCAGTACTTCCTCATTGGTAGGCAACAGTACAATGCAAGTAAATGGGAAACTACCATCAGGAAAGAATAAAGCTTTTCATATTGGGTACCAACATTTCTTTAGCCCAAATGCGAGATACAATAAATGGCTTTGATGGAAGTTACACATCTTAAAGGCAGGCACAACTACCTGCTAGCTAAACATAACTATAATAAATGTGAAGACAAATTATGTTATTACACAAGGAAGACTGACATGGGATTTTGAACTGGCAATATCATTTAAAATGTTTTTAGTTTGCATGCAAACGTGTCCATTTGGTTTCCTTCAAATGTTTTTTATAGGTGTAATAAATGAAAAAAAAATCTAATTAAATTCCTTTAGAAAAAAGTTCTATTGATTTGTTTAAAGCTGTTAATAAGAACATAGTAACTGCCACACCTATGTCAGATCCAGAAATGTTAAATTTAATGTATCCTATATTTCTTGTAGGATTGCAAACTTAGGAACCTTATATCTTGATTTCTGATGCCAGTCTGAATTAGTTTATTGATCTGTACTTCAGTTCATTTTAAAACTCTATTTCTGTTTGTTCCCTGGAGGGTCAAACGTTTTCATCCAGAACTGAAAAAGTATTAATGTTAAAGAGCATTGTGGTCTGTTTTACTACTCCAGTATGTATTTGGTATGTCCAGCTCATATCCTGTATAAGAGGCAGTCACCTTTATGTGACAAAATATTACTGTCATTGTATAATAACAACATTGAATAACTTTCAGTTGAGAAATGTGTTTCAATGATTCAAACACTGTTTTTAAATTCTTATAGAGTTACTTAGTGTAATTCAGCTTCAATGCTATATAGAATATGATCTGAAGTATCTCCTTGATTAATGTTTCTTGAGGACATTATTTCTAAAGATGGTCAAAGTTTTAATGAATTAATTTGACCATCATTATGGGTAATGTGCTGGAAACACATTAATCTAAGTGATATCTTATAGCCTATGCAGAACTAATTCATCTGAATGGGAATTTGGCAAATTAATCCAGGTTCCAATAGGGAAAAGCAATTGATGCCCAGTTTTGAATCAAACAATGAATGCAGTCTGGCATGTATTTTTCTGTTAAGGATTTATGAATTTGGGGAGGAGTATATACTTCACAGATAAATGTAGTTATGTTCCACAAGTGTGCAGTTGTAAGGAAATGTATGAGGCTATGAATTTTAATGTGTAATAAATTATTCTTTCACTAGGATTAAAAAAAAAAATCTGCAGATTACAAAAGATAATCATGTCTCTAATTATATAACAGTTACCAAATCATAAATAATGCTGTATGTGCCGTATTCAAATCAAAAAGCAATAGCGGGATTTAGAAGTATCTCCTGAATTAATGGTCTAGCACAAAGTTCTGCTTCTGTCCTTTCCAGCAGATTGAGATGTTTCACCCATTAGCTCGCTAACGGAATGTTAGATTTCCCAAGCTCACAATCATCAGGGGCTTTCAGACCTCAGCTTAGAGGTTTCCAATGAACTAGACTTTGTGAGGGACAGAAAAAGGACCTCATCAGAAAGTTATACATTTTTCTGTATTTGTTTTTTCAATCTTCTGTGACATGTATTACCAAGCAAACAATGTACAACTCTCCAAACCATGGAGAACTATAGTCAGGGATATGTAGGAAAATTATTCAGAGCTTCACAGATTCCTTAGACTAGACTGAAAACGCCTGCAGAACACTATTAACTATATAAAATTACAGCTTTTGTCTAAAAAACTTCACAAAATTATGAATGATTTTCAGTATAATCTAAGATTCTTTACTTTTATATATGGAGCAAGGTATAATACATATAATAAATATATATAGTACTTATCTCTGTTATAGAACATAACTGTATGGCAGGATTGTGTTAATAACATTGGCTTTGTTTATATAAATCAATATTCTAATAATGGAGATCTCAGAACATGTATGGCAGGAATAAAACTCTAATAGGACTTTTTGACATATTTTTGCATGTTTGGCAGCCTGGGCAATCTGTGACAGCCATTGGAGTGAGATGATCATCCATTTTCCAGCTTCTTGTTTTCTCTTGTGCTCCATATGTGGAAAATGAAATGGGAAGTTAAATTTCATAATGCCAAAAGAGTGAAAACATCCTACTGCCAATAATTCTTAACCCCAGTAACTTTGCTGACTCCACCAGAATCAATTGCCAACTGTTTTTTAGTGGAATTGTTTACCTGTATGGAGAATTGACAGAAGGTTTAAAATCCATTTTCTGACAAGCTTGTTAGAGCATTATGAATGAAAAGCCAGACAAGATGATCAAAAAAGAAGAAACGAGAGGAACACCAGACTTGCCAGATATTAGGAGCCTTCATGCTTCTCTTGCACTTTCCAATCCTGTGTTTACTACTGTAAAACCAGTGACAAGTGCTGCTGCTCTAAAACAGGGGTTTAGCAATTTGTATCCCCTGACCCTGAGGGCACCTCCAGCCTGACTGTGCTTGCAAAGTCCTCTCATCCTGCCCAAAGCCCAGGACCCCCTTCTGGCCCCCAGGAGATCCCACCTCATCCCACCCATGGACCAAGACCCCAAGTCACTCTCCAGGGCCTTCAGTCTCTGTCTTGGCAATTCTGCAGTGCTGTGTATTTCCAGCTCCTCTGTGGTCTCTAGGTAATGCTTGGAAATTGTGGTTCCTCTGAAAATCGTACATGCAACACTATTAGTTTCAGGAGAGGTGAGCCTGTCTGCCTAGGTCAAAAACTTTTTTGCAGAACATGAGATCTGTACTACCAGACAACCAACTAAGTGTTTACCAGCTCAATCAGCAACTTCCTTGTTGTGATGGCAGAACCTATGTTGAATTATAGTTGTTAGAGTTCTTCTCTTTCAAGCTCACAAAAGTTAAAATCTCTCTGTAAAACTATAGAGATTACTTTTGCTAACTACTTGGCATATGTGTAAGTCTCTAAAAATCTGTTTACTGCTCTATTGAGCTTGCTTTTAAGTTAGCAAAAAGATGATTCTACATATGTTCTGGTAGCTTAGCAATGCATATAAAAATTCCTTATTTCATTTACAGTAATATAATACTTTTCCATTAAAGTTCATACAATTTTCAAAAAAGATTAACTTCAAAACTGGTTCTTTACACCAGAAGTTTTACAGCTGATACAAAAGGTTTTTCTTGATAATTTGCCACAAAAATTCTGGCTTGAAGATTACAGAAGTAAGAATGTTTATAAATTGAATAGAATATTAAGCAAAATATTGCTTAAAAATTAATTACGATCAAGAGTAAGTATACCTTTGTAGACAGTTGTAGATAGTGCCTTTGTATTCTAATTTCATCATGATTGCTTTCATCTTTTTGAAATATACACCTAAATATCATCGACATTACATATAGTATTTACTTTTACTTCTAAACAGCACATTATTCAGTTAATAACTGTCCTGGTTTAGGGCAAAGTTTGGGAGGAAACCTCCAAATGGTGTCCCTCTAGAAAAGCAAATTCAAGCGGCGCCTCCCCCAGTCAGTTCCAGAAAAGATTTCCTTGGAGAAAAGTGGAAAAAACTTTATTGAGCAAAGTGTTCACAAGCATAAAAAATGGATCATATTAAACCATATAACCTGTCACTGTTCTGAAGAGATGGCAAATTCAGAGAGAGTCCTTGCCCTGGGATGTAGCTCAGCTTGCTCAGTCTCTTATCAGTCCTTCCTGTGCTGAAATGTGGCATCCCAGGCCCAGATGGGCCATAGCTGTGAGGTGCCAGTGTTTTTCTGGAGTTTTGGTCCAGAGTATGTTTGAACAGTTCCAAGAAAAAGAAAAGCCACAGTCCGGGGAACTTCTCTGCCTTAGCTAGCTAAAGAAAACTAACTGAAAAGCAAAGGAGAGTTCTCTCCTGCTGTCTGTCCGTGCTGCAGACAACACAGTCCGTGTGAAGGAATGCAGGGGAGCAAGTGCAGTTTCTGAAGACAGACTGCACACTTCTTGTCTCCCCCTTCGCCCTCAGAATCAGTCTGAAAGGTGTAGAACTCAATATCCAGCACAAACAGAACAGACGACTGGGGATACAAGCATCGTTAAGTCACCCTAGGACAATAACTTTGGCAATAACCTGGAGACAACCATAGAGGCATACAATGCCTCATCAAAGAAATTTCTTAATTGATTTCAAAAGAGAAGGGAGGTAGGGAGAGGGATAGCTAATTCTGAAGAAATAATAGATATAGAATGAAGTACAATTATAGACAGTTTTAATTTTGATATTCTGAAGCATTTTGTTTCTGGTTCCTGTAATTTTAATAAGATTCTTCTAACAGAAGAAACTGAGGCTAGAGAAACTTCCTAAAGGAAGACAGACGGGTTGAAGGACTGTGTCTCAGGAGCATGGAGACTGCAGCACAATCCAGCAGCAGGCCACTCTTCAAATACAGGTAAGGGAAATAGTTTTCCCAAGAAATTTGGAAAGGCCACAGTGGAGTTTGTCTTCACAATAACACCACCGAAATTTGCTAGACATGGAAAATGAAACTTTAAGAACACAATGAGGAGGGATATTTTTCACAAGCCCTATTATTTTGGATGGTCTTATTTTGATCTTTAAACTTTAAAAAGAACAACATTCTATATTCTGATCAAATTAGTACTTTTTTAAGGCGCAGACAAATTTGATGTGCTCTGGGTGTTTACTTCCAGGAAGGATCATGATAATACAGCTATAAATTCTGACTGCCAGGATTACATTACAGAATGAAGAGTTACTGTTAATGCATCAAAAATAAGTATTTGTTATGAATAAATGAGACAGAGACAGTACTAAACTTATAACGCTACAACTTATGACATTTTTTTAATTTTTTTTTTTTGATTCTTGATTACAGACATTCTCTGCTCTTGGAGATAATCTCACTTCAAAGTTGGTGTCTCCACATGATGAAACAAAATAAATTATTTGACAACCAAAATGTACATCATCCCAGAGGCTTTTGTAAAACAGCTACTCTGTAAAACATCTATAAAAATTAGCAGTTTTTAAGATTTTATTTAATAGTCATACAGACTTGTTAGCAAAATTATTAAGCTTCTTATAAAGTGAGACTATGCATTTTTTTTTCCACAAAAATTAAGGAATATACTGGTTGAAGAAAAATCTGTGTAAGGAGAAGAGTATATAGGCAATACCACAATATATGTGTAATTAAATTATTGAGAACATATGAGAAAGTAAACAGATAAGTTACAAGTAATACTCTTTATATATTAAAATAACTAATTTTCTACTTGGATGGCACTAAATTAATTGTTTTGGAATGCATCCTTATCAGTTGTTCATACTCTGGAGCACATACCAACACAAACCACCAGAGAAATATTTTGTGTAATAAAACCTTCAGCAGCTGGATACTACTGTGATTGGAAGAGCATATAAAAATCTGTGTAATAGGCAGTAGAGATGGAGAAAAGAACATGAGCAGGAATCCAATTAAGACAGTTTACAACAACCAAAAATTGCAAAGCTTTTTTTTACAAAGTAGTTGCAGGAAGAATTCTAAAAAAAGGCTGCGGGTTGTAAACTGATATAATGTGGATTTTGGAACTTAGAGTGAATCATTCTTTTAGCCCATGTAAATTAAACTTCCAAAGATTAAAAAAATTGCATGCCATCATCATGAAACTCTTAAAAGTTTGGGAAATCTCCCAGAGTGAGTAGTGGGCATATTGTCAAATCCTCTTATATAATATTTATTTTAGTGTCATTAGAAAGCAGAATATAAGCTAATACCCAACTTGTTTCCCTTCAAATCCCTCACCAATGAACCTTAAATAAAATTTTTAGGAATTAAAAGGAAACAATAATTTAAAGAATCATATGATTTCTTTTTTTAGGAATGAAAGTAGAGTTAAATTTAAGGTTGACTTTGAATTCCATCAATTAAGTGCTTTTGTTCAGTTCAAAATAGGTTGGAACTGTAATTGTTAAATTTGTCAAAAAATTCTGGATGATGCACCACAACTTCTTAAGCAGAAGCATCTATAAAAAGGGATTTTCCTTTGTGTTTGAAGTCTCATCAAATTTTATTCTGTCAGATTGTGATGCCAACCTTCCCTGAGCACTGATTGCCTACAAGTCTATATGATCATGCAGATTTAATGTAGGAATCAACATGCTCTGAAATTTTCACATCATAAACTGCATCTTTTGTCTCTACAAAAGTTAATTCAGGATTTATCAGTTTAAAAGTGATATTACATTCTTAAAATCATGTGAGAATCCCAAATTTTTCTCTTTTACCATAGTAATTTTTTTAAATGAATATATGTCAACAGATAATTAAAATTTAGTCACATTTGATATGTTTTACTATGTATATGTTTCTACATTTCTATGCAGACATACAAATACTCATTTTAAATGATAGTTATGTCTTTCTCTTATGTTTATCTGATAATAATTTCAAGGTTTCCTTTACACACTACTGCCAAATATATCTTCCTCCACAAGGCTAAACAGCTGATGCTGTGTAATCTGGCTAAATGTAAAGTCATTCTTTCAGTTCAGCATTCCCTTTTTATAAATACTTCTAAGCCATGGAAGTATTTGCTGTCATGAACACAATAAAACTGATAGACTTGCATATAGACTGCTTCTTCCAGTCCTCCTATCACCAAATGACCAAAATGAAATTTACATAGGTTCAAGAGATTTACTGTTTAGGATAAAATGTCCATTTAGCAACTTTCAAGCTCTTATTCCTCAGAGGTAAGAAATAAATACTCAGGTGGTGTTCACTGCCCAATAATCAAACTCTTACCCTGTGCTTGTAAACAGGTAGCAATTGCAGCCTGATCTACTTGTCTATAATCAGACAAAAGGGTCCTGCTTATCCTGTCAATGTACAATTCTCAACAAAGATAAAATCTGAGACTGCATATGATAGAGAGAGCAAAGGAGTGAGACTGTCTCCTCATTTAAGAATTCAGGAATTTTCAAAAGTCGGTTACTTGCTTGTGGGTTTTGATTGGTTGTTTTTTGGTTTTTTTGGGGGGGTGTTGACTGTGGTTGGTTGATTTTTTCATTGGTTGGTTGGCTTTTCGTTTTTTGGTGCAAGTTTTTGTTGTTGGTTGCTTGGTTGGTTTGGTCTTTGTTTGGCTGGTTGGTTTTGTGGCTTTGGGTTTTTTTGTTTGTTGTTTGTTTGTTTGTCTGTTTTGGGATTTGGGGGGTTTTTTGGGTTTTTTTAATTTTTTATTATTATTATTATTATGCTTATTACAGACTGAAGTCAGAGTGCAGCATCTTAAGAGCTCCCTTAGATATTTTTGATGTGGTTAACTTAGGTAGGGGAAACAATCTGCTGCAGAAACTGCATAAAATTTCATTGGCACTAACATACATCTCTTTTCAGCAAGGTTGCACAGTCTGCAATGTAGTTTTTTTTCCACAGATCTTAGGACAGAGAAATGGGGTTACAAAACAGATTTAATCTCCTACTATGGTATTTAGAACTAAAAAGGGATAATATTGGACCCATATTTTTCTTCCACTGAAAACTCATGACAATTTATCTTAATATCCTTATCTTCTTGATCAGCCTCCATATTACTTGTTCATATGTAAAATGTGCTGGTCTCAGAAGTAAAAACCTGCACTAGTTCAGAAAAACTTCTCAGTTTATGATGATTTATTTTAGTTTGCTTTTACTCTTTCTAATTTTCAGTTAGTATCATACATGTTTCTGTTTATTATGGTCTTATTCTATGTATTTTCCTTAGCCTATGCACTAATTTTAAAAGTCAGATTTAAACTCATACAATATTTTATCTTCCATGTTGCATTTAACACTGTTTGTTATGTTGCCTTTTTTACTTCTTATATTTAGAAATTTACTTAAATAAGATAGTCTCATGTGGGAAAAAAACCCTAAATTTTTAGGTTTCTAACAATAGCTGTACAAGTTCACTGCTAATTTCTTGAGTCCTTAAGGAAAATATAGGGGAATTGGAGCAACACTGGAATTGTAATATTCCCTTATCTGCTTAAGAACTAACTAACAGATAAAACTGAAGAAAACATATGTTTTTTTTTCCTTTTATATATGTGTATATATATAATTTGAAGAAGCTAGTTCAGTATATTTAAAGCTGTTTAGAAATAATACTATGAAATATGTCTTAAAATATAAAGAAAAATATTCCAATTAAATTGGTTGCCATAAGGTTTAAAAATTGTAAATAGGTCTGATGCTCTTTTCTGTGGCAAATCATTAAAATTTAAAACAAATATTCTACTAAGCCTTTTTATTTATGTATTGATAACTTTCATATTTGTATTATTTGACTATTTTAAGTGATAAAATAAGTATTAGCTTACTTCTACAGAGGAAGAAATTTGTTTCTACATGTAAGTCGTTACTGTGCATCAAATACTATAGTTCCAGAGAGCTTAGGGATAAGGTTTGTGTTCAACAGAGAAAGGTTTGTCATAGTTTACAAAAATTTGGGAAGTATAGGCATACTACCTACTGCTAGACAACCTTTTTCATTGTAAATGTTTAACCTGTTTGTATATAACAAAATTCTGACTGTGATTTCATATGCCTTAGCATCATTTTCATCAAGCAGAAATATAAATACTGCACCCATTGCTATACACACAGAGAAATCTAAGACAATGGCAGCCATTTTTATCTACTCCTAATTCTTCCCATACCCAAGGGTCACTTATTTACTACTCCCGGAGTTTCTAACCACCCTCACTGTGCTGACAGCAGAGCTCTAGTCTTCTATCACCCTTAAAACAGTACAGAAAGTGCATTTTAAAATTGCTTACGTCAGCTGTTGGATTGTATGAAATTAATTTAATGCTGTTCATTAATGGCACTTCCCACACCTGTCTCCAGAGACTATTTTTTTTTTTAATTGATTTTATGTGACAATGGTATACCATGAAGATTGTGTAGATTCAATCCCTGTTCCAAATAAAAGGTGTGGTCCCATAGGTTTTTCCCTTACTGTCCATTTCTCAGAACACAGCGTATTAGTAGACCAAGAATAATAAGATT
>VXBB01007319.1:31802-42145 GCA_013399915.1 Illadopsis cleaveri | reverse complement strand
CAGACCACCTTAAATAATAATGACATTAATAAATGCATCTCTAAGGATGAAATCCTAGGTGTTTGTGAGACAAATAAAAAAGAAAGAGATAATTGACACTAAACACTAAAAAGAAAAGAGTCAGAAAACAAAAGAGTTGATTTGTAATGCAGTTTTAAAAGGCCGAAATAGATTATCATAAGCAAAGAATAGATTGAAATAAAAACTTAGCTAAAACCAGGGAGAAGGGAAAACAAATAAAATACAATGGCAAAGGAAACCAAAATAACAAAGGGACTACTGAAAAGACTGAGTATATAAACAAGATGACATGCAAAAATGGAACGACAGACAATTGGTAGCAAAACCATCTAATTATCAGACATATTATGAGGGAATATAAAATATGAAAAGATTTCTTCATGACACTTTTTAAATTAAAGCATCTCAATTGTTTGGTTGGTTGATTTTGTTTTGGCTTTGGTTTTATTTCTGTTTTTTGAGTCAGGAGTCCAAGACAGTTAAAATCTTTGAAAAGGAATTGCTTTGACTTTAAATGAGCATACCAAAGACAGCAAAAGTTTCCAATTTCCTAAACTGAATTTAATTACAACACAAAGAGAAAAACTGCTACAAGTCAGTCTTTTAAACAGACTTGCTCTGATAAAATATAAAAGAATTTTGAAAGAGATTTCTGCTCTGCCCACTGAGTCATCATAGAAAAAGAACAATTCCCATGATTCCCCCTTTCTGCACTGATTATTAGGTCTAAGAAAACAAAACTAACCTTTTGCTTCTTAGTTTTCCTATCACTTCTAAACTGTGGCTTCTGGTGTGATGCTTGTTGGTTTCAACTTCCCCGTTCATATCAGGAATCTCAGTTGAGATACTACAGGATCAGGGTACACTGAAATAAATCCAGTAGCACTCAGAGAAAGAAGCATGCCCTTTATCCCTTCTTCCAGAAGATTGCCTCTGCTTTGTAATGCAGTTTCAAAGACAAGGTGACCAATCACATGTTTTTAAACACAAGATCAGTCACACAGAAAACACACGGTAAACCGCAATCAAGTCAATAAGTCTCCTGTCATACATTTCTACAAGCTATGGGAGTTACAGCACAACAAAAATCGTAATAACAGCTTTAGCTTGTCAGGGAAGGACCCACTGTGACTTATGTAAACTCTATTGAAGGAGAAGAAATGCATACAGATAAACACAAGCTCTTTGCTGCCTAGAATTGATAATAAATAGAACTATCTCACTACTTACTGAGACTGGTTCTGTATTTTGGGATTCACCATTCTGCTGCAATAATATAGTAGTAGGCCTATAAATGCCACAATATGGACTTTATTAATAAAATTATTCATTAATTTAGTCTCCATGTAATATCTTGTAAGGTCTGTGCTTTATAAGTAGAAGTCCTTTGCCACAACGTTTTTTTTCTGGTCTACAAAAGGATTCATACTACAGTAATTATGCACATAGTATCGTTACCTTATGATTTGCCCTGACATATTCCCATTCTCATTTTCCTTTTACTTCATAGAGTAAACTGCAACCGTCACTATCAGGATTAAAAACTCCTTAAGGTTTATTTTTTTTTTTAAGAAAGAAGACAAGCAATTAATAGTCAAACAACAAAACCAAAAAAGACGGTGCAATAGAAACAGAAACAGAATAGGCAAGGCTCAACTTTAAAAGCTTATGGGAAGAAATTTTATTTCATACAGTTGATGATACTTTCCAGAACTTTTGAAGTCTTATGTTTTATTCAGTGAAAACTCTTAAATTTCTGTGTAAATAGTACATGGCATTATTTTTTTTCAAAGTTATAGTCAGAAGCACATTTTTTTTTCTCTCAGCCATAAAAAGGTTTATGGATTATTAAACCTGAATAGATTTAATTCCTAATGCAAAGCTTTTCCCTAGTCATTACAACCAAGTAGCCCTCTAGGACAAGGACAATTGGAATTGCCAGTATCTGGTTATATGCTTTGTATGGAATTTGCAAGACCTCAAGATGAAGGTGTCTTCATCACCTTCCTGTGGTTTTGCTTTACTCGGTTCAGCTGTGACTAATTTCTCTAATTCACCAGAAATGTAACATTAATTTATTTTGCTTTTGTTTTTCTTTGTGTGATAGAGTCATTGTTTTATGCAGATAGCTGTAACAAACAAGCAGGTAGCCTATGAGAATTCCATGTTTGTGATTAGAAAATAATGATGAAGTGTAGGGAAATGCAGGCCTGTTACAAGAGCCAAGGTTTGGAGAACAGACACACAATGAGGTGCAGAGGAGAATACACAAAGGAACAGAGCCAGACAAAACTAGTATTAAGGGTAACAAAAAGAACTAAAAAATATTACATTAAATACATGAAAGACATTTGAATGCAACATGGACTTGCATACCAAGGAAGAAAGAGAAAGGTGTAAAAACCTATTAAAAAAATAAAAAATTATTCCAAGTACATCCTACAAAAAGGAAGTAGAAAACATCAACATGAACATCAACATATTCCTCCTGGAGAAGGATTCACAAATGCTGACAACTCACCCAACAACTCCCAGCCACCCACCATCACAACTGAAGCAAGACAACTCACCATTTAGAGCAATAGGGGAATTAGAGAATAAGATCAGGAAAAAGAGGCAAACTAAGGAGTATGCATGTTATAATTTTAACTGCACTACTTTTATTTCTTTTTCTCTGGCAATATTTACTTTAAGCTAACAATTTCTTGTGTTTACTAATATGTGATGTCTGCTTCCTCTTTGCCTGTGAACAATATTTGCAATATTTTGAATGCAACATTTCCAGCTATGCATTGTGGAGTCCTCAAAGAAAAGTCCTATGCATATATTATCTGTAATGTTGCAGAAAGTCTTATATAAGTATAGAACCAGTGTATTAGTCACCAACATTCATTGCTGCTTCAAAATTGTTATGATTGTTATGGCTGGAACAGCCATATACCAGTTCAACAAGTAATGCTGTAAATTACAGTGGACATAAAGATTCGCAGATCTCTATTTGGCTGTCTATTGTAAGGGGTTGTCAGGATATCATGAATATTAAAACTCACAACATGAAATGCTTTTGAAACAAAAATAGCTGTTCCAGGAAAGAGACAAACTAAAATTCTGAAAAAATTAGAGACATTTTGGAATGAAATGTGAGGTTTAATTTTCTTTTTCTGCAAAAGAGATACCAACAAAAGCAAAAGAGATGGTTTAAAAATAAAGATGAGGTTGAAAATACAGACTCTGAATTCACAGATCAGACATAAGCCTCAGGGTTTTCTAGTCCTGTGGCACAGCAATACAGAAGGCAAATGAGAAAAGAGATGGAAGCCCAGAAATCTGAGGCTTAGGAGCCAAGACTGGCAGGAACTGCAACTGTCTCTGTCTTATGAGACGTTCAGCATGAATAATGCATTTTTTCTCTTCTCTCACACTTCCAAAATCATATAATATTTTCTGAATGCAACCTGTGGCATTCAAAAACTTTCAGCCAACCCTGTTGTATGGAAACCTGAAATGGTTCTTAAGTAATGCCATGTTTGCCTTCCAGTATTGTGGTGGCTTGGTGTTGACTGGACAGCAGGTGCCTACCAAAGCCACTCTATCATTCCATAGTCTCAAACAGACAGGGGAGATGATATTATGTGGGTCAAGATAAGGGCAGGGAGAGATCACTCACAAGCTACCATCATGGGAAAAACAGACTTAATTGGGGAAATTAGTTTAATTTATTACCAGTCAAATCAGAGTAGGATTATGAGAAGCAAAATCAAGCCTTGTAATACCTGGCCTCCACTCCCCCCTTCCTCCCAGACTTAAATTTATTCTCAATTCTCTACCTCCTTCCCCAAGGTAGGAGCACAGCAGGACAGGAAATGAGCTTGTGGTCACTTCTTCACATGCTGTCACTGCTTCTACTTTCTCCTCAGACAGAGGACTCCTCACACTCTTCCCCTGCTTCGGTGTGTGGTCTCTCAGCAGAGGCAGCTCTCCGTAAACTCCTCCAACATGAGTCCTTCTCACAGGAAGAAGTTTTTCATGAACTGCTCAAGTCTTCCACGGGGTGCAGACCTTCAGGAACAGGTTCACAAGTCCTGCAAGAAAACCTGCTCCATCATGGGCTCCTCCAGAGACTGCAGGTGGATCTCTGCTCCACCATGAACCTCCGTGGATTTCAGAGACACAGATGCTTTAGCATGTCTGCACCACAGGCTGCAGGGCTTCCAGCAAACTCTGTTCCAGCATGTCCTCTGCTCCTTTACTGACCTTGGTGTCTTGCAGGGCTGTTTCCCTCAGTGTCTCATGTATTCTCATTCTTCTCAGCTCCTCTTTTTTCTGCATAATATTTTTTTATCTTCTTTAATATGTTGCCCCAGAGGTGCTACCATTGTTGCTGTTCATCCTGTCCTTGGACAGAAGTGTGTCTGTCTTGAAACCAGCTGGCATCAGCTCCATTAGACATAGGGGAAGCTTCCAGCAGATTTTCACAGAAGCCACCTCTGTAACCCACTGCTACCGAAACCTTGTCATGTAAGCCCAAAACAAAAATTTGCTTTCTTTTCACAAAAGGAAGCCTTCCCCTGGCTATTAAGGAAGTTTTATTGCTGACAAATTAACTATTATAAGTTTTATCAAATATTCCTTTGTCTAATTGCCAGATATATTTGAAGGTGTATACAGGATGGTACACAAAGCCTTAGCATCAAAATTGTTTTAACACATCTGTTCTCTAAGAAAATCTCCTTACTTGTGATTGAGAGTATTTGTTAAAGCCTGCTCTAAGGAAAGATTATGACAGGTTTTGAAGGATGATATGGGCTTTGATATACTATGGGATCAAGAGGTATAATAGTGGGAAAACTGTTTTGTGGACAGTGTATTCTGCCAACAATAATCAGCAGTCTTCTGAGGTTTGCCCTCAATTAAATATTTCAGCTATCATATATCTACCCTTTTTTTCCAGATTTTACAGTATACTTATTACCAGACTGTCCCAAAATAACAGATTAGCTCAGGGAGAAGACAGGGTTATACCAGCTATAAATGTCGTACTAGAGAGTCTAAACTAATTTTTAAAAAACCAACCCCATGGAATAATTGAGGCAGGACATTACACAAAACAAAACATTAGCAACATCTTGTTTAGAATTAGATTTTTATGAGTCCAGATGGGGACAGCCTAGGAATCCTCAACATTTAACACAGGAAAATAAGGGGATTTTGTGACTAGCAATTAATTTTTATCCTTAATATAGAGGTCAACAACTTTAAATCAAAATAAGAAAAAGGTGAAAGAAAATAATTTGTTAAAGAATCGCACTATGAGATTTGAGATCACACCTTGAGCTCCACCTGAACAATTCTAAAGAGAAAGATAGACATTTTCATTACATATCATATGGCTCTGAAATTTCCCAGAAGTTACATGCAGTCACTGTCACACCCAGAACACAGACCTCTTACTGCAGCTGTGCAGTCTGTGTGGCACATGCACCACATGCAAGCAGAAAGTGTCTTGCACTGGGATGGCCAATGAAGGTTGGTGACTACTGCCACACCATTGCCTGTTGTACACAAGATTTCCACATGGTGAGATACAATTGCACTGTAATGAGAGACTATCCTACAGCCAAAATACTATTTTGCTGCTGTGTTTAAATGGTTTAAAAGCATTATCTGAGTACATTCACATTTTTAAGAGAGGACAAGCTTTGGGGAATGCATGCAACCAATACCAGCAGAAGAGGGTAGTTTCTATCTTCTAACAGATATGGAGTTTTTGTCTTGGGCCCTTGAATGTAAGAGAAGGAAAAAGGTCTCCTTAAGCCTTTCTTCACATCTCCACAATGGTTGACTGGTGGGTTGACCTCCTCTGGACATCAGGCGCCCACCAAGCTCCTCTACCAGTCCCCCTTCCCAGGTGACAAGGAAAAGAAAATAAAATGGGAAACAACTCCTAGGATGAGACAGGGCAGTTTGCTAAGGCAGAAATGAAATTTGAACATGCACAAGCAAAGAGTAAAAAGAATAATTCTATTCTCTATTTCCTGTCAGCAAAAAATCACTTCTCAGGAAACAGGGCTTCAGAACACATAGTGGTTGCTGCAGAAAGGAAACATGATAAATACTGAACGCTGCCCCCACCCCTCTTTCTCCTTTCCTTAACTTTTATATCTGGGCTAAAATAATTTAGTATGGAATACCCCTTTGGTTATTTTGGGTCAACTGGCCTGGTTGTGTCCTACTCCAGGATCTTTCCCACCCCCAGCCCCTTGATGTGGGCAATGCTGAGAGACAGCACTGATGCTGTGCCAGTTCTGCTCATCAGTACCCAAAACTTTGGTGTCTTGTCAACACCATTCCAGCCACCAATGCTGAGACAGCACTGTGAGGGCTACTGTGGGAAAATGAACTCCAGCTCAGCCAGACCAATATATTGGCACCCTCTGACCTTTTGACTTTATCAACTTTTGTTAAAAATAGAAAAAAAAGAGGAAAAAAGGCAAGGGATGGAATGTGAGCATAGACCATACTTAACTTTAGACATCATTTAAGGAAAACTCTGACAGACACAACAAAATGAGAAAGAGGTATTTGAATGTTAGGAGGAAATACAAGAAGGGCACTAAAAAAGCATCCATACCTGTAGTAAATTATGATGTATTTGACTGAGAAAAAGATAGGGCAATAGAAATTGTCATAGGTTAAATTGAATAAAAGTGCAATACTTTCAAGACCTATGTAGAACTAAACTTTATTACAAATATACTATTCATCAAATGATTGGTTACTATTTTCCATCAGCTAATCAAGCACTTATTAATCAAACATTTGATTAGTTAGTGTCATTACTTTTTTTCCCCACACTATTTTTTTTTTTCAAAACGAACCAATAGCATATGAATCACAGAATCACAAAATCACAGAGTATTCTGTGTTAGAAGGGACCTAGAAGGGGCATTGAGTCCAACTCTTACTCCTGCACAGGACAGCCCAAGAATCACAACCATGTGCCTCACAACATTGTCCAAATGCTTCTTGAGCTCTGTCATATTTAATTTTTATACTAGTTTCACATGAGACAACTCTGTTAAGAATTAAATTTCCTTATGTGTAACCCAGACTCATCACAATGCCTTTTTGAAATTTCCAAACTTCTTCTTTCCTGTATCATTTTTATACTTTTGCCTACCAGTATTGATTCTGCCTTGGTGATACATGCAGATCAAGATCATTACCTGCTTTTTCTAAAAAACCTAACAGAAAAATAAAAAAAATGTATTACACATTCATAACCTATTAGTGAGGCTTCTATACTAAGGTATTCTCCTCAAATTGTATTGCAAAATCTCAACAATTACATGATTCCTTACACTTATTTTTTTGGTTCCCAGTTCTGCAATATCATCCTGTAGCTACTTGTATGTATTTCTTCAGGTACTTGATGTTTAATAAATATATATATATTTTTTTTTTAGTTGCTGTAATCTCCCCCACCCTCACAACCCAAATATCAGTTTGCAATTAGTGTGACAGCATCTGTCACAGAGTCATCCGTGAGCTCTCCCTGAGCCTTTTCATCTGCTTGTTTTCCCTTTTCCTTTCTTTCCACCCCTATCTCTCTAGCTCTGAGGGGAGCACTTTGGGAAGTACCAGGCCACACAGCAGGGACATTGCCAGTGTTCCCTATGTCATCAGTGGCTTCTCAGTCCCAATATCCCTTAAGGAGAGGGTGCAGCCTGGAGTCATGCTCCCACCTTGAGTTCCCACCTCTCCCCTCTCTGGCAGGTGAGTAGGTCATGGAGCAAATCAGTAGGTGGTTTCTAAAATTGTGATCATGGACATATGAGTAATTGATCTACACAAAGCCATGTGAGAAAAGGAGCTCAGCAATCCCCTGGGTAGTTAACATCACGAGAAATAATATGCTTTTTCTCCTGTCACATTGGACCACAAGGTGCCTTCCTTTGTTTTCCAGTGGGGATCTACACTTGTCTTCTCCCAGACCCCAGGGATCTTGAGCAGAGCAGGGACCCGGTAGGAGGTAGGCCAGCCCTGACACCCTGACTTACCCCAGGTCTACATGGTAATCCCACTTGTGATTTGTCTCATCACTACTAGAGACCCGAGGCCAGCATCGATCAAGTGTAATTCTGACATGGCAAGTGGAACAGAACCAGTGGATCTCAATAGGCAAATAAAAAAATTTGTAAATTACATATTGGCAGAGGTGGACGTGTATTTGTATCAAAGATTGCCTGTAGAGGGAGTGATGAGGAAACACACACACACACACACACATACACACCTAACAATGCTGTACAGCCTGTCCGGCTGTTTTCTGGTTGTAACATTTCCAAACCTGTTTTATCATTATACACACAATATGAAGAGATAAGAACATTACAGAGAAAGTGGATATTTGTGTACAGTAATAAACAAGCAATAGATGCCTCGTGTTCTAGACTGGCCTGACATCAGGACAAATGTTAACAGATGGAAAAAATTAAAGATTGGAGGAAGGGCTAAGTGTTCCCTTATAAATTTGCTGTACAAGTTGATATACTTACACATCCTCCAGCTGAAACATTCAAAACATGGTTAAATAATTTGATATTCAATCAACAGCTACCTCACAGTAGACTGCATTTCCAAAAGGATTTGAGTTCTGCCTTTTTAATTAAGATGGCTGAAATAGACTACCAAATACGTTTTGANCATGTTAGTTAATTGCCAAAGATTCATGCTGAGTGCATTATGGGCCACTGGATGTTAAAGATTCAACCTGGGATGCCCTGGTCATTTTAACAAAACAAAACCTCTAGTCTTTTCAGAGTTTATTATNGAGCAAATCAGTAGGTGGTTTCTAAAATTGTGATCATGGACATATGAGTAATTGATCTACACAAAGCCATGTGAGAAAAGGAGCTCAGCAATCCCCTGGGTAGTTAACATCACGAGAAATAATATGCTTTTTCTCCTGTCACATTGGACCACAAGGTGCCTTCCTTTGTTTTCCAGTGGGGATCTACACTTGTCTTCTCCCAGACCCCAGGGATCTTGAGCAGAGCAGGGACCCGGTAGGAGGTAGGCCAGCCCTGACACCCTGACTTACCCCAGGTCTACATGGTAATCCCACTTGTGATTTGTCTCATCACTACTAGAGACCCGAGGCCAGCATCGATCAAGTGTAATTCTGACATGGCAAGTGGAACAGAACCAGTGGATCTCAATAGGCAAATAAAAAAATTTGTAAATTACATATTGGCAGAGGTGGACGTGTATTTGTATCAAAGATTGCCTGTAGAGGGAGTGATGAGGAAACACACACACACACACACACACACACACACACACATACACACCTAACAATGCTGTACAACCTGTCCGGCTGTTTTCTGGTTGTAACATTTCCAAACCTGTTTTATCATTATACACACAATATGAAGAGATAAGAACATTACAGAGAAAGTGGATATTTGTGTACAGTAATAAACAAGCAATAGATGCCTCGTGTTCTAGACTGGCCTGACATCAGGACAAATGTTAACAGATGGAAAAAATTAAAGATTGGAGGAAGGGCTAAGTGTTCCCTTATAAATTTGCTGTACAAGTTGATATACTTACACATCCTCCAGCTGAAACATTCAAAACATGGTTAAATAATTTGATATTCAATCAACAGCTACCTCACAGTAGACTGCATTTCCAAAAGGATTTGAGTTCTGCCTTTTTAATTAAGATGGCTGAAATAGACTACCAAATACGTTTTGAAAGGGGACTGACTCTCTTTCCCTCACACCAATATATTTGCAATGTGTAAATATATGTAAAATTACCTATTACTTTAGCTATCTGCTCATGATGCTAAAGAGAGGTGGGGTGAAGTGAATAAATGGTGCTGTGGATTTTTTCCCTCTAAATTTCACTTAATTTCTATTTAATTTAATTCAAGAGGACAATATAACAGGCATTCTAACACGGAAATCAAATTCAAAGTTGGTGTTTCTAGCTAAAATGAAATATATTTGTCAATTAAGTTATATATCTGTTTTATTTTGCAGAACATGTAGAATGATTCCCCACAGAGATATTTCATAAATAAGGACTCAACATACAAAAACTTTGATCAAATTTTATATACTTCTGATGGCTTTTGCTATAGAAGAAGTTGCAATAAATAAAGGCATATATTGTCATACGGCAGAGGAAAAATAAATATCTCACTATTTTAATTCCAGGGTCATCTAACAAATACTCAGGTTGTATGTAATGCATTCAAATCTTTGCAAAATAAACTCTGAAGCAAAATTTTCTATCTGACATGCTTCTTA
>VXBB01007319.1:0-13735 GCA_013399915.1 Illadopsis cleaveri | reverse complement strand
ATTTAAATTTCTCTGATACTTCCAGCAGCATCAAGTAGGCAAGTCATAGCGTTTTCCAGATGCAGAGTTCCTGGAATGCTTCATTATTAATTCCAGGCAAAATCAACCAGATGAGTTTGAATAGTTTACACTGATATTTTGAGCACTTGGATGAACTGCCTTGTCATCAGGATAGCATGGATGCTTCCGTGTCATGCTGGTAGGGTACAATGAAGAAAGACAACAAAAGCAAACCAAGATGATATCTTTAGATATCACTACACTGAAGGCCCAACATATACCAAAGCTAGCAATATATGAAATAAAGTTTCTGCAACACTGGCCCACAGCTAAACCTCCTGGTTTGTTTGATTCTATTAAAAACCTCTTAATTTCCAGTAAGAAATGAGTTGTTGACAATAACATATACATCAGTCACAAAAACAAATCAGAAAAATTAGGTTGCATTGGTTAGGATGTTCTACTTTACTACTCTTTGAAGAATAATTAATTTAATGTCTCTGTCTCCATTTCCCACCTGGAAAATCAGAACTGCATCAGCATTCTCTGAACTTCTTGAAGTGTCGGTGTGACAAAGGCCCCTAAATCATAGGATCATAGATTAATTTAGTTTGGAAAAGACCTTTAAGATCTTCAAGTCTGACTGTTACCTCAGCTCTACCATGTCCTTATGTGTCTACACGTCTGTTAAATACCTCCAGGAATGGTGACTCCCCCATTTCTCTGGACAGCCAGTTCCAACATCTGGCAACCCTTACAGTGAAGAAATTTTTCCCAATATCTGACCTAAACCTCCTCTAGTGCAAAGTGTTCATGATCGTCATTTCCTCTTGCCTATTGTTACTTTGAAGAAACGATCAACTCCCACATCATTACAATCTCTTTTCAGGAAGTTGTAGAGAGTGATAAGGTCTCACCTGTCACTCCTTTTCTCCAGGCTAAACAACCCAAACTCCTCCAGCCACTCCTCACGAGATTTGTGCTCTAGACCCTTCACCAGCACCGTTGCCCTTCTCTGGAAACACTCCAGCACCTCAATGTCCTTCTTGTAGTGAGGGGCCCAGAGCTGGACACAGGACTTGAGATGTAGCTTCAGCAGTGCTGAGTACAGAGGGACAATCACTGCCCTGGTCCTGCTGACCACACTATTGCTGATACAGGAGATGATGTAATTGGCCTTTTTGGCACACACTGACTTATGTTCAGCTGGCTGTTAACAAGCACCTTCAGGTCCCTTTCCACCAGACAGCTTTCCAGCTACTCTTCCTCAAGCCGTTAGTATTGCATGGGGTTATTACAAAAGTGCAGATTTATTATGCCTAGGCAAAGCAAGGTATGTGTTTCTCTTAGGATCAAAGGCAGAGCAGGACTCTGAAGCTAATTTTTTTGATCTTTGTTTTGTTTTCACAGTGTGTTATTGAACTTCTCTCACCACCATGTACATGCACCCCAGGGGACATGTAAGGAAATATGAAATGTTTGATAATGATCTGTATATCTTTGGAAAGACTGTGTGCCCATTACAGTTCTGATGACTCCCTTGAAAACCTTATCTACATTGTTTCTCTTTGGAGGAGTGCATAAGCAACTGCCTATATTTTCTGTCTGTAAGAAACTATACCTTTCTCCTCTGCCTTATCCAGGCTGACATTCTTATCCTTCACAATGTAAAGGGTACAATGTGATAACAGGATGTGAGGTGATGGAATGAATGTACTCTGCTTCTGGGAAGGGCTTGTTGCCAGGATGGTTAAGGCATGATGTGATTCATCAAGCAATAACCTGTGTGGATTGTATCAGGAGTGATTTCTTAAGTGATAAATTGAGCTGAATAAATGGCTGTCTCCTATGAAAGCCCTTTCCACTATTCTGAAAAGAGTAGAACATTGTGAAATGCCTTGATTTAATCAAAAATTTGTTTTTTTCTAAGTAGCAGGTCCTGAGAATGCACATTGTCATTGAAAGATCAATGTTTATTTAATCTAGCGTTCTGTACTTAAAATTTATTATTTAGATCATATTTTTAATTTTCTTTTTTTTTGATGATGAAATATAATGGATTGAGGCATTTGGACAAGCTACTGAGATACCAAAGAAGAGAATTTAAAAACATGCTAATTTGTAATTTTTTTGGGTTTGTTTTTGGTTTGTTTGTTTGGTTGGTTGGTTTTGGTTTTGGTTTTGGCTTTGTTTTTACAAACAAAATACTACTCTCTTTCACAGGTTGTAAAATTCCCAGGAGTCTGGCAGGTTTAATGCAGAAACCTGAAGTTGTCGTAGAGGTTACTAGTCAAGTTTAAAGTTTGAATTTTACTTGGCTAATCCCGCTTAGATAATTTTAACTCAATACAAGGGAAACCGGGAATGAAAAAGTATTATTCAAATACATCAATTTCTATATGTGAGCATCTAATAATGGAAAGTATTAATGGTATTTGTCAATTTAGTTTATTTTTTGTTGGTCTAAAGCCCTATTCAATTCTTTGCTCTATTACTTTCCTTCTTAACAATACTGACTTAAATATCAATATGACCATTAGCTCTTGTAATTAATTAGTCTGTACAAGTACCTACTTTACAACAAATTAAAGGAAAGATAAAAGGCCATAGAAACAACAAGAAAAACCACAAAACACCCTCTAGGTTTATCAACATACTGATACTTTCCCTGACCTTTCTTCAACCCTTTAAGTAGGGGTGGGCTTTGGAGAAAGAAACATTTTGTTACCACATTTTGCATTACATGCTATCATAAAGTATTCAAGTGAATATTGGGGTCTTCTACTCTGACACAGATGGTAGTGACATTCTTTCCTGTGCTTTAGAACTACAATATGGTATACCTCTGTCCTGGGGTGACTGTATGGCCCGGTATCCCCAGCCATCTGTTCTGCTTTACTGCCAGATACTGAGTTTTGTGCCTGTAAGATTGGTTCCAAGTGTGAAGCGGGGGAGACACAGAATGCAGTTTGTCTGCAGAAGCTTCAGTTTACTCCCCTGGAATTCCTTTCTCACGGACTGTGTTGTCTGCACCACAGACAGTGAGACAGAGCTCACCATTGCTTTTAGTTTTCTAATTAGCTGAGGCCAGAAGATTTTTTTGGAACGGTTCAGCTATTGTTCAGTCCGGGAACACCAGGACTATGGCCCGGGGCTCCCCACAAGCTGCACTGCGGCCTGGACACCGCACTCGAGCCCCGGAGAGACTGAGAGAGCCAAGCCAAGACACACTCATGAAAATAACTCTCTCTCTGAACTACAGAAGGACTTTCTGAATTTACTATCTCTTCAGAATAACGAGAGATTTCATTATTTAATATTCTTTTTTTTCATGTTTGTGAGTACTTTTCTTGTTAAATAAACAGTTTCTTCCACTTTTCTCCAAAGACATTATCTCCCAAACTGGTTGGAGGAGGGACTGCTGAATGGAAGTTCCCTTCCAAATTTGTCCCAAACCAGGACAAATAAATTTGGCACCCAATGTGGGCATGTGAAAGCGGAAAAAACCTGTACTGATTGCATTTTGGTTTCACTTACTCTGTATTGAGATTAAGCACTCAGTACCCACCATGTTGCTTGAGTTTATAATGTCTCTCTGGCTGGAGGCCTTGGCCTCTCTGGTCCCTAGGCCTGCTTGAGGTGTTAATAACCTTTCTGTTATTTTCCTATCACAGACAGTTCCAGTGTTGTCCCTAACATGTAGCTTTTACAGTAGAGGGGCACAGATTCGAGTTGCTGTTTTGCTGGGCTCAGTAATAATGGTTTTTAGGGAATTTACAAAGGTACTAGGGAAAGGATGGAAATCATCACCCGGTGGCGGGCTTTGTGTGAAATGTGCATGGTATGTTGTTTGTCCATCCTAAACTCCCGATCCTGTTGGGGGAGGGGCTGCTGAATTCTGCCCTTTAGCGAAACATCCCTTTCGGAAGTTCCCTTCCAAATTTGTCCCAAACCAGGACAACCTCAAGCTTGATTTAGACAAATTTAGAAATGTGTTTTATTACTTATAATGTAGAGTACATCCTTGTGAAAAATATTTTTATTTTATATTTAGCATCATTTTCCCTCTTTCTTGTCCATATATTTAATATACAGTACATATATTACATACCTAATTGGGAGAGAGGAAAGCAAATGATATTGCATAACCTAAAAGAAATGGATAGGAATAAAAATAGCAGTTGTCCCTGCTCTGAAAAACTAATATACACTGAGTATCTTAGATTTCTTTGCAGAATTATTTTCAGTCTTCTACAGAATAACATGATAACCTCTGGTTCTTTACACCTGTTTCCCTTATACCAGATGAATTGTTCCACAGACCTAGTTTATTCCACCTCTGTATTTTTGCTCAAAGTATCTTCCTTGGTAAATTAACATAACAGAAATCTTCATAGGACATAAAACAAGTTTGGAAGGTAGCTTATTTTCTATTGTCAGCTTCAGAAATAAAAGGTAAGCATAGAAGAATGAATTTTATTTTATTTACTAAGGCCACTTACAACTGACTATAAGTTATTCGTGTGCAACCATAGTAGCATCTGTGCACTCTCATTCAGAGTGACCTTTATTTTCTTTATACAGCACACTGATCTAGTTCTACAGCTCACATATGGTAAGTAGGTAGGTAAGAAAATACATGACACTCAACAATAGCATGGAAAAATAGTTACAACAGAATGAATTTCTATGTAATTTAGCAAGGAAAAGGATTTTAGCTTCTTAACGCTAAGAAGATTTAAAAGTAGGAATGTTTTAAATGGAATAATATTTTGAATACTTTTTACTGAAACTATCTTCAACTTCTGCAAAAATATATAAAAACAATTTTCTCAAAACCAGTATTTTATGTCAACCCAGCTGAAATGTCAGAAGCTTTTTTTTTACTAGTCTGATTATACATTCTGATTATGCTGTTCTCAAATTTACTTTTTTTCCCCACAATCTTCTAAAATGTGAGTAATTTCAATTGGCACATATTCTTTCTAGGACCATCAAGGTCTGCCTTATTCCTTTAGTATACAGTATACTTTTGTTGGGCTACGTGGCACTTAGCTGTTGCATACATACCATCTAATTTAGTGTTACTACTAGCACTATGATGTGGCAAGAAGACATTTTTCTCCTCAGAATTGTCTAACTAAAATTTATTACGGGAAAAGACTTTTGTATGTTCTGAGAAATGGTAACTAACAACTAAATCTTTGAATCTCTTAAGAAGTCATTTTTTGGTCAGAGCTACAAGACTAAGGTATCTGTTTTTCTGTATTTTAAGCATTGATACTGCAGAAAATACACCAGTGTCTTGTATTTTCTTTGCATCCTCTAAGTATTCTTCCAAGGCACAGTAATCATTGGATCTGTGGTATTTGTTTGGTGTTTGGGGCATCGTACACAGGTAATATGCTTGATTTTTCTATTAATTTCCTTGGACTGATGAGGACTACTGTGCCAAAAAACTGGAAAGGTCTCCAGTGGTAAAACTCTTCTCTGTGACAGTGGCCAGTGTCAGAACCCAAGGGCATGGTCTGAGGTTGTGTCAGGGGAAGTTTAGGTTGAGTATCAGAGGTTTTTCATCTGGAGGGTGTTTGGGCACTGGAACACGTCCCCCGGGAAGGGGTCACAGCATCAAGCCTGACAGAGCTCGAGAAGAATTTGGATAATGCTCCCAGGAAGATGGTGTGATTCTTGGGGTGTCCTGTGCAGGGCCAGGAGTTGGACTTCAATGATTCTTGTGGGTGCCTTCCAACTCAGCGCATTCTATGATTCTAAGAGGTTTTTTTTTAATTTGTTATCAATGTCTTAAAAATTTATTTTCACTAAAATATAATCAAGATCCAAGTTTATTCTTCTTTCTCTTTCTTTCTTTCTTTCTTTCTTTCTTTCTTTCTGGACAGATCAGAACACTGACATGAAAGAAATGTAGGTTTTAAAGCTAAAAATGAAGTTTTTGTGTATTTGTGATATTATATTCTGATTTGAATTTCTTAAAGTCTAAAACACCACTTTACATTCAATAGCATGCAGCACTTCTGCAGACTCAGTTACAAAAAATAACTGCAGTGTGAATTGGTAATGGGACATTCAATCAGCCTAAACCAAATTCTTTCTACACAGAATATATTATAAGGTAGAAAAGAATTTCAAAGTCTAATTTCAGCTGCAGCTTTTTTTGCTTCTAAGCTGTTTTGAACTATTCTTATTGCAACAGTTTATGTTCTGGGTTGTGGAGTTGATAAAGATAACTGGAACTGCCTAACACTTTTACAGAAAATTATTAATACAGAGAGGGAAAAACAAAACAAATTTGGCTTCTTGATTTAAGAGGTCACTTGAAGCTAATCATATCAATGTTTGAGCTCTATTTATTTAATACTAATGACACTCTGTAGATTAGCAATTATTGTAAGACATATTTTGCAGGTTACTGAGCAAGACTGTTTTTTATATGAAAAGAGCAACATGTAGATTCATTATTTGCTAGAAATTGTTCTATAAAATTCTGCAATATAACAGTCTTTTATCTGAGGCAAGATACTATTTAATTACTCAGATGTCTCTTAAGTATACAAGAAAACTTTACCTATCCCAGATGTTTAGTGTAACATTTATGCATTGATATTTCAGCTGAAAAATCAGGCACATCATTCTTAGCTAATTTTTTTAATCTAAAATGCCTACCTGTATTCAGCTTTGAGACCTTGTAGAGAAAAGCATTTGTCTATTGCACTGTGAAGTTATTTTCACAGTAAGCAACCAAGTAATGATGGTATGTGAGTAACATAATACACATAGGAATTTTACTTTAAAAGAGGTTTTTTAATATTTATTTACTGTATGTTGCAGTTTCCTTTATTTTCTCTTACCTCTAAAACATTATAAATTTAGGACATCCTGGTAGCATTAAGCTGAAAATATATGGTAGGACAGTTTGGTGTTTGCATTAACAACAACTAGCTAAGTGGTTATTCTCTTTCTCTGAATATGAAAGGTCAGTTCCATTTCCTGACTGGAGAGATGTGATGCTGTGACTATGTCTAAACTGAACAGGCTCAAATACAGCAAGTTATCAGCATTCTACCACATTTTCCTTTCCTTTTGTTGCAAATATATGAACCTCTCACCTCCCTCTGTAAAGGATTGTATGGAATATATGTTGTATGTCAGACCACATGACTTGCTTACCCCAAAAAATATTTTTCAGACCACTTTTGTAAAAAAACTGAAAATAAAAATGAATCTATATTAATGGATAGTCATTCTTGATATTTAAAAACATTTTTTTTGAAAGAAAATGTTCTGTGAATTCTGAAAGCATAAATAAGATAAAATGCTGAAAATATAAATGTGTGCTGAGGTATTAAATTAGTTTCTTTACAAATTATATACAGTTGGAGATGATAAAGGAAACAGAGAGTCCTCCAGCATTATATTAATTAAAAATTACCGTATTTACACTGAAAAATGAGCTAGAAACAAAAGAATTACACATGAAAAAAACCCCAAAAAAACGGAAGGTTTGATCAGTGTGAATTACGTGGTTCTTCATATCTTTCTTTGAATTTGCAGAGTTTTGCAAATCTACAAATCCACCAATGCTGAGTGGAAGTTCTTAAGTCTACAACATTAATGTATTTATTCAGTAATAAATTCTACTCTAAGTTGAAAAGCAAATATTAGGCACCTTTAAGGAAGTTTTTGCCCTGTTGTGCTAATTTTTCTTTTTGTTTGTGTCAGCTTATATTCCTTTGCTTTAAACATGAGGTTGACCTCTCTTTCTTCAGACACATGAAAATGATTCTTGTTTGTGTGTTTCTATTATTGTGTGCTAATCTCTCTCAGTTAAATGAGACCTACATGGTCACACACGGGTAGACTACAAAGCTGGCAATTTCAGGGGCTGGATTTGTGCTCCCATTGCTTTTCCTATAATTTTTCATCTACCCATCTGGCAGGAGCACTTAACATCTTCCTTTACTTGGCATTGGCAGCAACCTACACGTCTCTCCTCTGTGCAATGGGGAAAGAGGTGCAAGGGAGGAACTGTCAGGGCACTGCAGAATTTCAGATGTACAGCCAGTCTCCAGGAGGACAATACTAGCCACTGATCTGTCCTCTCAGCAGTAACAACACATTGTCTTTTCCAAGCTGTGAGCAGCTAGTAAGTAAACAGGTATTCCTTTTCTTTCAGGGAAAAGACAGCAGGCCAGATGGTAATGGATCTCCAGGGTGTCGTTTGAGCAGTGCATGGCTAATCTGGGTCCTATTAATCAGTTTGATTCTTCCTTGTTACCTGAATGCATTCATCTACTGCAGAACACTTTAACACCTAGATAGCCTGATTTGTGTGGTTTGTGGAATGTTAATATAAGAGACTGTTTAGGCTGCACTGTTAGGAACTCAGAATTCAAAGCAACTCCAATAGCCTTCTTAATTCAGCTAAGCACAAGTACCTTTATTTATCAAAGAAGCTGTAGGATGCAGGGAGACTAAAACAAGATGATGACACATGAATGGTGTCTTTAAGAAATTACTCCTTTTTGTTTCTGCTGCAGAGGAAGTGGTGCAGACAGTAAAAAAAATACAATTACTGTTTATGAAAGGACTGAATGATCAGTGTTGAGAAAGAGCATCATTCAAACTTAATTTCTTGTTTTTGTTCAGTATATTAGCTATCCACTGACAGCAGATTTTATGTAAAATATTTGATTGTGTCACTTAAAAACTGTTCCACAGTTTCCCAGTTTCTGAGATATTTAACTGAATGTAGATAATGTTAACACAGACATTTCTAACTTGTGAAAGCTTTGTTTTGCAGGCTGTAACAGTGTCTTGGTGTGGAAGCCAAATTAACTATTTCTCTGTTACTATTAACTGATAGTAACACTATCTTTACACTTTGAATTTTTTGAATGACTGCCTTGCAGCACAAAAAGGTTTTATGAGGGTGAGGACCATTTTCTTGTAAACATTTTAAGTCCACAGAGTATGGAAGGGAGAAAGTTGGGGCAAATTTTGTATTCATATTTCAAATTATGACTCTAAGTTTCTTCTCATTCATGTGTCAGACAGTGTCAAAATCGATTCTGTCATATGAAGTACAGGTATTAATATGAGTATTATATAAAGATTTCAATGTATGTACAAGTATGTGTGTACTGGAAATGAAAATCAAGAATCTGGTAAGACACATTTCAGGGTTTTACTTGTGCATGTAATCAAGAACAGGTGTTAACTCCTACTCAAGATTTAATAATTTTGTAAGGCTTCATATAGAAGACCTACTTGTTAGCTTTGTATTTCTTTTTTTCAGCAAGAACAGTAATAGTTAATTTCAGTTCAGAAAGAAATCTCTCTTATTTTATTACAGTATTTATAATATAAAAATTGATATTACTGGAAGGTATAGAATAGTCACATAATTTACTCAGATCTATGTTGAGATCCAAGTAAGATGAAGAAAGTATTCAATAGGATCTTTCTCATGCTTCTGTATCTATGCCCAAGTTACCAAGATCTTACATGTTTGATGGCCAACAGAAAGCTGACCCTTCAATAACTTTTTCTCAGGGTACAGTTGAAAATGGCTCACAAGTTTATAAGGAAATTCTGGCTATTGTGGATGATTTAGGAATACCCTGGCAAGTCAAATGATGAAAATACTATGAAATGGCAAAATGAAATATAAACTAGACCAAACCTCAAATATTACTTCCCTAATTTTTTAAACCAGAATTCAAATCTTTATGAAGTTAATGTGTATTTTGAGTGGATCAGTACCCTCACAAAAATATTACATTATACGTATCCTGTGTTATGTTTCAGTAAGATCAGTTCTCACTAAAGTGCCTCTCTCACAGCCTGGAAGGTAAAGATGGACTCATTTCATATTACTGATTTGAAAACTAGGACATTTGCTTCCTGCTGCTAGGTATTAAAAACGAAGTAACTAGTCACTCAAATTCCTACTAGCATCAGTTTTATCCTGGTTAAATGTCTTCACTAAGACCTAACCAACAAGCTTATATTAGAAATTTTCATTGTCTTCCAACTACCCAAATGCAAACAAACAAACAAACAAAAAAAATTCCAAAAAAACGAACACCCCAAAAACAATAACAAAAAACCCACAAAAACGAAACAAAACAACCCAAACAGAATAATAAAAACCAGCAAAACCAAAAACCAACCACCTTCCTTGAAAAAGAATTTACCTCCAGAAAAAGGCGATTTTGCCTATGTGTATGAGAGATAGAAGTCAGCAGTCTAGCTGAAGAAACAAATTAGTGACTCTCTCCTTTTCCACTCTGTTCAATATGTAAGAGAAGAATATAGAAGAGTATATTAATTATACTTACACAAGTGTGACAACTATTATTTTAGACTTTTTGTGAACATGGCAAGATATCACTGCATTAACTTGCAACTGTGCCCAAAAGACGACTCAGATATAGGGGCCGAAATTATTGGTGTGGTAAAAGTCTCAACTGAAAACTTAAATTCTTGCACATGAGAACTGATATATCTCTAGAGGAAAAGTCTGAAACATAAAATGTTAATGCATGGAAAATGGAACAACTGGGGTTTTTTTAATCTATGAGAAAAGTAATATGCAGATTTCTCCCAAGTCCTTTATCTTAGATCACTTCTATTATATACCCCAGGGTCATTTATCACTGTAGCCAAGGACTCTGAAAACATATAATGTAATTTTAGACAAAATTATCATTGTAGTTAGATGTTTTTTATTGGGCTTTTCTAATTGTACAATGACTTAAAAAACAATGAAGAAGAAAGTGTAAGAAAAAGAAACAGAGAAACAAAAAACTATTTTTTTACAAGCCAAATATGGGAGGTCTTCCAACAGTGTAGAGTACTTCACAGAATAAAAAATCTCACAGCAACAGGAGTGTTTCTGTAAGACAACACTAAATGAAGACTTGTTTTTACAAACTTCTGTTTCTAAAGTGTATGATTATGAAACATTTTAAATCACTCCATTGATTTAAAATTTTATTTACAAATAATTATATCAACAGTGGTTAAATCCTTCCTGAACTTCTTGCTTTGCATCATTTTTTTTATAAAAAAATATCAGCATAAGAAAGTTATGATGGGCTGAAGTTCATTGAAGTTAAGTTAAAATCAAATTATGTACGTTGAAAATGTCAAAGAGAGATCTGTGGGGTTTTCTTTGATCTGCAAGAACAAGAAATGGTAAAACACCTTTCAGAACACTTTTCCTTTCTTGGTAGAAGACATTAGCATTTTACTCATGAGTGTTCTGACCTCTTGTCTCGCACAGAAATTCTTGACTAGTTGTTTGCAGTCTTCAAAGATTGTGTTCCTGTGCTCTAATTCCCTATGGAAACAGAGTCAGGTAACTAGTGTACTTGAGCATGTTTCATCCCCATCTGGTTAGACACAACTACTTCAATATGAACTTCCTATAGTATGTAGAACACAGAATAAATGTGCCCTATATGTGCTAAGTATTTAGAAATAAATTTATAAGATTTAGAGAAAATACCAAGATTTTTATCCATTGCAATATTTAAGGGTTCTCTATTTAAAAATTAGAAAGGCAATGTTCTTTACATGCAGAAGAGTTAGATACTCGTTCACATTTGAGTAGAGCTAGAAAGGAAATTTAAAAGGTACCTTTGTTGCATGCTTCCAACACAGGTTCTGCACATTCATATGAAGATACTTTACCCAAAAAAATTCACAGCCAAGGACTAGCTACACATGAAATACAGGGAGAGTAGAACTGCAAGTGAGTTCAGTGGCTACTTGAATTGGAGAGGTCATAAGTGGATTAAAATATTTGCAAGCTTTTGCAGAAAACTGGGCAAGTAAAAGGTAAAGTAGATGATGTTAAAAGAGCATGTGGTGTGGATCAGTGTGATGGATCAACAACCAGGAAAAAATAATGTGATTTTGAAAAGCTTTCACAATTAAATGGAAAAGTGGATAATAGTCTCTTATTCACAAGATAAAGATTTAAATTGCAAAAATATTCAAAAAGCCTACAGCAAGATCATAAATAAACTACAAAGTGCTGTGTTTCCTAAAAAGTTTTCTGAATTGCCTCCTGTTGCAACCCATTGGAGAAGATATATTTTTTTATATATTCTTTGTGGCTAATTTAAAAGAATTGTTATTTTTCTTATAAATGCAGAAGTGTGTATTTTATTTGAAAAACTTATTTAAAAATTTAGCTTTCCTTATGTTGATTTCTTTTTCAAGGTCTTCTCCTTTAAAAACAATCATATCTATTTCAAAGGGAAGTTTTTCTTACTCAGCAGGATTTCACTTCCAACCTGGAAACTACAAAAATAATTCAATTTTTTTTTCTTTTTTAAAAATTTTAATTATATGGAACAGAGAAATGCAGATAGTAAGGAAAAAAATAAGTTTAGCGTTTTGGCTAAATTACGACTCGTTAGTCATTGAATTCTCCTACTCACATGCAGAACAGAATATTTATTGCGCTGTCACACTGCTATTTGTAAATTCCCTTTCAGTGATAAATAGTAAATATTTCTATCAAAGGCAGTTCCACAAACATCTTTATAATCAGAACATAAGCTTGCCCTGGAAAGGATAGCCTCCACTATGTGAAATTAGTATAATTTGATTGAAATTCAGAAATCTTATTTAGATGGAATTTTCTTCTTGCTTTTTTTTCTCTGTTACTCTTGCAAGAAACAGTAGCTGTTATGCTAGTGATTATGACAGGCAATTATAAAAATGAAAGCAGAATTAAGAAGCAAAGGCTTTAGTGTTCTGTTTGAATAAGTCTTTGTACAAAATGAGAGATGAGTACTGCAGGGATGGGGTAAATGAAGACTGGTTGACAGCGTGGCCAAAACTGAGCATCACTGCTCAAGGGTGTTACGCCAGAGTCTTATTATGTTATTCACAAGAAATCATGGAGAAGAAGGGAGAGGGATAACAATCCCTGTTTCTGTTATTGCTGGTAGGATGGACATACAAAGTACTAATGTTAGAAAGGATCACTTCCGCTCATGACTGACCATGAGTAGAGAGGCTTATCCTAAGTGCAAACAAGACTGGAAGCCTTGTGGATTTCCAGGGATATAGCCTGGGCAAAGTAAGCACCTGGTAAAGTTATTTTGTTCCCCCAAATGACTGGCTACATTGCTTATGTTAAGGTCTATCTCAAGTCTTGCCCATTCTTCAGAAACACCCAGAATGAACTCATTCACTGAAACTGTGGATTTGTCTTCTTGGGTCACAAGCAAATATTTTAACAGACAACTTCTGGCTTTTCAGCTAGTAGTTTTAAAATATGTATTTTATAATACTATAGCAAATTCTCACAATGCAGAAATAACCCACTTGGACCATCACAGCAAAGCACCATAGTCATAACATGCTTTCCAAGTGCCATGCACCAATTCCAAGTATTCTGTTTGTGTCTAGTTTTCATACACCTAGGATATATTTTGAAAAACATCCAGAAGCATATATAGTAAAACAGATTATGGAAATATTTTGTTCATTTCTGGCATCTTATAAAATAGTTATTGCTTTAGTTTTTTTAAACTAAATTGTTGGGTTTTGTTTTTTTTTAATTTAGGATGGAAAAGAAAAGAATTAGACCTAGTATCTGATCGCAGTAAAGATGACCACTGTAAAAACAAACCAGATAGTTTTGTTTGCTTCCATGAAACAAATTGTCCTTCCTTAGTGTCCTGGGTTGTAGTAT
>VXBB01007316.1:40441-130757 GCA_013399915.1 Illadopsis cleaveri | reverse complement strand
ATGTCATAGGGTGGTAATACATCTGTGTCTACCAGTCGTAGCACTTGCATCATCTCAGGAGACCCCAGACCGTATTTTCCAACACTATCTCGGAGGTCAATCAATGCTTGCCACGATAAATGGGCATGTTTCTTGTGACCAGCTTCCCGAATCACAGGGAAAGCTTGCAGACCACTCAGCGAGGCAGCATTGCCCTCCGAATCCTGTCCCTTGGACTTCGCAGGGACAGGGGCGAGAGCCTGTCTTGCAGCACCTGCAGAGCTAGGGATTCCATCCCTGCCCTGCAGGGGGCGCCATGCTGAACCACAGCCACCCTTCATCAGTCTTAGCTCGGACATCATCCCAAAACCGTGTGCGGTCCCTCAGCCAGACCATCACTCGACACGGAAGCAGAGTCCAATGGCCAGCTGAAGGGGACCTATCGACCCGGGACCCTTTGCCACGGGTAAACACTGGCCTATCATCGGCTGTGCCATCTCCTCCCTTAAAAGTGAACACCGGAGAGTCGGAGCTTGCCTTTGCTTTGGCGGCGGCTGCGCGCACAATGCTGCCCCGGCTCACCTCGGGGGTTGGGGTGCAGTGCTGAGAGGGACGTGTCTCGCGACGCCGCGGCACTGCCAAGTGCTGTTCTCAAGGATGCGGGCGATTCAGGGGGAGATGAAGCCATGGGGGGGGTGCCACATGTGACTCGGGGGTGAGGGGGGAGTCGCGGGGGTGACGAGCTCGCAGACGAGTCTGTCCAGACAGCCTGAAGGCCCCCTGAGCGCCATTTCACCCTCGCATCCCTCAGCGGAGTCATGGCTGCGGGAAGGGCTGTGGGGAGCGCCCCCAGTAAAGCTCCGCCGGCCGCCCAGACTTCGATGCCAGGCGGCCCTTCTGCCTGCTGCAGGGCAGGTCTCTCACTCCCTGGGGCTGCACCCCACTGCGCGGACTCGGCTGGCTGTCCAGTGCCCCGCACGCGCTGCGGATCCCCGCCACGCGAGTTGGGGGCCGCCCCGCTCGGCGCCCTNGGGGGGGGGCGGGGGGGGGGGGGGGGGGGGGGGGGGGGGGGGGGGGGTGACGAGCTCGCAGACGAGTCTGTCCAGACAGCCTGAAGGCCCCCTGAGCGCCATTTCACCCTCGCATCCCTCAGCGGAGTCATGGCTGCGGGAAGGGCTGTGGGGAGCGCCCCCAGTAAAGCTCCGCCGGCCGCCCAGACTTCGATGCCAGGCGGCCCTTCTGCCTGCTGCAGGGCAGGTCTCTCACTCCCTGGGGCTGCACCCCACTGCGCGGACTCGGCTGGCTGTCCAGTGCCCCGCACGCGCTGCGGATCCCCGCCACGCGAGTTGGGGGCCGCCCCGCTCGGCGCCCTGGGACGGTGCAAATCCGCGCTGTCCTCCTCCACCCAGTATTTCATGGAAACCCCACAATGGGGGCAGTCTGCCATGACCATGCTCCTTTCCTGGTTCAAGCGTGCTTTTGATGCTTTCAGTGCCGGAAATGCGTGGGGCGGGGGGAAGCAGGGGAATCGACCTCCCGCCGCTGCCACCGCGGCCGCCGCTGCGGCACGGGACCTGGGCACACCGGTGACACCAGTCCCGCGGGGCTTACACAAGCCTCGATGTCTCCCGCACTCCAGCATCTGCAGGGAGCAGGTACAAGCGGGGTCCACTCCACGGACCACGCGCCCACCCCAGCGGCTGTGCCGCGGGCAGGCAGGCTCTCCTCACTGCTGCGCCTTTGCGGGGGGGTGGATCGGTGGTCCCGCCAACAGCGCGTGCGCGTGGGAGGGGGATAAAGCCTCTGCACTCCAGCGCCGCGTCCGCGGTGTGGGAACAGGAGAAATGGCTCCACCATCTCCCTTGGCACCTAGCCTGGGAGAGAGATTCAGGCTCGTGCCATGCTCTGAGACCTCAGAACTGGGGGACTGCGAACCATGCAGCACTCCTTCCAGCTTTTTCCAGGTCCCTAACAATCTCAAAAAATCCACACTGCAATCATCAGTAAAGAGCTGAAGCAGATGGTCCCCCAAAAATTTCCACTCTCCTGTAGAAAAAGCACTTTGAAGGCTCCAAAAGAAACCATGAGTTCTAGCATAATAGAACAATTCTTGGAAGTCTCCTCCAGAAATGGAGGCTTCCTCCCTCTGTACGACCTCAAGCCAAATGTCCAACACGAGAATCATCTGAGGCAAGGGTAGAGGTCATCTCTCTTACCACTTATTACCTTCAGACACACAGCAGGGTGTATTTCCCATGCAAGGTCACCAGATGGACACACAGACAGGGTCACCAGATGGACACACAGACAGGGTCACCAGATGGACACGGACGGGGTCACCAAATGGTCACACGATCAGGGTCACCAGATGAACACACAGATGTCGGGGTCACCAGATGTCACAGTTTCGGACACACAAAGAACGAGGCAGGCAGCAGCAGGTCAAGGGAAAGCTCCTCTAAATTTAATTTTCTGACTCCATTTATATACATTTGTACAGAAGGCAAGAGACTGGCTACACAGATCGCCACCTCTTTGACCTAGATGGTGAACATCACCATCAATCATAGTTCTCCTCCCAGAGGACAACTATGTAAACAATCTAAAAATATGCATTGTTTTCTTGAAGCTGGGTGAGAATCTCTGCTGCCAAGATCCAAACACTCGAAAGCAAGAAAACTTGGGGCGACAGGGAAGGGCTGTTTTGGTCCTGAGGGGCATGGTCCAAAAGAAGAGAAAGATGTGGAGACATCCTGGCATCTCTGTGCCCTGCAACCAGTGACAACATTTCTGAGCTTTTGCTGCCCCAGACTGGGACAGCAGAGGTGCAGTGTCTGCTCTGGGCCAGAGAAAATCACTTTTGCGAGGAAACCAGACGAGACCTTCTGTCTAGCTGGCCTGCACATGGTGCCCCTGCAAAACTCTGCTCTGCTCTCTCAGCTCTTCGTGCTGACTGACAATATAGATGTCACGATCACCAGAGACACCTCCTTTTCCATATGCTAGAAATGCCCAGTCTTGCCTCAGCTTGGCCAGTAGTAGGTCCTCAAACCTCGTGCCAAAGCTGACTGTTATTTACCACCTCTCCTCAGTGGGGCATGACGGTGAGGCTTGGCCTAAGCAGAGTGTGTGCCCAGGATCTCGGTGCCAGTGGGATGTAGGGGGAGAACAAGCTTCCCCAGTGCCTGGACTCATTCATAGGCCAGCAGCCTTGCAGTGGTTCCAGCTGAATGATGCAGAGGCAGGGAGGACGTACAGTGGGACTTACTCACTGCTCTGAGACGTCAGTCCTAATGGAAAATATCAGCAAGGAGTTAGAACATGCCATAAATATTTACTAGCTAAGGCATCCATCTCCACAGCAGTTGTTAGAAGTCCTTAGATGGCTTCAAATTTCAGGATTGGACTCCATCTTCTGCTCCACCATCAGGAGAACCCAAGCACCATCTCGGCACCATCCTGACGAGTCCAGGTCATGACTCCTGTGCAGAAGGTGACTGCATGGCTGCCTAACCAGCCCCAGATCTGCCGAGTCCCCAGGCAACACAGTCACCTCCTGTGAAGTATGGTTGGTTTGTGGATCCAGTGTGGTTTGAGACTGGGATGAGCCACACTGTTCTCCCCACTGACAGGGAGCTGCTGAGAAATTTGCTCTGGGAGAAGCTAACCCAGTCTCAGCCTTTTTTTTCAGCAGTTGGCCCTCTGCATGCAAACTCTGGGGTCCAGCAGTGTGTTCCTTCTCAGCCTGCACAGCACAGGCACATGGCTGGCACTAAGGAGACACGCTTTAAATAACCACACCACAGTGACTCATGCCTCACCCAAGGCAGCCTGGCTGCTGGCATATAAAACATGAAAGCCAGTAATCTTTGGAAGAAGAGAGGATCCTACAGTGAGCAGACATATGGCTCAGTTCCTGCCCAGAAGGTGGGAGGGGTGGAAGCATTTCTAAATGAGATAGGCTGGGAGGCTAAGGCTTGCAGGTGCAGAGCAGTGGCCTCCCCAGTGCTGGCCAGCTCTGTCCTCCTGACCTGCTGCCACATGCGCAGCCCCTTGTCTCTGGAATTTCCCTGAGTTAGCAGTTTTCCAAGCTGAGGAGGCTTGGGGGGGTAGGGAAAAAGCATGCAGGAGCAGTGCCTGAGCTCAGTGTGGCTGACATGAGGGGACGTGGAATGCTCTTTTGCCTTTTGCAACATTTGTCCCATAGCACTGAGGTGGCAGAAAAGGATAGGCAGTTCTGGTGGTTCTGGTGGACCTTCACCCTTCCCTCTAGCAGTTCAATCAACCTCCATTTCCCCAGCCCCCAACAGTTCCAGAACTGCCCTTCCCACTCTGCCTCCCTCTCAAAACTCTCTCCATCCATGCAGCCTCCTTCTCACACCAGCTCCCCTCATCATGTCCCATCCTTCGTTGCCTGTCCCTTTCCTCCTTCCCCAGACCTATCCTCCCACATCTCCTGCACTTTTCCAGCTCCCCTCCCTGGAGCGCTGCTCTGCAATCCCTGTTCTCTGCTTCTCTGTGCCATCTCTGCACCTCTCCCTCCTTGTCTGTTGCCTGAGGCCACTTCTTCCCCTCTGGCAAACAGTCACCCCTCAGGACCTACTGTGGTGTTTCCCATAGACCTCTCCACAGCCTCCAACCCCTTGCCACAGCTGTTTGCTCCACAAGCACCACAGTGGCTTGCCAGGCTGCTTGGCTGCTTTCTGTCAGCAGCCCATAGTGAGGCTAGTCTTCACCTTCAACCTTCACAGGGTTGCATCCTGCTCTCCCTTGCCTCCTCTCCAGGCTGTGGCTGTGGCTGGGTTGCCCTTGACAGCCAAGTGAGCTGCTTTCCTCAAGCCACAGGCTGTTTTCAGGGCCAGGACACCCTGGAGCTGCTCATTGGCTTTGGCAGGGTAGTATAAATGTCACATCCCTGCCTGTTGCCAGCCTGATGCTTGTTCCTGGCCTGAAGCAATGCCTGAGTGTCTCCCATTATGTAAGGCGTAATGTGGATGGAACCTGGGAGGCCTTGGGCTGGCTTGTGCGCCATGAATGGCAGCTGCAAAAATTAGAAGGGAACTATTTTTAAACCTTCCCCTGCCCTCCTTCTCCAGCTCTTTTCCCCACAGCTCCAGCCAGGCTGTGTGGATGTCCAGCCCATGGGGGCAACTGGTCCTGCTGGCTTCTGCTCAACACATCCTGAGTAATTCTTTGTACTACCACAGAGGGACATGCACCACCTCAGCACAGGGCTGGTGGTACCCAGAGGGCATGTCCTCTTCCAGCCCTCTTTGGCCATCAACACTCCCCTGACATCCTCTCCTTCACCTCTCAGAGCCCTGCTTGTCAGCAGGACCAGCAGTGTACCTTTCTATCCCCCAGCCTTTCTCTGTAACTTTAGAAAGGTCATTCCCTCCTTCTTGAGCAACAGGGTTCTCACAGTTCCTTGGAGAAGAGCAGAGGGATCTAGAGGGGAAAAATCCTATCTTCTACTGTGGAAACATGATGCCCCAGCACCACCCTGTCCCTCAGAATGAGAGCAAGAGACAGATGGTCTGGAGCAGGGACCTGCATAATTGTCCCATCTCCCACTGTGCTGTTGGCACAGGGACCAGCAGGGAAGAGGCAAGGTGGGTGAGGAGCTGTCTAAGAAAGGGGCTCTGACAGTCACAGGGAGAGTTGTCAAAACCAGCAGTGTTTTGCCTCAGAATGCTGTAAACAAGGCACCCCTCAAGTCACAGCATTGGAGAAAGGCATGCAGGAGGTGGACACTGCCCATGTGCTGCCAATTTAGCTCTGAATAAAGACACTCAGTTTAAGGATTTTCCCATCAAAAAATTGTCTGGAGAGACCAGCAAGTTTGAGGTACCCCTTCACCTGGCATTGCAGATGCTGATCTCGACACCCCCCCTCAGGAAAGATGGAGCTGACCTGCAGCAGGTACAGAGCAGGTTTGTGAGTGGCCATTTTGAGTGTAGAGTTGGTTTAATCTGAAACAGGAGAGTTTGAGAGGGGACAGCTTCCATGCATCAAAAATATATGCTAGGGCAAAAGTCTAATTTGTTCTCTTAGAAGCTCATCTGGATCACAAATACATTTAAACTTAAAATTAGAAAAAAGTTCTTAGTCAGCCATGGTTTAAACTTCTGTGACAGCCTGTCAGGCTGGAAGGTAGGTAGAAGAAGCCTAATTTGGTAAGAGACTCAGCAGACTGGTAGTCACTGCATGGCAGGAGAGGAGGGAGCCCAGAATTAGTTATGCACAGGTCTGAAATGAAGCTTACAATCATGTCCCCAAACTGGTCCCCAGAAGGATTGGTACAGAGCTGAACAGTGTGTTGGTACAGTGTGTTGCATCCTCTGTAGGTTGGTTACATATCATTAATGTGCTTCAGGGTCCTCCCAGATCTTTAAAGAGTCAAGAAAGAGGTCACCTGTTTTCCTTCTGGGTTTTTAGGAAATTAATTTCCTTCATTTCTGTAACCTCTCTGGCCACAGTAGCCACAGGGCTGGGAAGGCATGGAAGAGAATAGGGTCACTCCTGCTGCTCTTAATCACACTTAAGAGTGTGCTGGTTTGCCTTGCTCACAGGCTCAGGACAAAGCCAGCTCTACGGCTAGGGAAGCATTTCCCTTTGGGTTTGGTTGGTGTGCTGTGGCAAGCTGGGGAGCTTGAGGTGTTTACCATGGCAGGCAATGCCCTTCTGGGAACTCCTTGGCTGCATTTTCCCTATTGCAGGAGCTTGGCTAACACTAGAGACACTTTTGCTCTCTACCACTCACTCCTGCTGCTGTTCGCCTCCTCAGGTTTCTATGGACCTTGGCCACGGGAAGGGAGAGGATGCCTTTAGGCAGTCAGGACGTTCCCTGGATGGTCTCCAAGTGTTTTGTTTCGGGCAGGCCCAAAAGAGTCCAAACTCGCAGCCCTACGTTTCAGCGCGGCAAGGAACNCCCGGCCGCCATTTGCGGCGCCGCCCGGGCCGTGCGGGGATCGCAGGCGCCCCGTGCCTGCGCCCCCAGGCTGTCATACCACGGGATGGGCCCTGCAGTAGGACTGCCGTCTTAGGACTTGATGAAGCCAGCCTTTCCTTCAGGATAAAGATTTGGAACTGCAGGTTATTCCGGGCTGCAAGCAGCGTGCAGGAGCAGGACACAGGAGAAACCATGGTTTGATGGACTGAGGCAGTATGCGAACTAAGGATATAAGTTACTTCTCCTCAAATTATGTATTTTACATTTTACACCCTATAAAGCTTTAGGAACAAATAAGCGATCAGCAGGATAAAATGAATGCACCAGCAGACAACGAAGGTCTGAAGCAGCAGCTGGGAGCCACCCTTCTCCAGCACAGGTGGGTTGAGCAGCACCGCGGCACAAGGTGCAGCCACAGCCTGGGGCAGGGAGGGTTCAGCTGCAGCCTCACTGCCACCGTGGAACACGCACATGGATCTGGCTCAAAGCCTTGCTGCTCCAGCCTTCAGCCGGGGGTGGGGCAGGTGCTGAGTTTCTTCTTGCAAGCTGGAAGCATATTTTGGGAATAAAGTGTACAAAAGCCAGTTTTGATCATAAAAACTGTGATCAGGCACAGAGGGATAAGGTACATGAACTCACCTCTTGCAGCATGTGGAATACTACTAGCAACTTTCAACTTTACCTCCCAAGCCAGCCTCTTTCACTTCATCTCTTGGGAGGAAGGCTAGTCCCATATCACTCTTGCAATTATTTCCCAGTGACACCCATCCACCTAAGCACAAGTCTATATCATAGCTGTGCCATCAGCTTCTGGCTTTACTCCCTTATTGTCAGTTTGCTCTCAGTTTCCTCAGAAACCTAAGACACATTTTCTCAATGGTCATGTCCAGCCAACAGCCACAGCCAAGAGCAAGCAAAAACCCCAAGGTGCTTGGTGGATGCAGCTCTTGCGCATTTCTCAACCACAGCATTCCATTTGCTGCTAGAGAGTGCTACAGACCCAGTTGGAGACAGATCCTTTCTACACTTCTGTGGATCTGGTGTAGCCAGCAGGAGCAAAACTGAGTACCAATGTATCTAAAGTCCCAAGATCAGCAGATCTTCCCAATACACAACAGGAAGGAGGCTGAGTAAGCAGTTGCCATTTTTGAGATCACTAATAGCAGCAACATTTCCCAAAGGGAACTAGTAATATAATGTGCAGAGTTAGTACATTTATAAACTCACTCCCCATCCACCCAAGAGAACATTCAAGCTCCCTGAAAAGAAGGCACCGTAACAAACATTGGTGCTGCTGCCAGCTGATATCCCAACTGGGAAAAAAATGCCAAATACCCTCTACTCTGTTAAGGCCATGTAATGCCAGAAGGATACATCCAGCACAGCTTTACATCCACTCAGTTTTTAGGGCAAATCCTTGGCTTGGCCATGAGAAGTCCTTGACCTTTGGTATGTGGTAGAGGTCAGGCCCCTCCCTCTGAAGAGGAAAGTTTCTTGCTTTCATAAACAAATTGCCTGGGTCACTAGGGCTCTGGAAGACAGCCAGAGATAATTCACTGACACTTAAGTTTGTTCCCTCCTACCACCCTCCATCACTAATCATACAAGATACCTTTTGCAAAAGTGAAGATCCAACAAAGATCCTTATTGCAGTTTATCTAGAGATTATACTGAAGCACCAGTGATCTTGTCTACCTTGAAAGCATGTGTGAGATGCAGTGAATATATAGAAGGCATAAATTTCTTACAGGTTGATCTTCAACTACCAGCTTTTGGAAAACAAAAAAACCCAACCACCAACAGAAAAAACAATGAACCAACCAAAACCCCCAACAAATGAATCAACCAACCAACCAACTGAGGTTTAGTTAAAAAAAAACAAAAACAAAAGGTAAGGGAAAGCTGTCCTCATGGACAAAACTTACTTATTTCACAATTTTACTTCTTCCCATGACAGAAAGTAAAATTCTGATTACTTTGTGGATGTTCTCAATCCCAACATAACAGACAAAGCANCGGGAAGGGAGAGGATGCCTTTAGGCAGTCAGGACGTTCCCTGGATGGTCTCCAAGTGTTTTGTTTCGGGCAGGCCCAAAAGAGTCCAAACTCGCAGCCCTACGTTTCAGCGCGGCAAGGAACCCACACTGTCACAAGACCCTCAGCCTTTGCGACCTGCTATTTTTGCCTGCCTCTTGTCCCCCTCAGTGCGGGAGCTGCAGGGCACACCTGCCCTGACGCGGGAGCCTCGGTGAGGCCTGCGGGGATTCAGCTCGGAGGACTTCGGACAGTTGTCTCAGCCCGGCAGGTGCCGTAGCAGAAGGCTGCTCCTTAACCTGCTCCAACCGAGCGGCGCCGGCCTCGGTGTGCCGGAACCCCCGGCGGCCGCCGGGCCCTGCGGCGGGCAGGGCGCAGGCGGNTTTACATTTTACACCCTATAAAGCTTTAGGAACAAATAAGCGATCAGCAGGATAAAATGAATGCACCAGCAGACAACGAAGGTCTGAAGCAGCAGCTGGGAGCCACCCTTCTCCAGCACAGGTGGGTTGAGCAGCACCGCGGCACAAGGTGCAGCCACAGCCTGGGGCAGGGAGGGTTCAGCTGCAGCCTCACTGCCACCGTGGAACACGCACATGGATCTGGCTCAAAGCCTTGCTGCTCCAGCCTTCAGCCGGGGGTGGGGCAGGTGCTGAGTTTCTTCTTGCAAGCTGGAAGCATATTTTGGGAATAAAGTGTACAAAAGCCAGTTTTGATCATAAAAACTGTGATCAGGCACAGAGGGATAAGGTACATGAACTCACCTCTTGCAGCATGTGGAATACTACTAGCAACTTTCAACTTTACCTCCCAAGCCAGCCTCTTTCACTTCATCTCTTGGGAGGAAGGCTAGTCCCATATCACTCTTGCAATTATTTCCCAGTGACACCCATCCACCTAAGCACAAGTCTATATCATAGCTGTGCCATCAGCTTCTGGCTTTACTCCCTTATTGTCAGTTTGCTCTCAGTTTCCTCAGAAACCTAAGACACATTTTCTCAATGGTCATGTCCAGCCAACAGCCACAGCCAAGAGCAAGCAAAAACCCCAAGGTGCTTGGTGGATGCAGCTCTTGCGCATTTCTCAACCACAGCATTCCATTTGCTGCTAGAGAGTGCTACAGACCCAGTTGGAGACAGATCCTTTCTACACTTCTGTGGATCTGGTGTAGCCAGCAGGAGCAAAACTGAGTACCAATGTATCTAAAGTCCCAAGATCAGCAGATCTTCCCAATACACAACAGGAAGGAGGCTGAGTAAGCAGTTGCCATTTTTGAGATCACTAATAGCAGCAACATTTCCCAAAGGGAACTAGTAATATAATGTGCAGAGTTAGTACATTTATAAACTCACTCCCCATCCACCCAAGAGAACATTCAAGCTCCCTGAAAAGAAGGCACCGTAACAAACATTGGTGCTGCTGCCAGCTGATATCCCAACTGGGAAAAAAATGCCAAATACCCTCTACTCTGTTAAGGCCATGTAATGCCAGAAGGATACATCCAGCACAGCTTTACATCCACTCAGTTTTTAGGGCAAATCCTTGGCTTGGCCATGAGAAGTCCTTGACCTTTGGTATGTGGTAGAGGTCAGGCCCCTCCCTCTGAAGAGGAAAGTTTCTTGCTTTCATAAACAAATTGCCTGGGTCACTAGGGCTCTGGAAGACAGCCAGAGATAATTCACTGACACTTAAGTTTGTTCCCTCCTACCACCCTCCATCACTAATCATACAAGATACCTTTTGCAAAAGTGAAGATCCAACAAAGATCCTTATTGCAGTTTATCTAGAGATTATACTGAAGCACCAGTGATCTTGTCTACCTTGAAAGCATGTGTGAGATGCAGTGAATATATAGAAGGCATAAATTTCTTACAGGTTGATCTTCAACTACCAGCTTTTGGAAAACAAAAAAACCCAACCACCAACAGAAAAAACAATGAACCAACCAAAACCCCCAACAAATGAATCAACCAACCAACCAACTGAGGTTTAGTTAAAAAAAAAACAAAAACAAAAGGTAAGGGAAAGCTGTCCTCATGGACAAAACTTACTTATTTCACAATTTTACTTCTTCCCATGACAGAAAGTAAAATTCTGATTACTTTGTGGATGTTCTCAATCCCAACATAACAGACAAAGCATGGTCCAAGTGTCTGTGGCTGACTTGTTCTCTGATTTCTCCCCCTACCTGAGAGAATTCAACCAAGAATCACTGCAGGACAAACATAAAACCTTCCAATGCTTTTGAAATCAGTAAATCCAGAAAATACAAGCAGGGAACTGTATACCTGTTACTAGCACATTTAACACATGGGAAATACACAGAATAGCTGCTTTAGAGTCTACCAACTTCACTGCAAATTGCAGGTGTAATGCTGGCAGTGGAGATGTCCACTGCACCATATGCTATCTAGAGAACAAAATTACTGGATCTCAGCATAGTGGAATATACATTTTATTTCTTAAAAAGGAAGGGTACTAACAGAATTTAATACAGTCAAAATTTTACATTTTAAACAAAAGCTTTTCTTTTTCTTAAAAACCAGTTACAAGCAGAGAGGTGAGAGGACTTAAACTCACAAAATCCAAGCCAAAGACTTTGAGAATTCAAATCTGTGGTTTATACATTTAAAAAAGTGTAATAAATGGAAATATAAAATAATACCAACTCTGTAATAGTGAAATGCCCTTTCCTCATTAGATTGCTGTTTAAGCACCTTTATTTTTACCCATCAGCTGCCAGGAGTGTTTGGGTTTATGTACAAAATAAGCAGTTTGGGACAGGAGATTCATATCTAAATTAAACCATTTATGGCAATACAGTTTTAACCCAGCTGCTTTACAAGCTTTATTATCTTTTTCACTTCTGTGGAATTTTTCAGTTAGGATGATCTCAAATGCACTTGATGGACTGCTTCAAAAAGCAGCTACATATACAGGGGTTATATAGACAACCTCAAGGAGCAGACATCCAAGAGATTAAACAACTTAACATGCAGTAAAACTAAGATCAGGTTGTTATCTTATATAAATACTGTGCAGATTTATCATCCATCCCACTGAATGAATGGGACAAATCAGTGTCGTATCTGAAGACAAAAAAATACTTTCATCCAAGAGGCAACAGAATTTCAGGCTAAATATAGCAGATAGAAGTTTCCTCAAATTATTTAGTTAAAAACTGTATGTGTCTGAAAAAGCTTTACAAGAACAGAGTTTTTAGAATAACTTGCACATTTGCTTAGATGTTTCATAGCTATTTTACAGCCTAGAAACACTGAGAGAGAAGGCAAAAAATAGAAGAAAATAAAAAGAGATGCAGTTGTCTCTACTCACTATGAAAGATGTGCCTTTGTCATTTATGGAACACTGCAGACACAGCTGTTACTAGAAAGGAGACTGCTCCAGTACAGCATTAAAGACAAAGTTACATTATGGCTGGAGAAAATGTCATCACAGGCTAATCTCTTTACATGAAGGCTGATGGATTAATCTCGCCTCCTCAAAACCCAAGTGTTCAGATTTCCTAGCAGACTGTTCATGATTCTCACTCCACTGTTTTCTATTTTTTTCTTTTTAACACAAGATAGAAAAGGTCATGAAAACTGATGAAAGGCCCAGCTGTGCAGCATCCAGTGAACATGTACTCAGCAAACCCACAAGTCATTTATCACTCTCTCTCTCCACACCACAACAGGAAACCTGTGTCATCTATGTACATAATGGAACTAATAAAGATGTAGACTATCTAGGTCACAAATGAGCTTCAGTAACAGTCACTCACTGTTGCACTGGAGCTTGCTGCAGTCTGGCTGAAGGGTGGAGACAGACATGTTTGAGCCAAAAGAGAGAACAGTTAAAAAACCACACCCAACAAAAACCACCCAACTTTAGGTTTTCTCAGTCACTAAAGTTTACAAATAATTTAATATTGCTACTTTCCAAATGCTACTCACAAACAAATCAACTGTCCAGCTAACAGGATGGGAAGAGTACAATTATGAATGTAATCAGTGACTACTGTTAAAGAAAGTCTGGAAGAGAATCAGTTCCCTCAAAATCTTAGTTTCTCTGCTTAAGTAGCTCATTATTATTTTTAAAACATTTTTGTTGATAGAAAGCATCACAACTAGACTAGAATTCCACAACATCAATCTTTGTTTTGATTTCTGTAGTTCTCTAGGAAAGAAATAATCCCAAATCAAGCTACATGAAGCATTAACAATATTCAGATATTACAATGGAAGCACTTATTTATTACTTCATAGAACAGATTACTTTTAAAAGTGTATTTACATGTTCTAAGTTATACAAAATACAGTATTCCAATAATCATGTTAATCACCATATTTCAGACAACTTCACATAAAACTGTGGAGGATGCATCCATCCCTGATCCTGGCCAGTAGCGAGCGGTCACCCCAGTGTGACAGGTGAGAGCTGCTATTGTTCCCTGTCGGGAAAACAAATCCCACCATCCCTTCTCACTGAAACATAGCTGCAGATCTAGAAAAACATTCAGGCAGGTACACAAGCAAGGTTTGTTGAGACCCACAGACCAAAATCACATGCCTTAATTTACTAGATGTATGTGAAGCACATTTTAAAGTTTTTTACAGATGTTGTACAGCAAAGGACTTCTGCTCATGCCTTAGTTAGGAAAATGAAGTAACAAGGGTTTTGGCTATGTAACAGGCACCCAAATTACACTTAATATCAACAGCCCTGTAACTACAACTGGATAGTGTGTTAAGGACACAATTCTGCAGCTGACTGCCTGGGCAGAGCTTCATTCAAGAACAGATCCTGTGAAGTCCACATGGTCCTCTATAGACATAGGGCTTTTCCCATGCAGAAATGACAGCAGAATTGAGGCCTTAAAAGATTGGGGCCTCAGACAGCAGTTTCCTCATGAGACAGCACTGACCAGTTCACATTGGCAGGTCAAGTCCCAGTGCAACAGCACACTTAGTTGAAGCAACAGCTATTTTTTCAGGCCTTTCTGCAGTAACTCTCCCCCCTATCTGTATATTCCTTTCATTTCCTTCTGGACTGTGGAAGTTGGACCAAGACAAGGAGATCCCCAAGATTTAAACAAGTACTTATCTTCAGTATGATGCCCAACTGAGGGGATCCAAATTGGCCTAAAATTATAAACAGTGAGGTGTCAGTTTTAGCAATCACTCAGGTCAGACTCTTGCATTACTCTCCTCTTCCTCTTTCATTCTTTGCTCTCCTTGCCAAGTATCTATGTCTCTCTATATATGTATCTTCCTCAAAGGATTCTTTTTTCCCTGTAGCTGGCTAAACTTCAAGAAGTTTGCATTCCAAAAGTGACTCATGAAGGATAGCAGACTATCAAACGAACAAATTACATCCATATGACAATATGCATTATGAGTTAAATCACTGTAATTTCTCAATTAGTATGTTAGCATCTCCATAAATATTTAGTTAAGCCTATTCTTTCTACCATTCTCCCAGTCCTCAATTGTGAGTTTATCTATCTTCACCATGTTACAGTGGCAGATATACAGACCAGAGTAATTATCTGAACATCCAGAAAGCCAGTCAGTCTTGTAGTGCTGCAAAGGCAAAACGCTAGCACTAACAAATGATTTTATTCTTTATGGATTTAGGTGTATGTTACCTAAAATAGGAGATTTATGTGCCAAGATAAATTTTCATTTCTCATCTTGTGTTTAGCAGCTAAAACTAGAAGGGTGAATAAAAGCCTATCTGGATTTTACAAAGGTGCGAGATACCTTCTCTCACTAAAAATTAAAGCACCTGATCACAAGGAACAAAGCCTTTTTATGCTCAGGTGGCTTTCAATACTGAAGCAGCAATATTCTCCTCTGTGCAGGTCCATTATTTTTGCTATCTACATTTTTTTTTTTCCGTGTAAGTGGTTTTATTACAGTATTCCCAAAGCTGCTGGCCTTCCACTGCACCTCCCAACTTGAAATTGATTTGGTACAATGAGTATCAGGCCTGCAGATAATGCTGAAAGTGATTTCTAGTTAGGACACCTTGGGCTTTCAAACAGCACAGCAAGGAAATGAAATGGAGAATTGTCAGAAAAGACATAAAACGCTACTGCAAAAAGCCACTTAGCAAAAAACCAAACAACCCAAAAACATTTCTTCTCCAACACAAGTTTATAGTATGCTACTTTTTCACTCTCTCCATGCAGGACCCGCAAAAAAAGTAGAATTCAGATTATCTGAATATCAAAACTATCAGGACCACTTTACCAACACTAGACCTGCAATCTAAGATGTATCCACCTGATCCCAGCACAGAATGCTTCAGAATAAAGCAAAGACACCCATGACTCCAGCACTTTCTAAAACTTTACAATAACCATATAAGGGTAAAGACTTTTTCCTGTGGGAGTGAATGAGATCTTTGTTACTAGCTTCAGTGGGAGCAGATCTTGGCAACAGGTGAAAGATTAAGATTCTTGGAATTTTTAGACACAAACCCATTACATGTAGATTAATCATCATGTATGAAAGCAATACTGTATTAAATATTGTGTCATTTATTCATAGCTGCATTCTTCTGTAGAGTAAAACAACACTCATTGTCCACAAATCTCGTCCACAGTTTATATATTTTCAAAGCTGAACTACGAAATGGCCATGTGGTGTCAATCCACCTCCCAGTGAAAAGTACAACTCTGTTGTAAGTGGCTCTCTTTTCTGGCAATCCCTGCAGTGATGCTGAAAGGTGCACATGCCCTTTATTCTCTCCCCTTGGAGATGGTCCCTTTGTGGCTGGAATGGGGTAGGTTGGCATCAGGCACACTTATGGCCTCTACAGAGTATGTTCCAAGGCTAGAAAACTTCAAACTCTAACAGTGTCAGTCCAGCATCTTTTAATATTCAAATTGAGCTAAAAGAATGTTGGTCTTCTTATGATCACTAAGAAAACATACCCAAGTTATCACCTATAGACAGGATTGTCATCCTAGTCAGAGAAACAAAATGATGTAGCGATTTATTCCGAGAGGAGCAGAGAGCTCTGAAGCAATAAACTTAACTCCTGAGACTGCAAAAACTGAGAAAGGAATGCAGCATTGCACGGTATTTTTTGTCTGGCAATATCTGCACTCCTTTAAATAGTTACTACCTTCTTATCTTTCTTTAAAGATACTGCTTCTTAACAACAACAAATTCTCCAGCTACAAAAGCTGAGCCCCACTCACCCTAAAGTGCAATTTTTCAGTTTTGCAACCCGTAGATACATGAATCACAGATTGTGCAAATCTGCATTTTCCTACAGGGAAGCACAAGTTTTTGCTAACAGTCTTCTCTGAAAGAAAGATCTAATGAACATTCACTGCTAGTTTCCATTGTGTAAGCTTTTAAGATAACAGAAATAAAACAATAGAATTGCACATGCTAATCTCACTGATTGAGTATTTTGCTGTTAAAATGTCATGACATACTGCAAAACCAAATCCTGTACGCAGTATGTAAGTATTTAAAAGATATTCCTAAGCACAGTAGGATCCAAATGTAGCAACTCCTTGCCCAGTTATTTAGCTTTTGGCTTTATGATTTAAACAGAAAGCATGAAGTTTAAAAACAGCCTGGGCTAACTGAAAATTTAGAAATTATAAATGAAAAAAGTTGCTACATTTACATGCTGTCATGGTTGTTTGTTTTGTTGCTGTTTTTTTAATTATTATTATTATTATTTTTAATTTTTTAAAATTTTTTTTAAAATCCATGGTTTGGGCCTTTATCACCAAAATAAAGCAAAAACCAGTACATACCAAAATTATCAGTCCAAATCAGCAATCCTCAATACAGGCAGAGATACATGCTGCCATTTCAGCAACATGGAACTAAGATATTTATCTATTTGATAAAAATATACCAAGATTATCTCAGAGCTTTATAACCCCAAATTATAATAATACACTCATAGGTACACTTCGACAATCAGCAAAAAGTTAAAAACACTTTCTTGACTTCAGTACATTGTCCATTAAAAATGATAGGTCAAAAACTACATTTATTATATAAGCTCTGTACAAAGGTTATGCTGTCGAACACTGGTTATGAATCCTGACTTTTGAATTTTTTTTTTGTTTGTTTGTTTTATTAAGCTTACAATATTAGCTGCTGCTTCTCACATTTTTCTCTATGCGTTTCTGCTCTGAAATTAGGGGAGGAATCTCTTGCGTAAACACAAAGTCAAAATAATTGTTCAATACTATAACACTAAGCAATGCTGGTCATGCCTCATAATTTTGGCACCTGTGCTTCAGAAAGCTTTTAAGATTATTTTTCTTGAGGAGTATGCTATTCATCAATCTCCAGGCATGAACACACTCCTGTTTTATAAGCTCCATTTTGGCTACAAGCATGGCCCTGTACTCCTTTCCTAGAAAGTAAGTACTCTAGTTCTTTCCACACAGATTTAGCTCTCAAGATCCCTTAATATAAGAGCAGATTACTGTTATGCTGATGAAACTCTTACAATGTAACTTCCACCTACTTCCTCCATCCTCTAAACACAATAAACATCTCCACAACCCATCCAAGCTTTCATCTACCCTCCCACACCGGCACAAGGGTCCTCACACTTAAGCTGCCCATCGTAACTGTGGGATATCATTAGCTGTTTCACCTTCAGCACTTCAGTTGTCCTGCAGTCAAGAGTCAGAAAATTGTAATATGGCAGCTAATAGCAGTTCTCTTCCTGGAGCTAATACTCATTTGGTAGTTTCAGGCTGGCAAAAGACTTGGAGATCAGCAACTCAGAATAGCACCTTTTCCATGACTGCTAAGTCGTTAGCAGAAGAATAGATCCTGTTTCAGCAAGATACCATAAAATAAAGTGAGCCTCATAAACGAAATAAAGGAAAAGGCAGGTTACAGCAGTGTAGCTGTGGATCAGAAAAGCAACTGACGTGGTTTACTATTACATGGGTCATTTGATAGAAGTTTATTACTCTCTGTTATGGCACACTGTGGTGCTCTCTGGATTATTTCAGTACATCTGCTGTAATCTCCTGCACTGAAGTCTCACACAGTACAGGCTGCTGTCATTCTGGTGTCTTTAGTTCTGCACTCACAGTACTCCACAATACCCTACACTGAACTAGAAGTTAACCACAGTATTAAATAAAATTCATTATACTGCAGGGAAAATAGTCTTAAAATATAGCAGTTCTTTATATATACAGACACTTTCATTTAAAACTCCCTCTCTTCTTCCACTCAAGTGCCAAAACGAAGAGTCACTATTCACATAGGCTGTCAAAAGACTTTGAGACATGAACTTTGAGTGTCTTGACAAAACCCCAGTAGGCAAGCTTATTGTAGTTCATAGTTACAGTGAGAAAGACAGATAAGAAAGCCATATACAGGATTAAGGAGACTTTGGACTTTTCATCATGCCCAGCCCTGGGTAGTCAGATGGGGTACTTGCAGGCAAGGAGGCAGGCAGGGTCATCATCAGTTGTTTGTGTTGGGACACCTCATAGATTTCACTGCTCACTCTGAAGACTGGCACACTGGAACTCTGGCGATTCATGTGTGCTTTTTAGTTTCTTTGTTTTTAAAAGTCTTTAAAGTTGCATCACTCGGAATCAGATAAGTCACTTTAAACAAAGCAAAGTGTTAAGTGTGACAATTTATTTATAACATACTTCCCACCATCACCACCACAAACCACCCTGTGAAAGAAAAAAGCCCTGCTGAAAGGGTGACAATTTTTAGTATGTTTGAAAGAAATTAGACCAACACCGCATCAAGAGCCACTCTAGTCAAATTAAGAGCATAACAGATGGAGGGAATAGTTCAAAGCATACATTAAGCGTTGGGGATTAGCCTCCTCCTCCACTTCCTTAAGAAGTCAACACAAAATGGCTCTGAATTCATAATTTCCACATTATGTTTAAAAAACAAGCTAGTCTTTAGCATAGAAAATAAACCCTAATGCTTTTTTAATATATTTTCAGATTTCAATAGGGGAACTGCAACTACCCTCAACATCATCATCCCACATTTACTCCACAATATAATTATCCCAGGAAGTATAGCCTGAGAATTCTGACAGCCACTATCTTAAGACAGCTTTGCTTGTTAAGAGGACTTCTAGACATGTACTTCTGGTAAAGCTTCTAGTTCTTGCAGTTGTAGATCGTGTAGAAGGTCTCAACATCACACACAGTATATTTTTTCTTTTAACACCATATATTGTTGAAGCCGTACTTGATGCTGAGAATGGATTACTTCAAGAGGGCAAGTCTTGTGTGCTAATTTTGTATCAGGAAACATGCTGGAGACAGAACCAGCAAGAATGGAGAGACCAGATAGACTCCTACACAGGAGATAGTGAGGTAAACTGTTCATGTTTATAGTGGGTGTAGCTTATCCCATAGGGTGTTCATGAGGCAAAGGACCAAAACTCTTTCTCAATCTCTTGCACAACAGGTAAGGTGCAGTAAAATAACAGTGGCTTGTTTACTTCTTTAAAAAAGCCCCTTCTTTCAAAGCATAATGTGCTGACCATTTGTTAACAGCTGGGACTCAAGGTTCAGCCTAATGAGCCAGATCTCTTTTTTTAAATATCCCTTAGTTCTCAGTTTAGTGCACCATGCTGCTTTATCAGAAGTTCAAGAGGGGAGACCCTCTAAGGAAAAAAAGGAAGGGTGGTAGCAGAAATACAGTCTAGAAACCACATCAAATTATTTTGTCCACATAGGTAAAGTGAGTGATTCACTACTGTTCTCTCGCCTTGGTTTCTGCAAGTTATCCAGGATTAGAACCTATCAAGATATACAGACAGTATTGTAATCAAAACTGAAATGATGCCATTCTGCATAACATTCATAGATTAACCTCACAATGCTTCTGTTTTTACAAGAGATTGAATATTTTCCTATCTTCCTGTCCTAAAGGTTCCCCTGTTCCTCCTCAACAGGAACAGAGTTCTATACAACAGATACTTTCTAGTGCCTCTGAATGGGAGAGGAAACAATTTCATGATGCTGCCCAGCAACATCTACTTATATCCTAAAATTACATTTTACACTTTTACTGGGAGGGGGAGGTGGAATGGAGGGGAGAAAAGAGCAAGAGTTTGAAAATTAAACAAAACAAAACAGAAGGAGAGAGAGGATAGTCTCTTAGACTCTTTCTCCTCTTAAAAATGAAGGTTAGAACAGACAGCAAAAGCTCTGTCCAGTCTGGAGGGATCCACATTTATTCCTCCAGACAGGTGAATCTGTTCAATTGTATGACATCAGAAAATGTTCTATTTGTGTTGAAAACAATGTTGTACCTATGGACACGAAGATTTTTGACAACAGAATGATCAGGGAAGAGCCTGAACGAGTTGTGTCAACAGAAACAGGCTTCGTTTGTGTTTTGTTGGTTTTTTCCTAGTGTAGATGCAAAATGGCAAAGCCTTCATAAACTTTATTTCTGGGAGTCTCTACAGATGGCAGAGAAGTCTAAGAAGCTAAAACGAAGAGCCCTAATAAGGAAAAGGGTGTGCTTACAAGGGTCCGTATCTGGTCTCGTATTTAGAAACAATGTTCTTGCATCGTCCCACTTCCTTGCGCAGCTCTGCCACCTCCGTCCTCAGGGCTGTATTTTCTTTCTCAAGAAAGGCTGCCCGAATTGTGATCTGATTTTCCTTTAATCGCCGAGCATCACGGGAACGCTTTGCTGCCACATTGTTCTTCTTTCGCCTTGTCCAGTATTTTTCATCCTGTAGTAAAAAGAAGATGCCAAACTGACAACTGTTTCAGAGACATTTCTTTATTGTATAATGATATTCACACTAACTGCTATATTGAGGAATGTCCTCCATAGGTTTGCAGGGCTCTGACATCAAAACCGAGACCACGCAGTACTATAAGATTTCATCTTTACACAAGTGGTTTTTTTAGGATAAACCAAGTGCATTGCTAGAACTAAGGAGATTTAGAGACTTGGGTATTAAGAAGCTGTCCATCTGAAATGCTTCCTTTACTTAGTTTCAATTCAGGAGTGAACTTTTACCACCTGTTCTGTTGTCTGGGTTGCTTAAATCTAGATTAGACACGATACTGGGCAAATATAGACAATGGCCTTCAAAAGCGCAGGTGATGAGGATCTGACCTGATAGTTCTTCTAATTTCTGTGTATAGCATGATCAGTTGCTCCTTGTCAGTAATTAGGTCATGATAACAACAACTGCAAAACAGCAAGCACAGCAGCTGGCTTGCCAATTCTATTCTTGGCAGTGCTTCTGCCCAACCGTGTAGGTAAACTGCATTAGCTCTGTATGTCAAAGTGTTTGGACAAAGAGTCAGAAACTTTTATCAAGACCTAGAAGAGTTTGCAGCAATAAATCTGTTACCTTTTGCTCATCTGGGACAAAAACCTTCTTGGCTTTTTTAATCATTGGTTGTGGCTTCAGGTCCTCTTCAGTAAACTTGTGTTTGCGAGGATTGAAGAGCTCACCACCAGGCACACTGGACAACACTAAATCAGCAGGATCAGGGTTAAAATTCACCTCAACTTCTACGCAGTCAGGATCAATGGGGCTGGGTGTATTTCTCTCATTTTGTGCTGGGGACTCTGGCAACAACAGGAGAAAATACAATATATTCAGCAGGATGAAGAGAATCAACAAAGAAGCCAACTTTATTGCCCTGTGGTGAGAAACATTTAATAGTATTAGTTGACGCTTTCCTGAGGTGTGGTGGCTGCTGTACTGCTGCTGGTACAGAGAAAGAGTTCACAGTCCAGTCTGTAATATTACTCTAGGAACATATGCCAGACTAACAGACATGAGTAGACAGATGCAGGACAGGAGTTAATACTTCCTTGGCAAAAATTACATGCTTTGCACACATAAAAAGCACCTTCAACAGCAGTAAGAAGGGAGAAACTTGTATCAGTGTGAGTTTTGTACCATGCAAATCCTTACAGAAACAAGCCTGCCCAAAGACCCCAGGTCCTGGGACCTTCAAAGGTCAGACAAGTAGACTTCCAAACAACCGAATAAATAAAGGAGGTTTGTTACAAATGCAACAGTATTGTTCTTCTTTGCCACATAGAAATAAACACTTCAACAGAATGTCTGACACTGGTAGTGTTCATATTAACTTTATCCTATTAATGTATTGTTTACAAAACTTCATGTGCATGAGTTGCAAAACTGCATGTCACTGCAATGTGCAGTAGTGATCAATGAATAAGTTTTGCATATACCATCTAGAAAAAAACTACACCCTATAACTTACGAAATGAGTTCCACATTATCTTTCCCACAGATTCATAAAAGAGGTCCGGAGCAAAATGCTTTCGGTAAAGCTTGCTCATAAAATAGTACTGTGATGGCTTTCATGTTTTAACTCCACATCTAGGGCAAACTGAGCAGCTGAATTCTTTAACAGAGAAGATCTCCATACTAAAAATGAAGTTTCCTAGTACCATTTAAGCACAGTTTTGGAGTTTTTTGTTCCTCCATTCCCACTTCAAGGCACCACAGAACATCAAACTGCATCATTAAAGCACCTTTTCCAAGTGTCTGTTTTCACATTTCCCAGGCTACCACAAAAAAGATTGCTCCATTGTTTTTCTATTTAACATTGTTATTTGAAGTATATTAAGTTCACATAAGTTCACCCAAGCAGAACAAGGTAGTAAAAATGACTTGTGACAAGCTATCAAATCTGTTGTAAAATAACCTGAGAAAATACTTTCTCAATCTGTACAACTTCTCGCTACATTAGCAATACCAAGAAAGCAAATACTTCATGTTGCTGTTTCAGCTCTTATAATTTCAGAAGCAAAACAGACTACACACTGATTGTAGACAAACAGACTGCACATTGATAGACACTTATTCTTCATAGGATGGGAAGCAGGGAAAAGGACAGGCAGCATCTTCATGAATTGACACATGAACTAAGGCTCTACATTGAGCATGTTTGTACTGTTTAACCTGCCACAGCAAACTGACAGGATTAGCATGTCTCCTCTTTGATCTAAAGAGGCACCTTTTAACATGAGAACAACACAAGTCCCTCAGAACCCTGTATTACTCCATTTACCTGTGCTGGAGGCTGATTCAGATTGGTAAACTGCAGTGGAAGAGGATGATGCAGGAGAACCAGTGGAAGCACCAGCAGATTCCTTCCCTTCCAGCTCAGCCACAGGCAAGAGTGGATTCTGGTTCAAATCCAGGTGAGTAGGGCTGGAAGGAATTCCATTCTCAAGGAGAAACTCATCCAGATCCATGTACTCCAGGTGGAAAGACTCGCCATCGTAAGGAATAGTTTTGTCCCAAATGGGTGGCATGAGGGAAGCCGAGACTGCCATAGTGCTAGCAGCTGCTGCCTCATCTTCTTCAAGCTTTATTTTCTCCTTCTCTTTATCTGAAAAATACAAGTAGGTCACTGTGCAAGCTGAAACATGGGAGAGACTCAAGGTTTAAGAGTCCAACAAAATCCTCATGAAAGGAGATTCAGTAAGGTCATGGTTCTGCCTCATCACATGATCTGGAAAACCAGATATTGAAAAGCAACATTTACGTACGGAATGCTCTAACCCCCTGTGATGGCTGGACCACAGACAGCTGAACAACCTTGGAGACCAGCATCTTTGCTGTGATAGTTTACCAAGGTGTGATGAAGTGCTGCATGGAGTTTATTAACCAATCACTGCAAAACAGCCTGGTTTTCACATACCCATGTCAGAAGATAACAAAAGTGAGTGTCCCTAAGCAGGATTATATGGGAAACCAATATGAAAATTCTGAGGAAGCAGAGTAGCTTATTCTATGCACAAAGAAGGAAGGTGCAGGACATTAATTTAATTACAAATCAGAAAGGAATATGGGTTTTCAGATTACATTGGAAAATCAGTCAAAAGGTCCATAGAACACCAGAGACCTGGATGCCTATTGTTCAGCATCTTAGAAGCATTTCTCTCTGAAATGACTCAGCATGTCCACAGAAAGCAATAGCTCCAAGTGCCGCTCACTATAAATAGCTCAGAGTACCTACATACAATTTTCACTCTTTGGGGAGATGTCTAATAAGGCACACTCCCACATCCTACCCCCAAGTCACAAGAGTCTGATGAATTTTTCTCCATTTACTGTGCTACAGTGCACATATTACAGAAAAATGGCTGTTTCTATGTTTCCCATAGCTACTGAATCTTAACAATTGTCTGGGACAGAATCCAAGCAGAAAACTCAAGTTGTGGAATAATTACGTAATTTAAGAGATAAAAATAAGCTGGCAGAAAAAAAAATTAAAAATCCAAGTAATTTTCCTGATCCAGTTCTCCATCCAGCCACAGAGTTCTATCAGCAGTGAAGGAGGCATTCCAGAAGCATGCTAGTACTGCCAGCACTGAGCCAGCACTGCTGTCAAAAGGAAGGGGCTGTCACCAGTTGCACCCTAATCACCTGCAAACTGGGCATTACCATGGAAGCCAATGAATATTCAGTTCAATAGAACAGGGACTCCAGGGACATACACTGGACGTTTGGATCTCCAGTATTAACACATATTAGCCCAATAAAATGCATCAGCCTTTGGCACTAGGGTTTTCTAGACTGGCTACAATAAGCTAAAGGACCATTTTTCTTTATCGGGAGTGGAAGTGGGGGTAAAAGTCGGCTCTAAATCAGAAAAGCCTATTTATATAAAACCTATTCTGATAAAAGTGGCATTCCTTCCGCTGTTGCCTTAGCTGGTGTGGAACTGAGACTGAAAGAGCTTTTTATGGCTTAAAGAACAGTGCTGCCATACAAAGTAAATTATCTACCGTATTGTGAATATTTTATACAAAAAAAGATACTGATTTTAAACCAAGAAGCTGAGAAAGTATTCACCAGCCACTTGCTTGGAACCAAGAGAAAAATATCCAAGGGGCACATTAAATTCAGACCAGTGGCTCCTGGACCTAAGCTTTGGTAATATCATCTTGCAGCTTTTAGCCTTCTCTTTGCCACTTGACACTGCTGCCTCCAAACTGCCATCTTCCTGCTCCTATTTCTGCTATAGGCTCCTTTTCACAGGGAGTTTTGCAACTTTCCTACCTTTTGCTTGGGCAGAGCAAACAGGCAGGTTAACAGTAATGATGCAAATAACCAGAATGTCTCTAAACAGCTCCTACCTGAAGCCAGTAAAGAAACAGCATCTACTCTCTAAATAAGGAGGATTTCCCTTACTACTGGAGCACACCCTACCAAATTGGAACCAACATTTCACCTGTGAATAGAGATTGTGTATTCCCCAACATTTCATAGTGCCCAGCACAATCAAACTCAGATTTGCACGGGATGTTGTGGATGATATCCTAGTAAAGACAGCACCAAAACAAATCCAAGCAACAATAATGTATTTTTTGTAAATAACTATTTTAAATTAACATGATAAAAAGCTTGTGAAATGTCAAGTCAAAAAGTCAACTAAAAAGAAAAAAAAATTCTTTACTCTTGAAAACAACAGTACACCATTATAAGTAATGCCAGTTTTAATACAAACCGGCAGTGCTTTTGTTTTGCAATATCTAATACAACACCTCCAAGAGAAGAGAAAAAAAAATCATTAAGTGATTGTTAGACTGAATATAAGGCTTAAAAATATTTTTCAGAAGGTAGATGCTAAAAAGACTTCTCAGATCTTTCAATGCCTTTTGGATATACATGATGATCCTGATGTCTGGCAGTAGCCTGGAAAAACTGTGGTTCCTCCAATTTCCTCTTGTGATTGTCTCTGGCTCACACCAGATCAGATCCTTCCTCCAGGTAAGAAAAGCATCTGATATTTTTTGTCCTTTTGCTACAAGTTGACAACTTGGCAACCACTGGGCCCCCACTGCTGTCTCTGTTTAGCTATGGTGTCTCTCTCTCCTCCCTCACTTCTAACAGTATCTGAAACAAAATAGCAGAAGTTAATACACACATTGGGAGCCCACCTATTTCAAAGGTGATACATAACATGGTAAAAACTTTGTATGATCATTTTTACATTGATGTTTTCCTATGGGCTTTCTTTCAATTAATTTAATCTTTATTTCTGCCACATAACATCCTGATTGGGTGCACAATATCTAATGAAACATTAATTAACTTCTTGCATCTTGAGGGGGAAGTTTCTGCCTACCTCAGCACAGGGACCTGAAAGATTAATTCTCTCAAGATATTTATAGTGTAAACAGGTATTACCTGACAGGAGAGCTGCAATATCCTAAGAGGCTCCATTTGCAGCGATTCAAGGTCACCCTGATAAATCTGGACTGTACTTCTGCAGACGATGGTTCATATCCGATTTAGACCCCTCATTCTACTACCATGACCTATTAACTGGGCTGTACATCTGCTGTTAACAGTGAGAACACCAGTTTATGCTCAGTGACTTAAGTGGACCCATTCCAGTTACTGAACTGTTGGAAATACTGATGGTTTAAGCAAAAGCAGCAGCCTGAAAAGAGCTTTAGTCCCTGTCCTGGTTTTTCCTCAAAACCAAAAAAACAACCAAACCAAAAGCCAACCAAAAGATTTTGGCCACCATGCTGCCAAGAGCTATCCCAGCCACAAACAGAACAAGTAGTTATTTGACAAACTTCCTCTTGTTCACCAAAAAAATATTGTCAAANAAATCTTTAGTCCCATTTGTGAGGAGGATGCAACAAGGCAGGTTATAGGGTCCCCTATCTCTAATGCTCATTGCTGTGATGTTTGCTGAGGCATTTCTCCTGCCACAGCAGCATGCAACTGGTGATTAAGGCATCCTTTGGAGAGTATGCAGCAGCTTGTTACTAATGTAAGAGACCTACATTCCTGCTCCAGAACATTAATTGCCTTCCCTTAACCCACAGGACTTTTCATTTTTTATAAAAATACCATTATTTTAATTTATTTAATCCTTACAACATACACAAACAACTCCCAGCAAGGCTGGTGAGCTGTACCTGGTACATGGCAGTGTGCTCAAGGGCATGATACTTTGCTGGAACTCGCTGACCTCTCTCCTCTGTTGCTCAAGATTAGAAAGCTGCTTGCTTTGACTGGGTAGTCAAATTACCAATTACCCACAGCAGTTGGAAAACCTACAGGTAGCTTGCAGAGACTATAAATGGATACACACTGCAGCTAGCTAATATAATTTCTTACAGAATAAGATAGAAAATTGTGTTTTTGTCAATAGGTATTCCAGACAAAAGCGCAGGGTCTTTTCTCAGAAAGTCTGCTGAAACTGCATCACTGGGTTAAGTGAATGAGTAATTTTTTAACATTTTGAGTATATCACTGTTAAAAGAACAGAAAATAATCAAGGATCCTCTGAAGTCAGTTGAGTCAGAAGTCTTTTGTAAAGACAAGCCTTTTGTAAATTAGGAGTAACTACCTGCTGACAACGAAGGCATTCTTTCTTTTGTCTTGAATATGCAAACAAGAAAAGTATTAGACACCAAAATAAACAGAAAGCAACAAGTTCTACAAAGTGTGAAGTGAAACAGAACAAGGTGAACTAGGAAATCTATGGAGAAATTTTAAGAACAAGAACAACCTGAACTTTATCACACCATGAATGGAGAGGGATAATCAAGATGAAAAGGACTCACTAGCAAGCTTTAGAGGCTGCAGCTGAACACCTTCATGAGCTGGAATGGGGTCATCTAGTAATCAATCTAGTATCAAATGTTTCTAATTTTAGAAAAATGCACCATCTCACAATCGTATTAATTTCAGAACTTTACATCTCCATAGGCCACATCACATGATTCTGAACACAAAAATCACCCCCAAGACAAAGTCACCAAATCGCTATCAGCAACCATACATGAACTGAAATTGCTCCTGCTGGCACTAATGACTTTAAAAAGGACTGAGTGCAGAAATATCTTAATAAATCCCATGATTTTGCAGATTCAAGATTGTGTGGTGCAGCATCCTGCACCATAGCAACATAACTAAAACCTGTATCACAAGCTGATTTTTTTTTTAGCAGAAAGGAGAAAAAAAGAGTCTCCAGAATCACAAAACGGATTTACAGGGTATTGTGCAATATTAGACATGCAAGGTAGGTAGGATCCTCACTGGCAAATCCTGCCAACCTTGCTTACACTGTGGTTTACCCTGGATGTTGTCTACTGTTCAAAAAAATTATTTTTAATCTCAAAATTCATAAGTGTAAGGATTTCTTTTAGTATATACCAGTACACTGGGCATTACAGCAGTGCAGATAATCCTGAGCCTTCCTCGAAATGAAACTGATACTCAGAAAGGCAAAAATACTGCCAGATGAGAAGGAAAAAAACAAGCCCCCACAAAAACCGAACAAAAAACCCAAGGGGGGAAAAAAAAAGTGTGCCATCAGCACCGAAGACTATAAGCACTAGCTCTGTTATTTACACAGCTGCTGTTTGCATCACCAGTGGCAGAGAGGCAGCTCCAGCCCATGCAGGACTGCATGTGCAGGCAGTCAGTCATACCCTTATGGATTATCACCGAACCTAATCTGAGGGGATCTGCTGTTTAGTCGTGTCATCGGCAACTTCCCAGCAATTAAGGTCAAGCAAGACTCGAAACCTTCTCACTGCTGCTCCCAAGCTACGCGTCTATAGAAGGGGGGAGGCTCCAGAGAGCAGAAGGACTAAAACCAGTGGATCACGTCTTAGCTCCTGCGCACCCTTCATTCCCGCAGCGTTCGGTTTTGTCCAGTGCAGGCACCTACACGCTCCGGAGAGAATGATCCCTCGGAGGCGGGGAGCGATCCCATGCCNGTCGCGTGCTTCAGTATTCATGAGCTACAGGGCCCCGCCCCACCCAGGCCTCTTCGTGCTCCGGGATTGGCCCGTGCCCTCCGAGGGTGTGGCCCCGTGCAGGCAGGCCCCGCCTTCCCCTCCCTGTCGTCGGCGCGGGCACGCGCTCTCCGCCCGCCAGGGCACGTGCAGGGGCGGCGCCTCAGCTGGATTATTAGCATTCGGAGCCCCGCCCTCTCCTGGTCCTCTCGCGGGCTCTGCGTCGCCGTCAGGAGAGCGGAGGAGGTGGAGGGAGGTACAGCGCGCCTGGGCGGCGAGGACCGCGCGCCCGCCGCGCGCCTACTTCACGTCCACGCTCCCGCCTGTTCCCGCGGCCCGGCAGTGCCTGAGAGGGCTGCGACCGACTGGGCGTGCGTGAGGGCCGTGTCGACAGCGCGACGCCTGGGAACTTCCCCCCCACCCTTTCCCGGCGCCAGCACTCCAGCCTGCCCTTGCATATCCTCGTTTAGAATCCCGAAATCACCTTTTGCGCGTGCCCTGGATTTGATCTCCCTCCGTCCCACACGATGCCCGCAGCGGCGTGCCCTACATAACATGGGCAGGGAGAGGGACTTCACTGCAGTGCTGGCATGGGCGGGGTGCTGAGGGAAGGGAGGAAAGGCCGCCTTTCCAGATTGTCATGATCACAAGAAATTCTTGTGATTCTTCCATGCCCCCCTTGCTCTAGCAGCAGGGATGCCCTGTTGGGGTTTAAGCTTCTGAACACACAAAGCGAGCAAATATTGCCAAACTCGTTCCTGAGAGCACAGGAGGATACTGAGGAGCATCTCCCACGGAATTAATAAATTCACACAAGTGTCAGATGCTGCAGCCACAGGCTTCTCCTGTCAGCAGTGGCTGCTCTTGCCTCGGCAGGATGGGCTGCAGCGAACCTACTATACAGTGCTGCAAGCCGGGAAAGGGAAGGGTGTGCTCCGCTGGGATCGGCCCGTGTGCATCCAACAGAGCCGCGGGAGTGAGAGCACAGGCATTCCCATACGTGCCAGCAGAAAAAAGACATCTTCCTCTCAGGTACGCACTTGGGCATCTGCTTGGCTGAACTTCCCTGCCACAAACCTCCGACATTTAATTTAACTGGCAAGGAGTGATTATGCCCCAGGAAACGGAACAGATTTGAAGTCACACAGGGCAGGCAGGTGTTTTCCTCTATTGTCTTACTGCAATGAGGACCAGGGGACATCTCCACCCAGCCTGGGCAGATGTGGAGCTGCCCTACCCAGCAGCTACTTCTCTTGTGTGGGCTGGGAGGCCCAATCTGTTCCCTCCTTCACAGGGAACTGGTGAGACTCCCGATGCAACTCCTGCACACATGCTGCCCAACTGGAAGCTTGGAAAAGGACACCCTGTTAATATAGGCTGGAACAGCACAGGTTAATGCATCATTTATCAAGGCTGATAAATCTAGTTGCAAGAAGCAGGCAGGGCAGGTCATGCTCCACTGCCCAGTGTGCTTCAGGGCTGCTGCGTGCCCTCCACGGACTCCCTCTGCCTTGCCAAGCTCAGCTGGCAGGAAGAAAAGGCACATATGTGAAAGGGAGATGCCACTTCACAGAGGGTAATGAGACACAGATGTCAGACCACACACAACAGAGGCAGCACACACAGCTTGGCAAGGGGCAGCAAGCCCGCAGAGGTGCTTTTGTCTAGGAAACAGCTATGATAGGTGGTAGATAGAGAACTCAACAAGAGAGGTCACAAAGGAGCAGCTTTTAGGCAACTAGATGCAGCAAAAGTGGGGCAGGCTGCAGGCTTCCAATTCAGTTATGGCTCTCATGGTCATTTTGTTCCATTGTTGTCAATGCTGGTGGCCCCCAAGGATGATGCTGTGTCTCAGTACTGTACAACACTCCTGCAAGGAACAGCGTCTGCACACATCACTCCTGCAGAGCTCAATGGCAGCTGCTCTGGCGGGTAATGTCTGTATGAAGGGAGGTTATTAAAACCACTCAGCAGCTTTTACTCCCTTTAGATTGACCATGTTCTTCCTACAGCACATTTCCACCAGTGCTCCACTGTGCTAAGGTTTGTTCTGCACCACCATAAGTTGTGACTTTTCTTGGAGAGGGTCTAGACTATATAGTGTTAGCTCCTCTTCCCAAAGGCAGGAGGGAGGGAGTTCCTGAGGAACATTGCTGTGGATCGCCTCTCGCATCACCCTGCTCCACCATTAGCACTCCCTGCCAGCTAGGAGGGAGGCTGCCCTGAGAGCTTTTCCTCACTGCCTCTGGGGATTAAGTGCTCAAGCAATTGCCAGCAGAAAGCAGGCACTGTACCACAAGCTTCTTGGTTAAGCTGGGATCTGCCTGGGATTTTTACATTTACTTTCACTCTGCAGCTGAGAACGAAGAGTGGAGGACAATGGGATGTGAGGAATGCAGTGGCCTTGGCTGTTACTGCGGGGAGTCTTGTCAGCACCAGATGATACAGAACAGCCCAGTTCTGGGGTGCAGCAGGGAGGGAGGTAAGTGACAAGCAGATCACTGCTGGGCAGAGGGTGTGACAGGGAGATGTACAGCAAGCCCCACCAAGTGGTTTGAATAGCAGAATAGAGAATTTCAGAGAGAGGTCTGAGAGCTAGCAAATCCAGATGAGTGCTATCCAAGTATGGAGACTCAGGAGAAGAAAACTAAAGAGGGAAGAGGGCCATGATGGAATGCTGGTCTAGAGAGGGAGGCAGCATAATAAAGACAGTTCTGAGGACTATGGGCAGTGATGTGGAGAGGCAGGGTGGGCCTGGAGCTGAGGGAGAAAGCTGTCACAAAACAGCACTCTCAGCTGCCAAATTGAGTTAAGACTAAATTATTCTCTCTCCAAATCACTGATCTCTCCTCTACCCCCTACTCTAAACAGATAGGTCTTGCTAGCACTCCTCCTTTGGATTAGTTGAATCCACTTGGCTGTGGAGAACAGAAATCCCAGAAAAGTAGACAAACTCAGCTTAGCCACAGTAAGGCTCTGCACCACATGAGCCCTTGGCTGTTACTGCCTCCTCCCAGACAGTTCCACTTTCTACCTGGGTACTGTCAGCTGGGAAAACATGCCCTGGTCCACACAACCAGTGGGGCTTCATATGGTATGGTATTTAAACACACCTGTTAGTGGGCAGTCTCAGCCAAGACAGAGCTCACAGGAGGCAGCAGCAGAGCAGTGTGACAGAATGAGCCCCTTAGGAGTGGGGCAGTTCCCCTTGCCCTATTTCCCGTTCTCACAGGGAGCTGTGCATGTGCCATAGGGCTCACTGTATTACAGCAGGTGTAGGCAGCTGCCTTTCCTGACGTGAATGCTTTACTGTCACAGCAGCAGCCTTTTCTCCCATTGACCCTGAAGCGAGAGCAGGGTCCCTCTCCACACTGGGTATCTGGCTGTTCTGTTTCTGGGTCCTGCTGCCCCTCAACACTGCAGAGCTGCCTGGATGTCCTGGTAGCAATTCCCTAGCGGAGGGCAAGTTCTGTGCTTGTTTGTTTCTGTGACCTCAACTCATGCCCAGACATAGGCTTGTTGAGCTGAGGTGTTCCCACACGCTTGCCCAGCGCTCAGCTGCAAATGTTAAAACGTAACAACCAAAAAGCAGCTTGTCAAGGGTGTGTAGCATCCTATCCAACAAAACTTGAGAGTACTCAAGCTGTGTGATGGATCCTTGGAGCAGACTCAGCATTAGCAAAGCCATCAGTACAGCATGAGCAAAGTGCTCAGCACAGCAAAACCCCAAATGAAATAACCTCCTGGGTCCTTTCCATTTTTTTTTTAGGAGGCTGCACAGAGAGTGAGAAAGCCTAGGAATACAGAAGTCCTCTTGCAAAGAAAATGCAGAATTTGCTGTGTTCTCTACCCCAGCTTTTCACTGATAAACAATTGCAGCATCAAACAAAGTTTGCACAGAGTCAGCCTGCCCCATGCAGGCTGGACTCTCTGGACAATCTCAATCTGGGAAGAGGCAATGTCTGGAGGCTTAGTGGTTATTAACCATAGGACAACAATGAATGGCAATCCTGGAAGTCGCTTCTATGTGAGCATGAAGATTTGTGCCCAAGCCCTTTCTGTGCATGAATCTTTGAGGATTTCCAAGAAGTAGCTGAGCACAGAGATTAAAAGGATCAGGAGCTCAGCACTCTTGGCTGATTTTATAATCAATCCATTGCTGCCGTTTTTCCTCCTAGCTGCACAACATGCACAGTGCCAGAACTCCCTGTCTAACTTGGACACTTTGGGAAAACACACCCATGAAGGGCTTGCAGCAAACAAGATCTGCCCCTTTCTCACCTTGCAACTGAAGGAGGGAAAGGTGAAATTAAAACAGAGCCCCCAGTACATATTTCCTCAGTCCTACCTGTCATCTTGTTGGTCCAGGGCAAGGAATACTCCAGTAGGGACTTCAGGACTTCCGGAAAGTCCAGGGCAATGGGGCCCCCAGAGGTTTTGCAGCTTGACATATCCTGTTCTGGGACTGTTCCAGCAGGGCTAAGGGAGGGCCAAGTGCCTAGCCACCAATGTTACACCCCGTTCTCCTGGGCTCTGTGAGACGGGCTCAGAGGCACCCGGAGCAGATTTGCTGAGCTACTCTGGCTGAGAGAAAACAAGGAGACAGGGAAGCAGCCTGGCAGAGATTCAGCCCGGCTGCCTTCACCTCCCCCTCTCCCACTCTGAAGTGGCCAATTGTGGAAATAGCTTGCAGCCTTGCAGGGCTGGGCCGGGCGCCTGGCCAGCGTGGTTTTACAGGGCCTCTCCTAGCCAATCCGGCAGTAAAGAACTGGGCCAGTTATCTAACTTTGCAAAGGCAGTGCCCTTTTCCTTCCCAAGGTGTTATAACAAATACATGTGTCTGAAGAGGAAAAAAAGCAAGTGTGCGCTGTTGTCGGCTGCAAAAACAACAGGAGAGGTATCCTCTGACGAGTTCTTGGGAGGCTCTTAGGAGCTCCAAACTGTGCAGGCTGCTACAGGGAGATACACATGCTGTCTGCATCTGCCTGCTAACTTTTTAGCTGAGATGAAGATAGTGACATTATTTGTATGTAATGCAACAATTACTATGTGTCCCTTCTAAATTGATAATAGTACAAGGTTTCTTTCTTATAAAGTCTGCAGCATCCCCAAAATAATTGAAGAATTTTTCTTCTTAAGTGACTCAGAATTTTATCAGAAAGCAAGCAGCTTCCTCTCAGAGCAGTGATGTACGGGAAGAGAGTTCATGAACCCCGCAAATACCCTGGTAACAGCTGGTTAAGTAAGATCTTGAGCACACAAAGCCCCTTCTCTCCTGTCAGTGAAATTTTTAGCATGGAGGAAAGGACTGGAGACAGGAGGATAAAGGTCTGATCCTTTTTTTCAGAACCTGGCATGGGAAGTAGTATCTTACATGTGCCGTGGTCTTTTCTTTTGCAGAGTGGGGTGTTTCAACAGAAGTGCCTTTATTTCTCAGTTTGTTCTTGTCCGTTTTGCCAGGCTCAGCCTGACAGTGCCAGTGTGAGTCGGTAGAAACCAGGTATTCCAGCACTGGTTTGTGAGCCACAGCAACTGGACACAGCCCAGCAAAACCATGCATGGTGTTTGGTTCCATAAGGAAATGCATTTGATTTAACCTAATAGAAACCAAAAAGAAAGAATTACCAGCCAGGTTGGGTGGTTGAGAATTTCAGTTTAGCTGGAGAAGCCTCGTGATCTAGATCTCAATCTGATCAGGCTCAGAAATCACAGTAGTTGGTTTAGTAGAATTTGTAATTCTAATACAACTTCTTCAGATGTTGAGCCAGTCATAACCATCAGTGGTGAAGCCATTCAGGGAGAACAGTCCCACACTAACCCTGGGCTGTTACAGTGTTCTCCACCCACCCAAAGCTGAAGCCAGCAGAGTCTGCAGATGGTCACTGTATTCTGGCACCTGTGAGCAAGAGACGTGATCACATCTCTCCTTCCTGGAGCACAGCCTGCCAGTCAGGAGATCCATGTCCTTTCCTGAAATCTTCCAGTCCATTCTGGAAGACTGGAGTCATTCAGTCATTCCAGGCATCACCGATGTTTGGGACAACTACTGTCATATAGGCCTACTTTTGCTTCTTATCACAGGCTGGCAAGGGAAAGTGACTGGGAACATGGTAGCTGTCCAGTGCCAGCTGCAGATGGACTCCCTGGTTTTGTCCCAGGCTCAAACTTGTTATGAAAGTTGAACAAACATCTGACCACATGTCTGGAGGGACGCAAGAACTTCACAGCAGCTGCTGCAGCAACTGACTGACATTTATGTCTTCAGAAAATGAAGACATTAATTCAGAGAAAATTCATAGAATCATGGAATGGTTTGGGTTGGAAAGTACCTTAAAGATTTTCTAAATTGTCACTTAGCAGTTTGAATTATTATCCTGCAATGGAGATCTCTAAGTTTTTATCTAGGGATCTGAGAGTGACGAAATACACATCTCATCTGGCATTTGCCATGTGCACAGTCTCCTACCAGCACTGTATGTTCCACGTGATTCAGAATCCCTGAACAATGAGCTCCTGCCCACAAGAGCTTGGGTAACGTCATTAGCTAGATGCCCCAACACTACCCTGTCTTCAAGCCCCAGGGAATCAGAAACTATACTATGGAGTAGAGTCATAGCAGTAGGGAATTTCTAACTGCCCCCATCTCCCTGCCATGGAGAGCAGAGCATTTGAGCTGCTTCAGTGAATGAAGTTGAAATGTCCCTGGAAAGATGCAGGCATGTCCACAGATTGCATCGCTTGTGTTGGCTGTACTGTTGTCAGATCAGATATGTTTTTATTGGTTTTTTGATCCCCTTTTAGTGGAGGTGCTGGCAGCTCTGCTCCAGCCGTCACTCAGAAGCCCAGTCAGCCCTTAACAGCACATTTTCTCACAAACTCAACCAGCCATAGTCAACTTATACTGGCCCTAAGTGGATGGCACACAAAAGGAGGCACCTAATGTGATGGAAAAGGCCAAACTCCAGGAACACCAATTTAACTGGCAGAGACCAGGGCTAACGTCACTGTATTTTCTGCAAGTCTCTTGTGGCAGCTACCCACACCACCCAGCTGTGCTGGCTGAACCTCTTGGCACATTTGCCCAAGGAGTGTGTTCAGCAATCCCGAGGAGAGGATTGTGGGTCCCTCAACTTTTGTCTTGGTTCATACTCTCCCTCCTTTTACATTTTTATTCGAAAGAGTTGTTCTTTCTTTAAGCAACCAATCCTTGTACCTTCCCCTGACCCCTTTGCCTTTCTGCAGTGCTCAGGTGCTTCTGCTGGCACCAAAGCATGTAAATGTTTCTTTTAAAACTTCTAATTCTACTCCTGTCTCTTAACAGGGCCTTTCTAGAGGGGTGTGTCATCAGGGCCAAAGTGAACCGTAGACCAGCACTAGTGAGGTGTTACTCATAGGTAAAGCCTTGCTGACAGTTTGAGACCCTGAAGAACCTTTTCAGACATTCAGACCTCTGATACAACCCTGCTCATTACAAGGAGCTGGGTAAGTGGGTTCACTGTGCATGTCTCCAAGTTGCCATCTTTCCCTAAGCCCCAGGAGTATTCCCTCAACTCCTCCACAGGGCCACTTTCACAGCCCGTCTGGAGCAGCCTTTCCCATGTTTCTGCTCCTGCCAGTGTCTTGCAGCCATTCTCAGACCCAAACCAAGATCCAGTGGCACACTCGTGTGCCTTCTCAGTCAGAAACTCCTGCAGATTAATGCTGTGGGTCTTGTCCTTGGTAGTGGCACCTGGCTGCTCATTGATTTATGAGGCCATCACTACAAAAGGGTATTTAATTGTTTCTCAGGTGTGTCTGAAAGCAGCAATGACATTTGACCAAAGAAAGGTATTAGTGGTTATTATTACTAATTGCTGTTATCTCAGCTTCCTCCAATAAGGTGCAAGTTTGGCTTGGTAATCTAATGGAATGGGTCCTCTTAGAAAATAAAAATTTCTTGTCTGATTTTCTAAGGACACAAAGCTTATGCAACAGTATTATGTATCCATCCATCCATCCATCCCCAGAGCATGCTACCCACCTGGCAAGGGCATAAATACCTTATTCTGTTTGAAAGATAAGCTAGGAAGAGGAGTGTCTTGTTTTGGAAAGACAGGTGTCTGCCAGGGAAAGCCAGAGCCTTCTTTGGAATGGAGAATGTAAACCCCCTCCCTCCGAATTATTATAATTTTGAAATTAAGGGGCTTTCAGGCAAAGATAAGGGCATAGGAATAACAGTTCTTTACTAGGAATATTAAAAATAAAAATGTAGTAGTACAAAAATAGCAAACAAACAAAAAAAGAAAACACTGACAGTCAGAATACAGGCTCACACCCTGTTGGTCAGGATGTTGGTAGCAGTCCAGTTAAGTTCTCCTGGAGTGACAGATGTGGTTCTGTTGGAGCAGAGATGATCCTGTAGAAGGGTGTAGTTTTCCTCTGAAAAACATTGGTGGTGAGATGGGTCCAGTCTTCCCCTGGGAATCCTGTGGAAGCAGGCTGTCCTGGTATTCTGAATCTCATATTTTATCCAGGTAGGAATTCTTGGCTCCTCCCACTGGGTGGAGCATCTCACAATGGGATGATGTAATTTTATCAGTCATGTGATGAGCCTTAATGGCCCATTAACAGAAGCTATCCCCCTGGAGGGAGGGTTGTGGAAGAGATAAAGAACACTGTCCCACCTGGTTTTAATGGCTGGTCCATTAACAAAAGACACCTTCCCCCTCCCCCCCGGAGTTATGAGGGGTGGGTCATAGAAGAGATAAAGAAAACACCTCCCCAGCCGGTTTCAACAGATGGCAATAGAATACATACTTTTGGTTACATCTTGTATTGCAACCCAAGACAAGGAGACTCAAATTAATGTCTCTCCACAGATAAAACCTGCTTTTATGTGTTCTATATGATCTGGGGCCCATTGGCAGTGACAAAGGACAGGCAGAAGCCAGCAGTACTGAAGGGACTTTGTGGTGACATAGAAGATGACACTCCTCTCAAGTGAATCTGGAAAGAAGGATAAAAATGTATAGAAACCTCTAGGAGATTTGCAAATTCTGCTGTTCTTGACGCAAGAGTATTTTCCTTTTTTTTTCTCCATTTCTTTCAGTCACCCAAGACCATTCACATTGGCAGCACAGCCATTACTTGGAAATTTCCATACCTCCTCATGAGAAGTCTTCTGTTGCACATCCAGCAAATCAAGCCTATTCCTCAAAGTCTGTGTGGAGGCTCCAGGCCCACCTGTAGGGTTTGATTCTCACACCAAACCCAGCTTGGTAAGTGGTTACCTCTTTCTTTTATCCAAGCAAACCCTTTGCCAGAGGTCAATCACTGCCTCTTTACAGATATCCATGCAATTTTTTGTTCTTGTACTAGTTCCTAGGACAATTGTACGTTCCCCTTACAGCTTCCAGACTTAACTGTTTATTTATGTGGTGCATTTGGCTTGGTAGGGACCTCACCTTGGCAGTGTTCTGCAGACTGAGTTTCACCATGGGCATTCTGAAAGGACACTTGCACCACATCCCAGAAACTTGTCTTCTTCTGGGTTGAGATGCTGTTAGTGTCAACAGTCATCCATGGAGCTGCAGGGATATCCAGAACAGCAGCAGCAGAGAAGGCTGTGGCCAGACCACAGAGGTGTCAGCATCCACAGCAGGTGACTTTGAAGAAAAGGGGGTGAGAGAAGGAATGATGAAGCCAGCATTGGAGGGTAGAAAGATGAAAGAAAAGTGGGACTAGGGCTCTGTATTGGCTAAAGACCCTGCCTGATGCCTGCAACATGGGCATGCAACCCTCTGGGTACTTTTGATGGTAGCAACATGTGACACAGATGCAGGCTTGAGGAGGCCTTACTCCTCAGAGCTCCCTTCCTACCTCTGAAAGGGCTTCTTTCCCTGGGAGGGTATGGCATGCATACATGTGCCTATGTATGTATACATATGGGCCTGCCTGCCACCCTTTGTGGAGGAGCAGTGCTGGGATCTCCCAATCAAGCAGCGAACTTCAGTGGAAGGAAGTGCCTGCACCTCCCACCTGAGGCAAAAGAATTTCTAAAAACTAATTCCCCAAAATGAGTGCCAAAAAGTTAATGAGCTTTGCTTCCCCACCGCCCCCACCAAGACAACTCCCCCTTCTTGGGGTGCTCACATGACAGCTGGGCTCACCACAGCTCTCCATCTCTGCACATGGCCTTTCCTTGTGAAGTGCCATTTGCCAGAGAACTAGGTGCTAGGCAGGGAGAAAACGTGAGAAAGGACCGTGAGATCACCAGAAGTTGTACTGTCCTGGGCAGGAAGGACACCTAGAGCTCCTTTTTGCATTTCCCTGCTCTGAAAACACTCTGGCAGCCTGGGCAGAGACAGCTTTGGGAGTTCTTGGAACAAGCCTTGGCAGGAGGCAGAATCCAGCAGGTGCCAAGAGCACCAAGGGGTTGAAATCAGGATGGGGAAATCCAATGCCAGTGATGCTGTGCCATGGTAGATCATTGGGTGGGACAGCAAGAGACATTCCTGTGGCTGCTTCCCTCTCAAAACCAAGGCTGTCTGTAAGGATCTGGGCTGTCTCTCAGCCATCTCTTCCTACTCACACCTGCTAAGGACAACGTGGTCCCCAGCAAGAACAGGGATCCTGCAGCATTGTAGCACAAGAGATCTGAGCTTGATGGAAAGATACAGGAGTCAGCTGAGCGTGGGGAAGGCATGTGGGCTGAAAGAAAACAAATGACCCTTAAAAAAGCTTGGACAGTTTGGCTGCCACTGACACCCCAAAACCAAGACATGAATGGTCTTGAACAGGAGAAGCTCCAGACCGCCTAGAGCTTCTTTTGAAACACTGCCACTGTATTGAATCCCCACCACAGGTGCCAGAGGCAATGCCCTGCTGTGTTGCAGTTATTCTCAAGCAATTTTGCTGAGGAAAACTGAGGCCATCTCACTCCCACGGAAGCAGGACTTTCCCTCTCTGTCTCAGAGCTTTGCTGAGGTACAGATGGGGGCGTGTGCCTTGGTATTCAATTAGCAAAACTATGCAACTCTGCATCCTTCCCAACCATCTGCCTGGAGGGTTGCAGCGCTATTGGAGGCCTACAGATAAGGCAGACATAGGAAATCCACTGAGAACAAAGGAAATATGCCAAAGAGCACCTCCAGAGCTGAGTGTTTTTCCAGTTAAAAGCAAGCCAAATCTACTCTGGCATCTAAGTTTAGAGACTTCTATCCCACTTCTGTGTAAATGTAATTTTTTAGGGGATTAATCCAGATGGTTATGAATGACCCTATTTACTGGGTCTCTGCTATGTCTGTGCCTCCTAAGGCTCTCTGGAAAAGTAGTAGTTTTCTGGGACACAGATATCCATAAGATAAACTGCAGAGACAAGCATCACTGAAAGGGGCAATCTTGGGAGCTGCCAGGGACAGGTCTGTTTTGGTGGGAAATGAGTCAGCTGGATCTGTCATCTGGTCTGGTCCCTGCTCTTGTCTTTGCTGCACCTGGATCTGTTTTCAGGAAACACCACTCCTGTCCCAGCAGCACCAGGACACACTGCTCTTGCCTGGCAGGGGAACCACAGAGAACAGGAGGTGACAATCAGTCTGGGAAGAGAGAGAGGTTATGTGGAATGGACATGTCCTGTCCTGTCCACTCCCATCCCAGGAGGAAAGGGTGAGGCTGAATGAGACATGGCTCAGCTCCTGACCAGAGCCTGCAGCTTTCCAGGAAGCCTCAAGAGCTGTGTGTCCACAGGACCTCTGCCCAGAGCCATCCTATAGCACCCAACCAAATCTGTTCAGTGCCTTCCTCCATCGCATACCATATAGCTGTGTGCTTCAGCTGGCATGCCCACAGCCTTTCCTCCTCCCTTCCAACTAGTCACACCCATCCAGGCCTCTTTTACTATTTTCTACCCCACGTTTTTTCCCTCAGCTGCCCTACACAGTTACGTCCTCTGTGCCCAGTGGCCAACACACCTCCCCAGCTCATGCATGTAGGAACTCTCTGCTGCCCGCTGTGCACAGGACACAACACAACATGACCTTGTTCCTGGTTGCAATGGCAGCAGCAAACCCAATGAAGAGGATGGCAGCATTTGCATCATCTGCTGTCACTGCCCAGAAACGTTTCACTATAGTGTGGTAGGCAGACTCAGTTACAGCATTGCTTAGGATTCTGATCTGCAGCAAACTCACTCTGCCAGACTGCTGTGTGATGGCATTAACCATCTTCAATAGGAAGCCTTCCTCCCACCTCTCAGGGGTTTCTACCCTGCTCCTCTCAATCTCTTATAGAACTTGCATTTTTCCTGGCTGACCTGGGTCTCTCTGCCTTGTCTTTGTATCTGCTAAAGTTCCTAGGAAGATCTAATTACTGAAATCACCACTCCTTTTCTTCCTCTCCAAAATACAAGTTTATTTCAGTGAAGAAACACCAGTTTACAGCTGAGGCTCAAACCTGCAAAGAAAACAGGTGTTTTGCTCCAGATATTTTGTCTGTCTCACAGTTTGACAATTTTGGTTCAAACTGTACTGGAAAAGCTACCCTCAACTCTTGCCAGCATGGCCTCAACAATCTTTGGAATGTAAAACTAATGCCTCTCACATTGTATGTACTCAACTGATGCACCTTGGAAGTGCACAGGACTCCTCATTCCCCCTGCAGTACAAGAATGCATTCAGGCCTCTTCTTTGACCAGAAGGACATGAGTTCTTATGTCTGTATGAAGGCACATCAAGGAGATGTGTTACAAATCTTGTCTCTTCAGGCCTCACTGGATATGACCTTCTGATCACTACCAGTTTATACAGCAGTAACAGGGCATATCCATGTGACTCCCGTCTTCACCACATCTCCAGTTTTGATTTTATCAAGAATCTAGATTAATCTGCATCATGATGGATTCAAAAAATAAAGAAGCTGGGTTTATTAATAAATGTTTTCATACTGACCTCTCCCCCCAGTGCAGTTTCCTCACACAGCATCCTCTCCAGGAGGTAAGTGCGTGCACAGATGCTTCCCATGGCCCAAGCAGGGTGCACACTGCCAGGCAAAAGAACTGGCCAACCCAGTTGAACAGAGCAGCCTACACAGAAGAATCTCTAGATGAAGATGTTTATAACACCCGATTACTGGAGGTTTCAAAACACAGGTTACCTGAACACCTGAAACTATGTGTTAATGCAGAGCACATGGATTCTTGGCACTAGGAGAAAAAAAAACCATCTTAAATACACCTACACAAGAACTGTGTGTCTGGTGAATAACTGCATCAACTCTTAATACGCACATAGGCAATCTTCCACTCAGCAAGAAGAGCAGCTGATTATACTTAAAGGTGGGAGAAAGCCACAGTGGTCAAATCCTTGATCTGCTCCTTTTGCTTCCCTCCTCACAGCAGGGAAACCTGTAAGCAAGATAAAATCCTTTGCAGGCTGTTTGAAAAACACAAACACACTCTGGATCAGGAGAGGGTTTAAAGTGCACACTTTTATTTTCTTTTACAAAGGAGAGAAGAAGCAAATTTGGTTTTTCTTTATTTAAGAACAAAAACAAAATTGTTGTTAAAACATCTAGATAATTTTCCTGATACTAGACCTTATGAAAGATACTAAGTTCTTTTTTAATAGTAAAGTGTGGTATTCTTAAATTATATTAATACAAAGACATATTAAAGGACTCAAAATCATTACTACCCAGCTCAGAACTGCAGCATCTCCTTGCTGTCTTTTCCTTTCCCTTGCTAAAACCCATCCATTTTTGACATACAGTTTCATACAAGCTAAGTAGGGTATTTTTGGGTTTGGTTGGTTTTTTTTTTTACTTCTCCCTGTAAAGGCCAGGTTAACTCCAATGCCAGTGTCACCTAAATCCCTGCCCCTACCAAAGAATTTGGGAAAAGATTTTCACTAAGTCTTTCAGCGTTTAATAAGTTTCTGCTCTGTGTGAATGTCTGTGGTTATTTTACAAGATATGAGATTTTCTTCTAATGTTATAAAATTTAAACATCTCTTCCTTTGTTAATAACCCTCAAATTTGGTTCTGTGCTGCAGAATTTTCTTCTTCTCTCACACAAATAAGAGAGACTTATCACAGGGTCTTGTGAACACACCACTAAAGCAGCCCCTGTAACTTGTGGTTCATCTGCTGTAGAGCTGCAAGCACTGAGCATTTCTGTTGAGAGCATATAATGTGCTGAAGAAAACCCTCTTGGCTTGATAAAACAAGCCTGGGAAGTCAAGTGTGAAACTTCCTGCCTTTCACAATGTCCATTTAAATAATATAAGCAAAGTCTTATATTAAAACTGTACTCACTAGTTAGCAGTATAATATTCTCACGGAGATGGGACTGCAAGGACGTCCTAAAGGGTTTCAAAAATGCGAACAGGGAAACCTGTCCCATCTCAAAGTTTATACCTATCTATATAAAACCCTCCCCTCCTTTGTTATTTCCCTTTCCCTATCCTAAATAAAACGCTTCATATTTAAACTGGAGCTGCTGCGTTTCCTGGCCTGAGTCCTTTTCCTTTACCCTCATCTAGAAGATTCCTTTGATACCACACACATATAATATTATATAGAGCAATATATTTAATACCTGTGTATATATGCTTCATGGGAGGGGTCACATATATACACACTAAAACAAGTCTGGTGACAAAGTACTGCAACACCACAGACCAGGTTATCATATCAGGGACAACAAGAGACACTTGATGCAACCCCCGTGACCATGGGCCTACCTCACTTCACCTCACTCTCACCCTCTCCCCATCTCAGCCCCAGCCTGAACCTCTGAAGCCCCACTGAGCAGCTCAGCTCTCATTGCAGAGAGGGGGAGAGGAGACAGCAACCCACTCTGTAACCTAAACAAGTCATTGCATGAGAAATCACGGTTCAGCGAACGCTAGTCACACTAGAGATGCAAGTTTGTTTTAAAAATAAAAAACACATTCCAGTGTCCCCCAATCCATATTTCCTTCCTTGGCATCTCTGCCCAAGAAGAGCAGAACAAGATAACCCAGGAGCTGATGCTTGTCTCCTCCCATCTCTGAAGCTGACCACTTGAGCACAAGGATGACCAGGAGAAGGTACCACAGCTACCACACAGAACAGAGAAGAAAATATAGCACCTGACCACTCAAAAACTGCCATGTCTGATACTGCTCATAGCAAATCAGAGACTACCATTCATAATTTAAAGGAGAGGAAAAAAAAGCTCAGCAGAAAAGTTGTTAAGTTGCCCAGGAAAGAGGCTGAGTCACCATCCCTAGAGGTATTTAAAAATACATGTAGATGTGGCACTTTGGGACATGGTTTAGTTTTGGACTTGATGATCTTTGACATCTTTTTCAACTTAATGATTCCAAGTGCAGAGGCACCTTCAGTTTACTTAGAGCACACCATGTCTCTGGAAAGGTTCCAGGCCAGTATGCAGAGCACTCTCTGCTCCATAACTGGATCTTATCCCTGTGGAGCTGAAGCACCCTCCAGAATGCTGGTTTAGAAAGGTGACAGCTGCCCCACACCATCTCCACATCTCCCAGTTTTCACATCCCATCTCTCCTGAAGCTCTGAACCCTAAGGATATGGGAGCAGAGAGGAATGGGAAGACACAGCAATGCCAAAGCACCAAACAGTTCATAGCCAGATTGTATTTACCATGGATACAGCCCTAACAGTCCCAAGGGCTCTGAGACTGCTGTCCTGAGAGACTCTGTATGAAAAAGACATCCCTGATGAAGGCTGAGAGGGAGATATGTTTGTGTTTAAGTAGATGGTGCATTCCATGCATGCAAAACTGCAGAGCACAGCTGGACTGCAGAAGATAGAAGGACAGAGAAGTTCAGGACAGGGGACACGTTTATTGGTTGCAGGATGAGACTGACAGAAAGGACAAGGCTGGCATTCAGAGCAGTACTGCTTCTCACTGCTGCCACTTATAAAAGGAAAACTCCTGTCCCAGAGCTCAGCATTACTGGTTACCTCATCAAAGCACACATCACACAGCACAGGAGCAGGCCATGGCTGGGTCCTGCTGTGCTACTCACTCTCCACCACTGTCCCTGCTCTCAGTCGTGTCCTGGTTGCACTGTGCATCCGCAATCTCCCTGCCCTGGCTCTGGGAGGAGGAGGCTGGACTGGTACTGGAGGAGGTACTGGTAAGTGCTTCCAGCTGGATTCCCATTAGCTAAACATTGCCCATGCTGTGCAATGGTGTCCTTTTAATTTGGTCCCCACCCAGTTCTTCTGGCAGTGCAGGGATAAAATGCAGCTCTAAGTAACCAGAAACACATGCCATTTAAAGAGCAAGAAAGGAACACCATTACCTCTCTCCCTCCCTCTCTTCAGGACACAAGGCAACACAGAAACACAGGCTCCTTTTGGTGACTGCCTCCCTTCTGACTGATACTGCTGTGTGGACTTCAGTGACACACAGTGTGCCACAGACTCCACTATACCTCCTAGATGGGTTCTGTTTTACTTGCACCAGTCACACCAGCCAAAAAATCCCACCAAACTATCTGCCTTGAATACCTGCCACACACTGAAAAACACATCTAATGAGAAGTCACCAACTTGCTTTCTGACTACAGTCAGCTGAAGTTTGAAGTCACCTACAATCCAGTTCCTGCTGCTGCAAGCAATTTTATTACTTTGCTGCTTTCACCTTGCACTCCTTATACCACATAGCTGTTATTCTCCTCAGCGCCAGGGCCTCAGGGCAATGTAGACAGCTGGAGCATAAGCCTAGATGTTTTAAGCCAAATTTAGTAGGTTTCCTTCTTTGCATCACAATTCCTATTTCTTCTGGTACCAAACTCCCAGAAGAGCAGGAGGGCTGCAGCAGAGTAAGTGGGGCTTAGTCTGCAGCACTGAGAAAAGGAACATATGAAATTCATGGTCACTTTTTCACCAGATTTCATAAAATCATAGAATGGTCTGGGCTGGAAGGGACCTTAAGGTCATCTAGTTTCAATCCCTCTGTCATTTAGAAGGACACCTTCTACTAGACCACATTGCTCAGAGCTCTATCCAACCTGGCCTTGAACAGTTCCAGGGATGGGGCATCCACAACTTTTCTGCCCCTCTCTCTCAGCTTTGTCCTCCAGACCTCTGCAGTCATACTCTGAATTGAAAGACAGAGGTATGACACAAGGAGAAATTCTCTGATTAGCAGCCCAGTACAGACTGAACTAATTACTTTGAATGAAGGACAGTGAAAACAAAAAGATGAAGTGGAAGGAGAATTTGGGGGGAAGAAGAGAGAAAAGATGGATCACAAACTCAGTGAGCATGGTGTTGCTGGCCAACAAGAATCAAATTTACAAATTCATTCACCACTAATAAATCATTGTCTCATATTCTTAAAACAAAAGAAAAGAAAAAGTTCTCTTTGCAAGACACAGATCTCGCTCTCCCTGCTACTGCCACTCAGAAAACTCATCCCATATTTCTGCAGCTGACAGACTCCCCCCAGCTCATACTATATGTCATCCCGCAATAGGAAGTTGTATTTCCCGAAGTCGTCATCCCTGGGGCAGAGCAGCATGTCCTTGCGAGCTTTGGCCAGTTTCTGTTTCAGCACTTCCCTCCGGTCTAGCCACTCCGTCAGCTCGTCCTGCCCATGAGCATAGCGACACTCCTCTCCCTCAGGACAGGCCTTGTTCTTCTGGAACCTGCCAGCACAAGGAGCACAGTCAGGAGGGCACCCCAAGTACAGGGGTTTGAGCTCCCAGTCTGGGATACTTGATCAGGACCCACTGAAAGGGTGAGCTGATTCTTCTACAAACCCATGTGCAGGTGGGAAAGACATCAAGGCTGGGAAAAAAACAGCAGCAAAAAGAGCAGTGGCTGCAAGGGGATTTAGTCAAGAGCACAAAAAAATGTGAGCTGGAACTGGATCAGCAGGGATGAGGAAAAATGCAAAAGAGAGGAAATGCCATGTAACCAGCATGAAAGGCAAGAACTTTTCTTGCTAACTAAAGTGGCATTTTTAACAATTGCAAGTTTTCTGAAGGCATCTTAAGGTGCTGATTCAGAGGGTGTGAGACATTCAAACCATTTAATAAGGCACCTGGGATTCCCCCAAGCACTGGGCCAAGGAGACTGTTCAGCAGCCTGAGCGCTGACAGCATCCTGGCTATGAAGGGCACAGGTACAGACAGGAAGCTCTCCTTTTCTAACGACATGCTCAGGAATGTGTTTTTACCCCTCATTATTGCGGCTGAGCACTTCTGTGATCTAACAGCCGCCTCACTGTCACACAAACTTCTCATCTCATCCCACTCCTCCTCCATGCAGAAGTCTCCGAGAACTTTGTGAGAGGATGAGGAGGGATGACAGAGGCCCTGGGCCTGTTACTGCATCCCTGCAGCAGCGACACAGGAAGGAGGAGAGACAATGATACCTCTCACAGAGCCGGAATTCACCCATGGGGAAGCGGTAGCTCCAGCAGTTGGAGTCACTGTCTGAGGTGAAGACCTTCTCCTTGTGCTTCTCCGACTGGATGTGCTGCTGCCATTGCTTCTTGCTGTTGCTATTTTTCCCACAGAGCCAGCAGTGGTAGCCCATCTAACCAGTGCAGACAGGGAAAAAGGGCCAGTCAGTGCAATAGCATTCACATCCATTGGCTTTCCCTGTGCCGGCACTACCTCTCCCCCTCTCCTTCCAGAGCATCCTGGAAGCTCCACTCATTCTATGACTACCCACACTTCTCTGCCATATCATCTTTAGGGAATTGTGCTGACACTAAAGGGGAACAGAGGAGATGCTCTGTCAGAGTTTATCTATGGCTCAAACAGGCTTAGAGAACAGGGCAGCTCAGTTCATTGACATGGTCCCCCTGCCCCTGCTGATGGCCCCAGTGCGGTCTCACTGCAAGGTCCCCCAGGTTCACAGGCAATACAGGACTCTTCAGCAGCACAGACCCTTACACCAGTACTACCCTAGGCAAAAAGAGACACGTTTGCCTCTAGTTTTCCAAGGTTTATGTGCCAGCTCTTCCCCAAGCTTCTCCCTCTTCTGACAGGCCTGCAACGGTTTTGCCAGCTTGCCCAGGAGCAGGCAGGAACCCTGGAAAGAGGCTGAACTCATGCAGAAGGGAACCTAAGGTAAACTCCTAATGACTTGAGGATTAACAGAAAAGCCATTGTAGAGCCTTGCTGACCACAGGTTGATCTCTTCTCACTTCAGCTGTGCTGCCCCTGCTGTGCTGCTCCAAGCTGTCCATTTAACATACATTAATACAGGCTCTGTTCCACTAGAGCAATGCAGTCCCTGCTAGCCACACCTGGAGCACAGGAGAGAGGCAGTCTGGCAGCACTGAGGAGGAGGAGGAGGAATGAAGGACAGGAAATCAGCTTATTACCATGATGTCTGCATAGTCAGTGGGCATCTGGATCTGTTTCTCCCCTTCTCGCGAGGTGAGTGGTGTTCCCTCTCCAGGCTTCCCAGGATTGTGTTTCTTTAGCCACATGTCATAGGTCTGCTGCATATCTAGTACTGCACAAAGGCAACACATGAAGCCACTCAGACAATCTCCCACCCTGTGCACAACCTATGAGAAAGGGACAAATGCTGGGGCAGCCCTTCCCTCCCATCACCTGTGCAGCAGCACCAGACTGAAGGCCTGTGCCCCATGTCACCTCCTCAGATAAGACCCCTGGGGAGAGGAGCCAAATTCACACCACACCACCTGGGGATGGGGGTGTCTTCTATTAGTCACAGAACAACTGTGACTACAGCCACACAAACTTTTCAGAAAGGTGGCAAAGTGCCACAAGATCTCCTTGGAATTCACCCCGCAAGATGATTCTCCAACAGGCCTGATTCTGCTTGACCTCAGAAGATATCTCATCCAGCCAGGAACCTAAGGCAGGGCTGGTTTCAGATCCATCTCTTCTCTCTAAGCCCAAATCTTACCCTCAGGACTAGAGAGGGAGGAGAGCCCTTAAGCAAGCTGGCCACAGGAAGCACTGCAGAGGGGAGGAGGATCTAATGATAGCTTGCTCTAAGTTCAAAACCTGCCCAGAAAACTGCAGTCAATGTCTCTCATGGCTTTTGATTTAAAAGCCACTCAGAATATTTCTGGTAAGGGAAATTTGAGGTGGAAGCTTTAACTAGACATCTGCCTTTGCAAGATCAGCTCCTGAGAAAGGCTATGGAAACATAAATGTTTGCAGACATCGAAATGATGCTCTAAATGTGATGCATTAGTGATTTACTCCTTGCTAAATGGGTAATTGAGGAACTTGAGGCAACTGGGGATAATGAATGCAAATTCCCCCAAACTGAGACAACACCGTGGCTTGAAGATTCACCTTCGTGCTTGAGGAAACACACCCAGTCTGATGTGCTTTAAAGGCCCCAGCAATAAAATGCTTTGAACTGCAAAAAGTAACAGTTTGGCTCAGCAGAGAGAAGGCCTCTCCACAGAACCATATCAACCAAAAAAGCTAAGGGTAGGCCTGAAATCCCTCAGGCTTTCCAGCAGCTTCAAGAGAGGGAGGTGACACCTAGACAGCTGGCCCTTTTTTCCCAGCTTCCTGTTGATCTGAATAAACAAGGATTTCTGCCACAGAATTGGCTGTCTAGGATATGGGCAACCCCCCCAACTATCACTCAAAAGGTAAGCCTGCAGAATTAAATACAGACAAGTTCTTCCACAAAGGCACCATCCAACAATGTTCTCATTCAGGACCTCAGCTCCACTCCTTTGAATACAATGCCATGAGCAGGGAGTGCCACAGCCCAGGACCAAGGGATATAAGCAGAAATAGGTAAGACAGCCAAGGCAGATAGAAGACAGACAAGAAAGATACAGGAGCAGCCACAGGCCAGGACTGGTGCTTTGGTAAGGCTCCATATAGAGCCAGGCCTGGGACATTACAGGCAACTGGAGGGACAGTACAGGGTGTATTCAAAAGTGATGCAGAAAGAGGGGGCAGTAGTGAAGCAATGTAAGACATAAAACTATTGTGCACTAGTCCCCCAGCAAGGGGCTCAAAGAGATATATGCACATTTAAGAAAAGAGCAGCTGTAGACAAACTTGACCTATAATCCCACTTAAACTCATGGCAGCAGCCTTGTCCAGTTCCATCTCTGTTGTCAAGAATATGTCTTAACAGACCCTCCAGATGCCCAAATGTTCTCTTCCCTCTTCCCAAACTCTTTGGCCCACATTTCTCCTACTCACTTTTATTTTCCTTCATGAAGGTCCACATGTCTCTCTCCTCAGGGCTGTGTGCAAAGGAGCAGTTGCCCACATATTGGCATTTCCTGCCATTCTGTGCATGGATACACAACTGTTAAAAGACAGAGAGAAAAATTTAGCATCTGCACAATCAGTCCTTGCTAGAGGGGAAAGTGGGTTGGATAACCAGCCAGGGCATTAAATTGCACAGGACAGGTTGCAAACAGGACACTTTATATATCATTAACTCATGATTCTTTTCCTCAGTCTCCTGATGACATAAACACACAGGCAGTTCACCAGCTGTTGCCATTTCCATAGGTGACTGGATGCAGGTACATGTTACTGTGCATAATGCTCAGAAACCAATTCAGGTACAGGGTGACAGCAGGGAGCATCCTGGATTGACCCAACAGTGTCTCCTGCTGATCAAGCTGCTGGTCCCCAAAGGTGACTCATTCTCCAGCCATCTCTGAGTGGGTGAAGAGTGGCTTTATGGATTGCTTAGACCACACTGGTGCACACACAGCTATCAACAGCATCATTGCCTGAGAAAATGAGAAGCTTTCTAAACATCATATTTACTGATCATCTCTTCTCCCCTGTCCTGGCACAAAAGGAGGACCTATAACAGGGTAGGGGGAAGGAGTTTTTTTCTTTCAGGAAAAAAGGAAAGGAGAGGGAGAGAGAAACTATCACCACATTTGGGCCTGGGGTTGGAAGCTGGATATCTCTAATTTTGCTCACAGCATGTGGCTTTTTCGCTGAGTTCTTAGTTTTGCTTTCAAAACCTATTGTGAACAAGTTTCACAATCTAAAGTGGCACAGTCACAGTGAAGCAGGGGTAGGCTTCTCCTAAGCATCTCGCCTCTCACCCACATTGAGAAACCCTGACATAAGAGGAGTCTTAAATTTCATTCCCAAACCCTTTGCCAGCCAGAGATGCATTAACAGTTCTTGTTACGCATTAGCAGCAACACTGGAAACTCGCATTTGTGCCTAGAGCGATTTAAATGGGTGCTGCTCCTTCTTCTGCTCCATCTTTTTGCTGGATGTGTTTTGCTGCCATCAGTCTGTCCTTACCTCTCATCTCAGCCATCATGTGCTTGCCTCCCTGACAGGGCTTCAAGGGAGCAGCCCTCAAGGCATTGCACCATGGTGGAAGGGAAAGGGATGGGGCACCTGGCCATGCCTGGCACAGGGCTTACATCATATTGCTGTGGGAAGTTACGTATGGAAGGCAGTGGTCGGACTGACACCCACTTCTTCTTAGCTTTGGACATCACCAGCAGGACACGGCGTTCCTTAGTCCAACTGAAGAAGAGAGAATAAATCAAGAGAGGCATATGGAAGAGGAGAACAAGGGTTCTTTACCTCAGAGACCCTTAAATATTGAGAGATGAGCAGACCCTCCTGTCCAGCTTGTCCCTGAACTATCTGGCTGTTCCTAGACATGTACATCTGTTATGGAGAAGCCACAAGAAGGCTGTTTTAGGAGGACTTCTCCCTGTACATGTTACCTGTTTCCTGGGGTACCTCTTTTCATAAAGCCACAAAAATCTCCCCCAAACCTCATATGGCATCACCACAGATTATTAAATAGCTGCATTCCACTCTTTGATACAGCCAATTCTTGTGCAATCAGATCCGTAAAAAACACTTGGGAATATTTTCTGCTTGAAAGGTGAAATAGAAGTGCAAGTCATTACAAGCACTGCCTTAAGAACAGGAGAATAAATATTTCTCCTGCAGCTCCAGCAAGGGATCACCAGGAGATACCCTGAGCAAAAACCCCAGCTCTATTCAGCAGGTGCACAAAGAGGTGTTATTTTTCCCATCCCAGGAAGCAATCCTCACCTGCTTACTTCCTCCAGAAACTGCTGTTCCTGTCTCTTCTTCAACAAGTGTCTTATAGTTACAATAGAAAGCAAGACTGTGCCTTTGTGGCTTGTGTTATGGGAAGAGAAGTTCTAAAAACCCTTCCATCCTATCCCTGCAGGCTGCCTGGGTGAGAGAGGCCACAGTTTCCATGAACAGTGACTTCCCAGCCAGTATTTCTCTTTAGGGAGCTTATAAGACAGATGGGGACAAATTTTTTTAGTAGAGCCTGTAGCGTTGTGACAAGGGGTAGTGTCTTGAAACTAAAAGAGGGTAGATTCAGGCAAGATATAAGGAAGGAATTTTTTATGATGAAGGTGGCACAATCCAGAGAGGTGGTGAACGCCCCATCCCTGGAAACATTCAGGGTCAGGCTGAGCAACCTGATCTAGTTCAAGATGTGCCTGCTCATTGCAGGATGGCTGGATTAGATGACCTTTAAAGGTCTCTTCCAATCCAAACTGTTCTATGATTCATGCTTCTTTCACACCAAACATTCTCATGGGCTGTAAGGAGTCAAGAGGTGCAAACAGACATGACACGCATCACAGAGGAGCAATCAAAGCAATGAAAGAGCCAAGGGAAACTAATTTAAAAGGAAGCAGAATATCTTAAATCATTACTAATTGTGACATGACAAACATCTGCAAACAGCTAAGACTATAAACATGTGCAGAGGAAACTCTATGCCCTCGGTAAGAAGAAATTATAGGAACTGGGAGAAAAGGGAATTGTGGGAGCTGGACTGTCTGTGCCAGGAGTAACAGTCTGCACAATGCCAGCAGCAAATACACTGGCAGCAAACAAAGAGAGAAGGAAGCTAGAAAACAGCTATTGACAATGCCTGCTGTAGTGATAAACACCCCGAGCAGTGAGAGGCTGCTAGGAAACCTTACAGCCTCCTCCAAAGATGCCAAATGAAGCCAAATGAAGCCAAATGGAGAAGGTAGGATGAAAAATTCCTGCCCTTGGAGAGAGGTAGAGGGAAGAGAAGGTTGAATTGCTCACCAGTGGGGGGCTTTGGCACTACAGTACTTGAGGTCTTTATCTGGCTCCACCAGCTGCCCATTCCTCCAGCACTGGCCACATACAAATTTCATCTGGAGGTCAAAGGTGCTTGACGTGGGAGTCCGGGGAGAAGCCTGGGGAAAAGAACCACAGCCTCAGGCGAACAGAGGCAAAATGCACCCCCAATCCTGCCATGGAGATGCTGGCAGCTCCCCGCGTGCCTGTGTTCCAGCGACAGGCCAGATTAAATCAGCTCTCCTTTGCCAGTATTAGCTGGTGGCCTGATGAGATACTAGACAAGAGCAAAACCACTGCTTGCTTCAGCATGATTTCCTGGGCTTTGACATCTGGCCAAAAGCACAGACAGCCTGGCAGCTTCCAGCACTGACCAGGCCTGGCTGTGAAATCCCTGCAGCATATATCCGTGTACAGACAAGCTCTATGAGACCTGCCCCAGAGCTTAATCCCCACTTCCCTGCAGGGAGGGCAATCCATGTCCCACTCTGCCTGTTTGAGAGTGCTTGGTGGCACAGCTGAGAGAGTCCCTTGGGAGGAAGCTGGACCATATCAAAATGCAGGACCCAAACCTCCTGCTTTTGGACCAAGAACCTTGTGTCACACCCAGCATTTGACACAATGAAGTCAGAGCTGGGTCCTCTTGTTGATATCATTCAACTCTTGTTGGTATCATTTTCTGGGTAGTTCCTCTCACAGTTCCTCTGCACTGGGTTTCACAAACAGATAAATCACGGTCTTTGGACAGAGGTACAATGCACATATTTCATATCTTCTAAGCCATTGCACTTATTGCCCCCACCTCACCTGAGAAGGCTGGCTTGGGATTATGACTAACAGATTGTGGAGAAGGAAAAATAATGGAGCCAATCTCATATCACTGCTGCCTCATGTTTTCTGAGCAAATCTCTGGAAAACTGTTTGCATTCTGTATCACCACTAGAAGATGAGGCTGGTGTCTCCAGTTCATTTCCAAACTCAAGAACAAACCTGACTGTATGCCAGTGGCCCTGGGCACGGGAGTATATGAGAGTACAAGAGAACACCTTGGTCATTGAGCTGGCCATGAAGCACAAAGGTCATGCACCAGCAAAACAATTCTCTGACTGTCAGCCACATCAGCAGTCCGTCCCACCTGCCATGCCTTGACTTTAACCCCAAGCATCTCACAACAACCAGACCTACAAGCTGTGTCTCTGAAGAGCAGGCTTCTGCCAGCAATTGATTAGCAGCAGCATGGAGCCTGGCTGCATCCCTTGGTGAAGGGAAAACAGCAAGCACAGACAACACAGAATCAAAGCATTTCCCAGGAGACACCACATCCACCAGCACTCTGCATCCTCCAGACCTAGTCTTTTGGAGAACCAGAGCTCCCATATAAAGGGTCCTCTGTCACTGTGAAGAGCAGAGTTGAGATCTGGGCTACCATGGAAGGCAATAAGGTACCTCCCTCTCAGATATGTGGCCTTTGAACAGTAGCTTTAATCTCCACTTGGTCTCCAAAGGAAATTCCACTACAGCTCACTACTGACCCATCAAACCTGTAGGCCTATGGTGACAAAATGGCACTGCTGGCATATTCCCTTTTATCAATCCCATGCTATCCTGCTGGTGACATATCTCTCAGCACAGCCAGGAAGCTTTGCTTAAACCTACTGACCCAGCAAAACTAAACACTGAGTGTCTCCAGAAGGGACAAGAGATTAGAGAGCTAGAAAATATCTCTCAGGTAGTTCTGGTAATCTGGGCTGCTTTTTCCACAAATTCTTAACCAAAAGAAGCCCTGTGCATTTCTTCATCTGAGTCATGCACACTGCTGGACAATCCTGTGGGTATGTATGCTCCCAGGGGATTAGGAGCCAAGCAAAAAATCGAAGTGGCTGCTGTTAATGTTACATGACTATATTTGTAAAGGCAAGACACATACCTGGCAGGCTGCTGGTAACCAACAGTGTAGAAATTATATCACATGAGGCTACAGCAGACGAAGCCAGGCAAAAGTGCCATGGGCTATGGCACCACCCCTTGCTATGAAGCCAGACAATATAGTGCTAGCTATGCACCATGGCAACCAAATAAATACAAGTCTGGCATGACAGCTCTCACTTCAGGCTTTGCAGAAAGCAACAGACCCTGCATGGCCACTCATGTCTTCCAGCTTCAGGAACACCTCTCAGCGATACAAAAATGTTCTCTGGAGGAGCCACTTGCCTCAGGGACTATATGAGGAGCCACGGTTACTCAGCCACCTAACTGAGTGAGCAGTACTTAGGTGCAAGTACTCCTTAATGGAGACCTTTTTTCCCTCTCCATGCTTAAATTGATAATTTTGAGGTCAACTTTCATGGGGGTTCTGGTGCTGGCTAGGGAATAAAAACAAGACAGCTCTTGAAAACCAGAAAAAATGAGGGCTACAACCCCTCAGTTTGCAGGGATGCGATGAGAGGACACCCAGCTCCCTAAAACAGCCCTTTCTGCTGACTGGCTCTTCAATCTGTGCCCACTGGGTTTACTCCTACAGCAGCTGCTGTGAGGCCAAATTTGTGGGGCCAAGTGCAAGATTCCCAGCAGTGTATCTTCATTTTTCATTTCTTGCTAAGCCTCCTGACCTTCACTGTCACAGCTGCTGGGCCCCTGCATGTTGCCTGCCTCTTTTCTCCACAACTGGACAGCCCCGGGTGCTGTCCAGCTGGCAGCTGTGACAAAACTGCAGCAAAATCCCCCAGAGTGACTTTGCTCCCACTGACCAGAGGACACTGGAGTAAGAGTGGATCACACAGGATGGTGGGAAGGAGGGGTCTGTTTTTACAGCACTTCTGTGAAGGTGTCATTGCCCAGCAGCCAACTTTGAAAGCTGGAAGGATGCTGAGACAACTGAATAATATTAGCCTGCTTAGACAGGAGAAAACAATGGCAAAAGTAAACCTCTCTCAACAGATAGCTAGTCCTGCCTGCAGGGTCTTCCGCAGCAAGCCAGAGTTTCATCCCAAAGCACAGCCCTCTGGCTGAGGATATGCTGTTGCCAAAGCCATGGTGTCCTACTGCAAACACATGCATCTGACTGACTTGACTGTCTCCCTGAACAGTGCCAGTGCCAGGCTGCCAATCCTTACAGTCAGCTAGTGGTCCTGCTGGTAGGCATTTTCTCACTGTACCAACACAGCTGCTGCTTTGCCTCTGCACCTGGAAGGGTGGTGGTTTGAGTCCAGCTCTGTGACAGGCATTTGTGGGGCACAGCCAGACTTTGTCACTGGTCATTAGCCCTCGCACTGCCCACAGGACCCAGAAACTGTAGTTCTCCACCAATCCCCTGATGTAGCAGGCTCTGGCATTTAATTTCCTGATCCTTTGCCCCCTGCAAGCCCCAGCAGCCAGAAATGGAACCTTCACTTAGCATCCAGATCCCATGTGCTTCAGAGGACATGCTCTGACAATGCCTGCTGTACACCTTACTCTTCCAGCAGCAGCACCTCCAGACAAAGGTGAATTTAAAGCTGCAAGGCTTACAGGAAAACAGCTGTCCATTTATATATTTTTTTAATCCCCTCATTACGCACAGAGAATGTCGAGACTGAGCTTTCTTGAAAATGCAGGTAAATTCACAGCAGGCAGGACAAAACCAATCTCTTGACTGTGCTCTTGGGGCAAGGCACATATGGAGGAGGAATTGCTGATATAAATCCAACTGCTGTCACAAACTGCTGCAAATTCACATTTAGTTTCCTTCCATGTGGAGATGCAGGCCACTGCCTCTGTTTCCACACCAGGCAGAAAGAGATCACAGCCAGCTCTGGTTGCAGGGACCATTCAGATCATCTGCTTCTCATATAATACAGCACGTAGAAACTTGTCCTGCTCAGCTTCCTGAGAGGCTAGAACATATTCCTTAAGCAAGTCAAACAGTTCTGGGAACTAGAGACCTTGGTTATTCTGCACTGCTGGTTCCCATTCCTCTCATCCAACCATTTCAGACCACAACAACTGCACAGGTTTATTGCTGAGCATCCTCTCGAAGATGAATCCATCTCATGAAGCATAACCAGTGCATAGGTGGACACAGAGCCCATTGCAAGTGTCAGTGCAGTCACCTGCATCTTTTCTGTTAGGCTAAGCTATGCCCATCAGACCTTCCCACAGATATTTCCCCAGCATCAGTGCCCTACAGCCTTCAGAACACTTCTGTTGGCCCACAACCAAGACAAAAAACAGTGGCTAAACATTATGAGTGACTCAGATTCTTCTCCTATAAAACACCTCCTCCACAGGGTGCTCACAGACTGCACTCAGCACTGGTCTCTGCAGAGGAACTCCTGGGTGACAGATCGCACACAAAGGTGAAACACTCTTGCTTGGACAGTAAGGCACAGGCCAAGGGATGGCAAGCTCAGGTTCACCAAGGTTAAAGAAAGCTGTCAAGTGCGAACAAAAAGGATTTACACCACTTTACCCACCATTCTCCTGTCCTAATGGCAAAAACTGCTTTAGTTCAACCTCAGGACCGGGCTGGGAATTGTCCTCGCTGAGTGGGCTCTGCTCCTACAGTACACAAATGTGGGGTTGCAAGATTTTGTTTAACAGTTTTCATTGTAAGTTTAGTTTAGTTCTGTGTACCTAAGATGGGCCCCTTACTGTCTTAGAGCTCCTTATCAGAAGGTGATTTATGTTGTGTGTAGTTGCTAGTTTCTATTCCCCTTTAGTCCAGCCTACTAATGTATCCTCTTTCTCCCTGCCCATCCTAAGTCCTGTCCCCTAAGTCTAGAAACTTCGGTGGAATCTGCCCAGTGGTTGGCAGAGACCCCCGAGACCCCTCCCCAGTGTACCTTTGATTTGTTCTGTATTATGTAATCCAGTTGGCATCTACCGCCCTGTTTTGTCCCATTGGTGCACGGTCTGTATCCACCCCTCCAGCTATCCCTGGACAAAACCCGCCGGAGCCCAAGGTGCAGGGTCTCTCCTGAGGATCTGAACCGAGGGTGAGGGGCTTCCTCTCTGCTCCCCAATAAACCTTTGTTCCTCTCCTCCGAGAGTCCCCTCTTTCATCGAATCACGATCGTGACAGTGAGAGTCTGGGTGCTGCAGAGCCAAGAGCCCACACTTTGATCCTGTTGAAGCATGTCGGAGCTGACCGGGCTGCCCAGCTAAGTGCGGGCTGACCAGAGGGACACGCTAAGCAACACACAAATCCCCTCTGGGGTTAAAAAAGAAAGAGTATGACAGCACTGCCCATAGCTGAGAGAGGAAAGTAAACAAAGAAGAGCCCTTTCCTTGTAACCCCTCTCACACTACCCTGGTACACTCTTGGTGGTGCTGGATGGTGCAGCCCTCCACACTGAGAGACTGGTGGCAAAAAAAAGGCAAAGCTCCCAGCCTCCTCCTGGTAAAGCACCACTAAGGTCTGTCAGCCTCAACAGCACCTGGGCTGCCAGTTCCACCCACTCCTGCATTTAGATCAGTCCTATAGGTCATGAGTCATTCCTTAGAAGTCCTTCAAACTGCTCTACTATCCCTTGGCCACTAAAGGGCAGCAGGACGCATTTGGTCCCCACTGTGTAGCCACTGCCCCAAAATCTTTCACTTTCACCAGCAAGGTGTCACAGGAAACACCATTCTTGTGTGTGTTGCTCTGTGACCTGGCGGCTTCGCCCTAGCAGGGAACAGAGCAGAAAATAACACTGCAAAACAAGGCACAAAGCTCAACACCAGCACTGCATCCTGGAAAGCTCTCAGCTCTCCTCAATGGCCACCTTGGTCTGCCTGGGACCTGTCAGGCCCTGTAGTGGGAGGAAAAGAGAAAAAGGGCTGGAACCGTTGGGAGCAAAATCTGGCTCCAAGCCCTAGATGGACCTTACTTACCACGCTGTTGGCTGGTTTGCTGGCATGTGCCTCCATCTGCTGCCAGTACTTCTTAGACTCCTGCACGATATCTTCATGGGTCATTCCTGGGAACAAAAGGGAGACAGAACTGAGCTACACCCCCCTTTGGCCAAGAGAAGAGAGTGAAGGGGTTGCAGGACTTCTTAGTTTGGGCTTAGTAACCCCTGAGTAGCTGAGAGCTCCCAACAGTCCCCCTGGTAATGTCAGGACTAAGTTGTGACAGAACCCACCACAGAACATTTCTAATCCCTTGCTAAGGAAGCTCCTCTCTACACAAGCCAAACAAAAGGAGAAGATTTTGGTCTCCTGGACTTGTTCAGACCTACCTTTCTGCTCAGGCAGTCTGCAAAGAACCCAGACATTGCTTCCAAGCCAATAATTTTCCCAAGAGTCAAGAGCTTGACCAAGGCTGTCCCCCAACCCCGTATCAGCAGATTCTACCAAGGTCCTAAAGGCAATGCTTTGTTACTATTGATCTACTGTATATATAGTTTTTGCTTCTAGCTTGGAAGATCACAGATACCCAGTGAGACATCTAGCATCTCCAAGACCCCAGAATTCTCACCTATTACCTGTTGGGATTAATTAATCTGTTACACCTTAGCATTGAGGTGGCTCCCCATCAATCAATAGGCAAAGAGTAAAGTTGAAATTCAACACATAGAGACACCAAGCCCAACCAAGGCAGCAAGGAAAGACCAGCAGTGCAAAACCAACCAAGGAACAGCTGCTAGTAAACAACCAGAGAGAAAAGATCTGCAAGGTCTCAAGATATCAGAAATACAACATCAGACAATGAGAAAAAGGACTGCTCAGACCTTATTTAAGGAATTAGCTCCTGACCAGCTCAAGTGGTGAGGGAACAGCCTCTGTTAGCACCAGCCAGCTAGATGGGCATTCAAGTTATTAAGTGCTCTAAAGACCCAAGACAGCTGCCAAAGCAAACTGAAACAAATGTCTTCCACAGGCAGCTGATTGCAAGCAAGGGGGGTGCTGAGGATGGCCTTGATGCAGCATCCCCAGGACACAGACATTGCAAATTTGCTTTGCTAATGCCTACAGCTTTTATTACTGAAGTGAGGAGTTCCCCAGGAGTATTACATAAACACAATCACTGATCTGGGAGACGGCATGTTCCAAACTTAAGGGCCACCGAAGTTTTCATCTCAGCTTAGGCTGTGTGTAGCTTGGGTAAGTCACAGAAATCCTGACCTCAGTTTTCCTGTCTTTGATTTCAGCTTTTCATGTCCCCATCAGGCAACACCACTGCCATTTACCCAGGACTTGAACAGGATGAAAAGCACCCAGAAAACTTCACCATTCTTCAAGAACATTTGCTCAGGTCTTTAAAATGGCAGCTACTGCATAACTGGTACTGCTCACAGGTCAGAGCTGTTGGTAAATATTCTACCTCTTAACCATTAATCCCAGAAGACATGGTATAGAGTTAGAAAAATTGCAACTCCCTCTTCCATGTCCACATATTCCAGGGTCGGACACAATGATGATTTGTATTTTGGGGACAAAAGCTCTAAAGCTGGGAAAACCATAACAAAAACTTAACATGTTGCACTGGACCTGGCAGGGAAAGGGTTGAAGCAGCTCCCACCTTCTCCATTCTGCGCACCTGTGATTCTTGGGGTGCAGAACCAAAGGGAGAAGCATATACAGGTCTTGTCAAAAGACTGTATTTCAAATGTAGTTCTTGTGATTGCCTTCTTCCAGTTCCAGAATTCTGAACTATCTCAACGATAAAGTCTAGAAATTAGGTGGTTGGGAAAGAAAAACCCTCCCAAATGTGAAAGGATCTACCAGCTTTTCAAAACATGAACCATCACAAAGAAATGAGCTGGGGGCAAAAGGCCCATGGGTTGATTATTTATAATATTTCAGCATCTTTTTCAACATCATTAGTGAAGACGAAGAGTTATTACCACTGGTTGAAGAAGATACCAAGAAATGTCTGTGAAAAGCCACAGTGAACAAGAAAACAGTCCTGCCTGTCCAATTTTCAGATCTTGGGAATCTTTACTCCACTAATACGGAGCATCACGTGGCTACAGTGTTCATCGTGTCCAGGAAGGTTCAGGCATTGGCAGAGAAACAGATGAAACAAGTCTCTGTTTCGTTAAGCACAAGAGTCCATTTTATTTCCCCCCTCCCCAAGTCGGGGAAGGAGGAGAAGGCGAAAGGGTAAGAGATGAGACTGGTGGGGTTTTTATCAGGTATTGCAGGGGAGTTAGGTCAAGGGAGGAGGTAACATAAGGAGAGTATGATCAGATTTCAGCTCCTTCAAAATGGGATGATTCCACACTAATACAATCCTTTATCCCCATAAACAAAGCCAAAAGCTCTGTAAATGTTCAAATGGCTGTGAAGTGTTTCAAAAGTAAGCTGCCCTCTTCCTATTCTTGCTGAGCAAATAGTTCCCAAATGAAACTTCCTGCTCCAAAGCTAAAGCATTCCCAGAGAATGGCAACAACTATCTTTAATCTGAGTTTCCATAATGAAGGCTACACTTGGGAGAAGCAAACTCACAAGGAAAGCAGGCTTATATATACATCCTTGCAGAAAAAACCCCCACAAGATAATGTCTCTCCTATTGTTGGAAAAGAGGGAAGAGCATAATGATCAGCTCTGCAGTTTAACTCATGGCTTGTTTCATCTTCTCAGTTTTCCCTTTGAAATAATTTCTTCAAGTAAAGAAGGTAAGAAAAAAATCAGTTTATTTCTTCTGCAGGATGAAGAGGAAGGAACACAGAGGGAAGGAAGAAGGGAGCAAAAAAACTTTTCAAATAACAAAACCAGACCAAAACAACAAAAACAAAGCAACCATGGGATAGGGAAAAAAGCAAGGCACTTAAATATTAGTTCCCAGAGTACAATGAGCAGTACCACAAGCATGTAGGGCAGCAATGGTGGCCCATGACTCACAGGCAATGTGCTATCTTAGAAACTCCAGAGCTGTAGCTTTTTAATTTCCTGAGGCCACAAGTAAATGAGGGAAAACAGAAAGATTAAAGATGGCATTTGCCACAGTGTGCTACTTGTTCATCACTGTCCCTCTTGAGCTGAAACCAAGGCCAAGGACTGCACTGAACATCAGTTATGATATCAAAGAATGGTGAGAAACATCCATAGTGTGCTTCCTCTCTGAAGTACTCCCATTACCAGGCTGGGCGTTGCACTAAATGAGACCTTGTGGTGAAAAAACATGTAGGTAGCACTGTGGCTGGACTAATATCTACACAGCCAACAGGACAGCAGCCAGAGAAAACCTCCAATATATCAGACAGAGACAAAGAGACAGGACTGAAAGTGCCAGATGTGGGACTGTCACTATATGATTTCCCTGAGTATAATCTCTGTAAAACCCTCTCCTGAGGCATGTCATCAAAGGCTTTTTGGGAAACACCAAGTATCTTGCAAGTTCCTGCTGTTGATGAATTTGTTTTGAGAAACTGGAGATCCACAGCCTTCTTTATATAACCAACTGCTTTGTCACCTGTGCATGCTGCCATTCTCACTGCAAGACATGTTCACTCAGGGGTCCAACTACTGTTTAAGATCTAAGCACCAAACACCTCTTGGGATTCAGCTCTACCTAATTATCATTTTAATTTATTCAGCTGGTCCCAAGGGAAAGGCTTTCTGGTCTGCAAAATATAATAGTGCTGTTCCTGTAAATGGATAAGGGCCAAATCACCTTATGGAACACCTTGGTCCTCTTTTTTGTGTCCCTGGTGAGGCAGTAATAATTACTTACTCCCTGAGGAGAGAGTAAGTAATATGCATGAGCAAGTGACACCTTCTCAGTGCTCCCAAATCACCTTCTTCCCCTCTCAAGTGGCCATGGGTACACACCGGAAGAAACTCAGGTATAAACAATACCAGCCAAGTCCCACTCACCTGAATATTGCTGCAGCAGCCAGACCTTGAGCTCAATGAAACTGTGAGCAAAGTGGCAGCTGTCCTCACGCAGGCAGCCGTAACGCACCTCATGTCGGCATACATCAAACTGGAAGTGCTCCTGGAACTGACGGATCTTGGAGTATTTCAGGGAGGTGGAACGCACAATGTGGACCAGACACCTGCAGAAAAATACAAAGCACCAGAGGATCAAACCCTCCCCCACCTCCTCCTCCTTACATATGACATCCAGACATTTGACTGGGCAGGCAAAGGGACACAAGCAAATTGACTCCGGGAGAGACAGATTCTCTCTGGGAAAAGCAAACCCCTGCCCTCCTACCCTATCAAGCCTGGGTAGTTATTTTCACTCTCAGCACATGGGTTATGCTCTGCCTAAGTTCAGAGATCAGACACGTTTCAAAAAATGCAGCAAAGATACCAACTCCTCTGGTTCAGCATCTTCCCACGACGTCTCAGGCTATCAGGAACCTGAAGGAATTGTATGACTGTGTACTTGACATGTTTGTTACACTTGTTTTCCTAATTATTCATTACCAGACAGTCAGAGGCAGGATCCTGAGCTAGAGGATCTTTGTTTTGACCTTTTTGTAAAGGTCAAACTAAAAGGCAAATTAAGTCAATGGAAAACTTAACAGACTGACTCCAAAGGGCTTTGCTGATGCCTCAAATCCCTCAATACCAGGAGCAAACATGCAGGGTGAAGACCATAGTGCTATTTATCATGATTTGAGCTGTCCTAAGATTGAAACCCATAGGGATGAAAGGAATAAAGAGACCAGAGCCCTGGAGTTAAACTGGCTGGACTTGCAAGAGATTGTTCCCATCAGGAGAAAACATTGTTCACTCACTTGTTGTCATGGAAACTGTGTTTTGCAGAAAGGTTGGAGCAGACAGATGGTGTGTCCTTGGTCCCTTTGCTGATAATCCGGGGTTTGCTGTCAAAGCAAATCTGAGAAGAGAAGAATTAGTGTACTGGGAAAATCTTAAGGAGCAGTGAACCAGAGCGACTTTGCTTAGAAGAGGAAGAAGAACCAGAGCCAGCCTATTCTAATGTTCAACGTTAGAAAGAAGTGTGGTGAAAACTTTGTGGTAGGGCTTTAAAATAAAGCAAGTCAGTCTCTGAAAAAGCTTCTGGACAACACTTTTTGTCTTATTCTCAACAGTATTTTCCATTGTGGTTGGAAAAATTTTGGTCAGAGCCGCATATTCTTTCCTTGTTAGCCAATAGAACAAGAACAAAGGAAAAATAAAAGAACAGCCACTTCACAGCAAAGAACACGTCACTTTACATGCACTGCCAACGTGGGGAACTCTGTGCTGCAGAGCACTAAGATGATATGAGGCAATTCTCAAATGACTGACTCAGTAGCTCTGCACAGACCTCAAATGGGAATTTGTTGCATTATGGAATTCCGATTTCTAAAGTAACTGGGACTAAATTACAATTCAAAGCTACATGTCAAGATGGAGGAAGAGATGGGTGATCCCGTGAGGCTATGAGCACCTGGCTCAGCTGCAGGGCTAAGGAGGAAAACTACTCCTTTCTCCTACATATCTGCATACAATGCTCACTGTCCTTCTGGGAGCAGAGCACTGGCTAGGAGACACAGAGTTACAGGTGGCCTGCTCCTGCACCTTTAGGATTTCCTTCTTGAAGAACATGCAACATTCCTGGACTCCTTTTCCCTTCAGGACTGCCTCCCAAGGTACTCTGTCAACCAGGCTCCTAAAGAGGCTACAGTCTGCCCTTCAGAAGATGAAGTGGCAAGGTGGCAGTTCTGCTGACGCCTCTCCTTATTTCTCCAAGAACTGAAAACTCTACCATTGCATGATTGCTGGGCCCAGGATGGCTTCCAACCATTGTATCACCCACCAGTCTTTCTCTGTTCACAAACACCAGATCTGGTGGATGCCTTCCCTAGCTGTCTCCCTCACCAGCTGTCTCAGGAGTTATCTTCCACACACTCCAGGAACCTCCTGGACTGTTTCCTCTTTGCTGTTTTGTACTTACAGCAGGCACCTGGTAAATTGAAGTCCCCCACAAGAAAAAGGGCCAACAATTACAAGACTTATCCCATCTGCCTATAGACTATTTTGTCTGCCTCTTCACGCTGGTTGGGTTATCTGTAATGGACTCCCGTCTTGTTGGCCTTCCTCCAGTTTCTACCCATAACCACTCAACCCTATCATCATCATCATCATTAAACTTTAGACAGTCAAAACACTCCCTAACATACAGGGCTCCCCCACTGCCTCTCCTTCCTCACCTGTCTCTCCTGAAGAGTTTACAGACATCCATTGCAAAGCACTCCAGTTGTGCAAGTCATCCCACCACATTTTTGTGGTGGCAACTATCAACATATCAGTGGTCTAGATACATACTGAAGAGATGATGGATGCCTGTCCCCTCCCACCAGTTCTGTACCTCACAGAGGAAGGTGAAGATGCCCTGATGTTCCTTGAGGAGCTTGGCAATTGTGAGGCTGCTCTGCTTGATACCACCTAGCGGGTCAAAGAGGAGGTCACGGTTGAGGGTCCCCTTCCTCTCCTCTGTCCAGACGTCAATCTCTTCCTGGTGGTATGCGAAGGTGCAGTTGTCCCCGTACTTACAGTCCTGCTTGTTAAGCATATCTACAAAGTAACAAACAGCACACACCACCACACAGGAAGGGCAGCCCAGTCAGAAACTAAACTCTCTCTCATCTTCTCCCACTGCCCATGCTTCACATAGAACTGAAAGCAAGAAAACCGAGAGCTAAAAGAAAAAGACATCTTCTCCCAAGTTCACCTACATCAAGATATTCAGGAGTTAATGCAAACTACTGAATGGTGACAATCTCCAGTAATGCTCCTATGGGGGAAACCATCTCAAAATAAGAGGCCAGCTTTAATTCAGTGCCTGGCGAGGGACACATCATGACTTAACTAACTTCTTTTAAAACCAATACAGATTAAGTTCTCCCATAGGCCTAGCAGTAAGGAGCCCTTTTAGCTTGGTTCTTCCAATCTTTCCACCTCATTAGGTACTTTGTAATGACACTGACTCGGGATACCAGTCTGGTCACATTGTCTGCATGTACTGTGAGATGGGTTGGAACAAACGAACAGGCAGAGAATGCTTTTCCCAGGCAGAACCACAACCCTGCCATGGGGCAGTTGGGTTGAGTGGGACTAATGTGAGCACATGTAGAGGAGGCAGGTTCTCAGTAACGCCCATGTCAGCAGAGCAGCTCTAAGCGCTCGACTGTGTGCAGCAGCTCACTGAGCCTTTGGAACTCTTCTGCTCCACCACTTTAGAGGCTGCCTGCTCTCCACAATATGGCAGCTCATTGCCCTTCACTGTACTGAGCCATCCAGCCCACAGGCTACTGATGGAACAGAAGACCCTACAGCCAGCAGGTAATATCAAACAGAATTTCCCTCCCAGTCTCCCCTGGCACAGCCCCTTCCCAGTGACCAACTGTTGCAGATCACCTTTGCACAGATAATAGGATCCTACAAAGTTGGTTTTGGCTGGGCGAGGACGGATCCTCTTCCAGGTCTTGTCTTCTGAGTTCTTCAGCCTGCCCAGCAGGATGTCCCGCTTGCACTTGTGCTCCAAGCCTTCCCGATAGATGTAATCGCCAGCCTTGGGCCCTGCCAGAAAGAGTAACCCCATCAGCCTGGGGAAAGCCAATTCCTAGTCTGTGCCAGTGCTCTGGTGGCAGAGCAAATGCATCACCTGTTTTGGGGTAGCAGATATGACAGGCTTGTTTGAAAACATGAGTAGACGCCAGGGGGTTCTTCACCAGCAGAGCTGTGTTGGGCATTACTGGTTCTGGCTGGGACAGCAGGTGCTCGGTGGCCTTGGGCACAGCTGGGTGACTCACTCCACCAAGGCTGACCTGAGAGAAAACACACACACCTCTCTCTTCAGCTCTGCAACCACATGGGCAAGAAACCTCTCTAACCCCCTGCCCCACTCCAGTCTATCAAAACCTGTCTTCTTTCTTCTCTCATCAAAATGTTCACATCTCAAATGACATTTCCAGAAGAGATGCATGCAACTTCTTCAAAGAGAATGAACACTGTGGTATGTTCACTTCAAAGACAGGCCTCTTTCCTACTGGTAAGAGACCTCAGTTTTCTATCACAAGCCACTGAACAAAATGCCCTCTTCACTCCTTCCCATTCCTTCCATCACAATCTACTCTGCAATTGAAGATTTTTAAATCAACCTTATCCCAACCTAAGAAAAAACCCAAACTGCGTATCAGTCAATCTTCAGGGATATTCACATTGATGTTAGCAGGGCCACGAGGTGACAGGAACTCAAGAATAACTTGTTCCAAGCTTACTAATCCTCCCCTTTTTCTCCAAGACTGGAGACATAGGACAGAGGTAGAACATCTGGAGAAGTCTCTTGACAGGGGCAGAGAACTTCAGTAGCCTGAAGTCAAAGTTGGCTTACTCTGTCCCATCTTTGAGCATTATGTGGCTGCCAGATACAGTGGGACCCTGGCCTCTATAATCCCCTGCTGACCCTACAACCTTGCACGCCATGTTTACCTTGGCAATATGGAGTTAGAGATAAAAACAAAGATGGAACAAATGTCTTCCTACTGTGGGCATCTTTACCTGCCTTGCCACAACATGGGAGGCAACACTCACCAGGGCAGGGTAAGAAGAGGGGCCCAAATTACCTACATCACCCAAGTGACCACTACCACCACCACTACTACCTTGGCTCCAGAGCACCCTGGGATGTCAGCACGGGGCAGTAGCTCACTCACCACTGGGGCTGGTTTTTGGCTGCCAGGTGGGTGTCGCAGTTCCTGAGAGCTAGTTTCTTCTGGGCAAAAGAAGGGGAAAAGAGCCCCACAAAACAAAAACAATCATTTCACTCTCAGATGCAGTTCTACTCACAAAAGGACATACAATGGCTTATTAAATTAATTTTCTTTATTTATTTCATAATGCTTTAATACTTTCTTCCCAAAGTATCTGTCAAGACTCAGAAAAACTCCAGGAAAGGCCTTCTTGTCCCAGAAATCCTACTGAACCCAACTCTATGCTGCTGAGAACTGGCATTCTTAAGGCGGCAACGCAAAGCCGAGGTGAATGTGAGTGTTTAAGTACTGACTCGCCAATCTCTGCTGTTCTCAAAATACTTTTGCTGCCAATATACCGCAATACTGGGAACAAGTTAACCAAGAAGAAGCCCACTTCCCTCCTGAACAGGAGGGGACTTAGTCTTTGCCCACTATTCTCCACAGCTTTTCTCTTTGTGACATGAGAGTTCAGAGCCCCATTCAAGAGAATACTCATTGTCCTGAATCCAGAGATGGGGAAGACCTACCTTGGCCTCTACCATTCTGCCAAACACAACAAGGTCCTGTATCACCTAAAACAGTCATCGTCATTCTGCTTACTTTGTGCAAAATGTCAAAGAGTCATTGAGGAGGAAGGTGGGAAGGTGGAGGAATCATGGTATAGTCCAGCAAATTGTGCCAAGGGAGGTGTTCTGGACACCAAGCCAAGTTTAAATCTCATCACTCATCATTATACGCCTTTGTGTTCATTTCTCCTCTTTAGATTTCACTCCATGCAAATATTGGTTATCTGGGATTACATAACTATAGTTTTTCTCATTACTTTTGAGCTAAACATAATCAGTTACTCTGTCCAAGACAATTCCCTGCTCTCTTCTACATTTATATTCCTGTTCTGCCACACCAGCAGAGAAAGCTGCAAGACAGATGTCCTCAGCATCGAAGGAAATAATTTTGGCATGCATTCACAGCTAAGGCAACACAAAACAACATCACCCCACACCTACCAATGGCAAAGGAATCCAAGGTATCCAGCGACCCCCTGCTCGTCCCGAAGGAGTCTAGGGCATCAAGCCGTGTATCTGTGTATGGAAGCAGATCCAGGGAATCCAGCGAATCTAAAGTGGAGCCACCACTTCCTCCTGGTGGGGCCTCGAAGGCATCCAGGACAGAGGAGGAGGAGAGCTGCTTGGTGGGATTCATCACCAGGCCAAAGGAGGCAGGTGGCAGAGGGGTGGAGACAGGGATGCTGGCTGTCACAACTGGAGGCAGCAGCGGAGTTCCCCCCGGAAACACAGGAATCAACTGGGGCATCTCTGTTGGCACGTTGGTAGGAATGGTGCCCTGGACCAGGGACTTCAGGGGAGCAGGAAGGAGAATAAATAGCAAATTAGTATTGAGGAGCAAAGACTGAAAAGAGATGTCCTGGTTTTGGCCAGCACAGAGTTAATTTTCTTCTTAGTAGCTGGTACAGCACTGTGTTTTGGATTTAGCATGAGAATAATGTTGATAACACACTGATGTTTTGGTTATTGCTAAGTTGTGCTTACTGCAAGTCAAGGACTTTCCATTTCCCATGCTCTGCCAGCGAGCAGGTGCACAAGAGGATGGGGGAGACAGGACAGCTGATCTGAACAAGCCAAGGGGATATTCCATACCACAGAACATCATGCCCAGGATATAAACTGGGGGAAGTTGGTCAGGGTCACTGACTGCTGCTCAAGGAAGGCTGGGCATTGGTCAGCAAGTGGTGAGCAATTGTACTGTGCATCACTTATTTCTCTTGCGTTTTATTCCTCCCTCTCTCTTTTCTATTATTATTATTATGGTTGTTAATATTGTATTTTATTTTGTTTCAATTATTAAACTGTTCTTAAGCCACAAGTTTGGGTTTTTTTCAATTATCCTCCTCACTGGGGAAGGGGCAGGAAGAAAGTGAGTGAACTGGTAGTTAGTTACTGACTGGAGTCAAACCATGACAACAGAGAGCAACAGGCTCCCAGTGAAGGGCATGTTGTGCTAACTGGAGCAAAAGGCAGCTCAATCCACCTGCAGAGTTCCCACAGATCTTACAGTTTTTCTGTACTGCAAGCAGTCTGGACCAGGACCTCTGAGGAGGTGCTGGGATACCTGAGTTGATCAGTCTGCAAGGCAGTGCCCTGCGCTGGGCACTTAAACCAGCTCAGGTTGAGAAACAAGGCAGCCAAGTATACGCAGTGCAAAGGTCAGGGTAATGATGATAACCCATGGCACACCTCATCAGGGCTCTTCCAATATGAAAATCACTATACTGCCTCCAGACCCAAGGTGGCTGACATAAGCAACACTGGCAACTAAAATCCAACATAAGTATGAATACAGATTGTCTATGCAGCTCCCAGACCTGTTCAACGAGCTTAGGCTAAATGCAACCTGCACAAAATACAAGGAGATTAGAACATGACCACTATATAAAATAAATCCATCAGTCCTGCTTCATCACACTCATTTCTACTTTCAGACTGGCTTCAACTTCATGGACATGGGAAGCCAGGTGGAAGGAGATGTCAGGGGAGGGCTACCTTGGGTATATTTTGAGAGGCAGCTCCCTGAAGCCGCACACAGCAAAGCAGGCTCGGGGAGGACACTACGTACTCACAGTAGCAGAAATAAAGGAAAGAATGAGTGAGTTTTGCCAGAGGAAGAGATAGGAGAAAATAATTACAGAAAGAGAATGAGAGCAGCATGCACATCTGCATGCTCCAAGAACCGCCAAGGACCTATTTGGAACAAAGAAGCAGCAGACCCCATGCAGTGCCCACTCTTACTAGAGGGTATGGTGACCCTTCAGCAAGGGAATCCAGGAGGGAGTCTAGTTCTTCCCCAATGATGTCCCCATCTGTGAAGTCTTCCACGTTCTCAGGAACTGGCAAGGGTACACAGTCTGGGGACGGGAGCAAGCTGGCAGCAGGAAGCGAGGTAGGCAAGCCCTTTGCATCTGAGTCAGAGGGCAAAGGGGCCAGCCCCTCATTCACAGGGATGGCCACAGGAGCCGGGAGGCACTGCAGGTCCATAGAGCAGTCTGTGATGAGAGAGAAACAGAGTGAGTCACCAGGAGAGCCTCTTGCAGGAGGCAAATAGAGCACAGCATGGCAAAACCAGTATTGTACAACTCCATCAAATCACAAAAATCAAGTATGCCAATTTTCTGAGAGGAGAGGCTCTAGTCTGAAGAGTACTTACCCTTTCATTTTTGTTCTCACTCTCCAATGGCTCACCAATAACTGAAATACATTCTAAGGGCCAGTGCCCAGTGTGACTGTCAGGATTTGGCAAGCACACACAGCACCCAGGAACAACACAAAATCTGTGGCTGAGCAGTTACTGTGAATTCACTATGGACAGGACTAAAAGCCAGGGGCACATAATACAATTTCTCTATAACCCACCACCTGGTGTTTTATTTAATGTTCCTCACTAATGCATTTGGCAGAGATCACTGCCTTCTCTACGCCTTGGAGCTTTGATATCCCAGCTGAAAGCTTGCTTACTTGCACACCCTTTCTAAAACCCCAGACATCCTAAATGGAAGAAGATAAAAAACAGAAGGCCTTGTTGGGAGGAGAGTCAGAGATTGAGTGGTCAGATCAGGTTGTGCTAACAATGTTTTCCAAAATCCCCATCAGACTCATTCAGCTGTCTTTATTTCCCTGCTTTTGAGTATCTCCTGATGTCCAAAAGTGGGAGGCTGCTACCCATTTCCCCCCTCAATATCTGATCAGCAAACATGCCCTTGGGAATTCATGTGAGGCAGGGTCGAGGCAGGAAAGAGGCAGTGGTTTTCCCTAAGGTTTCTTCCCCTCTCAAGTACATTACTGAAGTAGTAAGATGTTCCCATGATGAGGTATAAACCTCTGTTAAGTGAAGTTAAAGTTACAAGCACATGATGTTTTTCACAGAAGAGCATTTTATTCTCAAAAAAATTAAAGGTTAAAAAAGAAAGTTCACATGTTAGAAATTTGGAAAATGCAGCGTAATGTTTGCAGTTCTCAAACCAAGCACCCAAACTACCTTAATTCTGCCCCTGTGCAGATATCCTGGAATAAAAGAAAAGAAATAAGACAAAGATGCTACCTTCTCTAGCCACATTCCATTGGCTGCACTGTAACTGCAACAGACTATGGCTATAAAAGCAAGGCAAAGTTTGGAAGGAGAGACAATAGTTTTTATTAGAAAGACTGATAGAATTGGGAAAGAAATTAGACAAGCTTCAGAGACACAAAACTTGATCCAGCAAGAAATGCTGCATCCTGTCTGTACCAGGTCTGTTCACTCAGCCTCCATGAGAACTTGGCCATCCCTCTGCATCAGGGATCAGATGACTGAGCCCTGTTACTGCAGGGCTGTAGTAACAGCTGCAAACAGTTGCAAACAGCTCGTTTTCTGGCCCAGGAATGTGCTGATGCCTTCTCAGAGAGCTCAGCAAATTAGCAATTTCAGCAAACACCCAAGTTTTGAGCAAAACAACAGCAGAGATGACAAACACAGCCATGCGCCCTTATCTCTAACCTCACCAGGAGCACAGCACCAATCCCTGCAACCTTTCCTCCAGTGTTCGTTGTGAATGGTCCACGTAGATGGACCACAGCAAAGGTCACTGTGCAAGGCACTGGAGGCTAAGCCATGACAAAAGACAGGGAAGCAGGGGAAGTGGCAAGGAACAGACACAGGTCCCTCTCCGCATCCTCAAGCATGCCATTGAAGGCAAAAACATGTTGTACCTTATAGGATCTAACACAGGATTTTGGTGCTGCAACTGAATGTATTTCCCACAGGCAGCGACTCGAAGGCTGTGCATGTCCTTAGTTTTGCAGCTGCCCCAGCAATCAGGCTCATCTCCAACCACATGCCCCCTTTGCAATGACTTCTCTCATCTCATCTCCCTTTGGTGCAGAATGCCCAGCCACCAGGGAACCAGCTATCCAGCTTTTCTCATGGCTGGAAGCTTGGCCAGATTCCCTGCAGTACAAAGGGATGGCTTGTGCCTTCCCATTTTTCAGATGTTTGAATCTGGAGTACTGTCAAGATCCCTACAGAGGCCAACAAGAAGTTCAGAACATGCTGGAAGGGATAGGGACACATGCAGTGGGGAGCAAAAGGGTGCACAGTGACAGGGCTCCAAAGAATCCAGCAGTTCAGACCTTCCCTGAGGAATGAATGAGGCCCTGCATTTTCCACTCAGACTGGGAAGCAAAGAAAAGAGGCCCTCACATACCTTAAGAGGCCCCCACACACCCTAAGAGGCCCGAAACCCAAAAATGCTGAATACCATGACCAAAAGGCAGACAATAACATGAGATTCCCACAGCTCAGTGCATGTGAAGGGCAAGGAAAAGAGCAGGGACCAACAGATTCCACTACTTGCAAGTGGAAGAGGGAAGATGTCCACTCCCCTCTCCCTGACCACCCAAACCCTGTCATTCCTTCAGCCACTTCCTCCCACTCTGTCCAATCTTTTTTCCTATCTCTCCTTTCCCATTCCTGCTTTCCTCATGACACCAGATCTGCTGACCTCACTCACCAGCTGTGATACCCACACCTCACATACTCTCCATACAAAATGCTCATGCATCCTCTGCATTCCCTAATGTTTGCTCCGTCTTAAAAGAATAAAACAGCTTTCTTGGATGAGTAGCTCACGGTCACACCCATACCTGCTGCTTTCTGCTCCTGCCATCATACTCAGCCCCATGTATTATTATAAGGTCAACAAGGGACTTGTCCATACACCCCCATGAACCAAGTCTCCCATACCAAGCCCCCCCAGCTGGTAGCTTCTCTGGCCATACACGTGCCTGTCCCCAAGGGGCAAGTACAGAGCTGTTTCTGGGTCCACTCTCTAAAACAGCAGTGGTTTCCTGGTGCATTAGCTGACCAATGGCCAAACTGAGCCAGATCTGAGCCATGATCTCTCTGCAGGACTGGGCTGAGTTAATCAGATGACTTCAACCAAAACATGGAGGAAAGGGTTTCAAGAGTCTGCATCTTAAAACAAAACAAAACAAAACAAAACAAAACAACCACAAAAACCCTTGCTAAAAAAACCCTTTGAATCTGAAACTCTCAGGATACCCAGCACTCACAGCCGTGGGTGGCACATCACTCTCAGGGCAACTGGATAACACATAATTCCAATGGTTTTGCAAAGATTTCCTAGCAAGATTTCCTAGCAATCTTTTGCAAAGGTTTCCTAGCAGTAAAGGCTCTGTCTGCCTGATCTGCAGCAAAAGTGGCATGCTGCTCTTACACCAAATCCAGATTAGATAAAGAACTTACTGGATGCGGTCATTTGTTAGTCTGTAGCAGGAGTCCAGTTAATTTTAGCACAGCAAGATAATGTGAAAAACTCTCCTTAATTCACAGAACTGGGTCTCATGATCTCATGTAGCAAGCAGATACTAAATTAGCATTCAGTAGAGAACTAACATGCTTTCCAAAGCACCCTAATAATGAAATTAGTTTCTTTCTATAAAAAGAGCAATTGCTACTTGTGGTGATATGTCCTCACCCTTACCTTCACACACACAGAGCTACCTTACAAAGGTACAAAGACTGATGTGCTCAGAGGCAGAAGTTCAGTGCTCCAGTACACAAGGTAGCAAGCCTTTCTACAGGGACAGAGTTAAGGTCACCTGTTTCTTAGCATGAGAAAAGCAACCCTGTTAATCTTCCTTCTTCTCCTCCTGGGTGCCTAACCCTGAACTCGGCTCTCCCTGGGTCCCTCCCAACTCCTTTGTTTTCAATTTCTCCACCTCAGTGTCTTGGAGGACCATATGCACTCAGAGCACAAACAACCTTAACTTCACTTTATCTGGACTGTTTTGCCTTGCAGCAGAGTTTCAGAAGCTTTGCCAAAGAGCAGCTTTAAGAAAGCACAACTGGAGAGAGCTGTGTACCTCAGCAGACCCTTTTAACTCCCAGATCCGTTCTCACTGGACCTGGACAAAAAGCTGTTTTTGCAAGAAAAACACGCCTGCTTTGCACCACTTTCTCCTTCTCCTAGTTGCCAAAGTCAGGAGTGTGCAGAAGAAACACAAATGCAGGTGTTGAACCTCTCAAGCTTGCCAGCCTGGTTACATACCATACTGAAGCCACAAAAGTCTGAGGAGAGAGATATCTTTACCTGTTTCGATGTCATCTATTGAGCCCAATCCATTAGAAGTAGTCTGCAAAGAGGATGCAGGAAAAGGGAGAGGAAAAATATTGTGAGAAATCAATCCTTACAAAGACAACCACACTTCACATGTGGGACTCTTTACTACTCCTAAATGTATATGACTCTTTTGTTTCCTTTATGACTTCTTTCTGTGCTGGAACAGTAAAACCAATGAACTTTAGGAGGCCATTGATCCAAGGAACTTATTCACGTTTACCTTCAGCAGCTGACAAACCCTTTTGCTGCAAAGGAAAACCATGCCTGCACAATATCCAACCATGTGAGCAACTCCATACATCGAATAGGGTATTTCATGTATGGATAAGAACACTGTGTCCCAAGTCCCAGGATACACCAGTCAGCCCACTGCATGGGAGATCTGATTAGCCTGATTATACACAATGTTCCTTTTCTTAGTTCACATATTTTGCAATCTAACAACCACAAACTTCTACAGAAAATTCAAAACAGGAAAATGTTTCCACCAAGACAACTGCTGACTTGGAGCTGAAGGCAAGAAATAAATTGAATCCATATTTTACAGAAATATAAATAGAGGTAAGTACGTATGCCTTTAGCTTAATCTTTAAAAGGCACAAGTAAAGCATTTGCCTTTTGATATTACATGTACTACAGTGGGTTTTGCACTATTTTTAATTCTTATAAAAGGAAAAGATTTTCAAATTAAAAACTAGGCACAACTATTAAAGAAAGCTGACTGGCCTTCCTAGAAAGATGTGAAGCCAAATCACTAAACAGTGGGAGATAAAATAGTTCTTTAGTATCCCCTCTTGTACAAAATTACAATGTTTACAGTTTCATTGTTTATTTGCTTTAAGAAGCATTCTGAAGTACCAAACAGCCTGTAAAAACAGCAAGTGTTTGTTTGTTGGGACAGTTTTTTGCCCAGTGGTAGGACAAGGAAACCAGCAATTTCTTCTATTTTACCTTAATATTTGTACACTGCCCTGCCCAGCTGGATCTCTCAGGATTTTACAAACAATACATAAACTGTGTATATATCTTGCTCAGTACACCACAGGATTTAATTTTATATGTTTCTTCAGCCGTTGTACTTTCTGACTTTTACTTTGTTTAGCATTGTTGTTAGATATGCAAAACTTGAAAACAAAAATTTATTTAAAATGCAAGAGAAAGCAATATTAACAGTAACTAAGAAAAATATCCCTCTTTGGTGATCTAATTACTGACAAAAATTATGTCAGTAGAAATATTTTCAAAGAAATTAATTTCTTGGCAATATCCCTTAAAAGCAGAAAACACTAATTAAAGCAGTTAAAACCTAAAAGACAGTTATAAATTTGCATGTAAATAAAACTTTAAAGCACTGTAGTAGCACAATCCATAAACAGTAACATCCACAGGATGCAAACTCTACCTGGTTTGATGAATTGATTGATGTGCCATTACTGAGTAGTGAGAATGTTTCCAATTCCTGCTGCAAGGCAGAGAGAGGTCTTAGAGCAGAATTCAGCCTGTGAATGCTCATAAACTAGTTAAAGCTGGGTTACAATATAGTTTCCTTCTAAGCACTACCTAAAAATAAAAGCCACCCCAAAAGGTTACCCCACTGTGATGACACAGGAGTACACATTTGTCAACACTGAAAAGGGACATTTAATTGTTCTGTACACCTCAGAACATCCGACTCACAACCAGGAGGCACAAAATTTCCTTGAGCAACAGATGGGCTTGCTTTTCATTAAGAAATTACTACTTTGGGAAGGCATTACCACACTGGAGTGAAAGCTGGTACTCAACATGAGATCGCAAAGTGTTAACAAAATACCAATCACAGAATTTCAAATAATAAAAAGCATTCAGGAGTGTTTAATTTTTATATTTCTAACATACAGGTGGTTTAAGCCCATCTCACCTGAGTAACATGACAGCAGCAAAAAAGGTGGCAAGGCCAACACAGTGAACAGCTACAAAAAGTATTTCCAAATAAATATTTGAGACAGAATAATTTGGGAGTGTGGAAAGCTGCTACAAGATCAAGGAGTTTTCTTAGGGCAGGCAGATCACACATGAGGTTTGTTGGGGAGATGATTAATATGTTACAGCCAGATTTACCCTAAAAGCTCTCTGCAAACCAGATGCCTACCTCATGCTACAAAGGTGCCCCTCTGCAGATGGAACATGCTGTTTGTTTAATACACCCCCGTGCCTGGGCCCAAGGATGCAAATGCAAATCTCAGCCTCCACTACTAGCTCATGTTCTCTGCTCCTGAGAACAAAATGGGTGACCAAGGCAGCTTTATGGGAGAGCAGCTTTATGCCAGCAGTGGCCTAACGCCCTCTAGTTCCATCCCAGGGTACTCATCTAAACACCTACAGCACTTCCTTGTAGAGCCAAGTTACAGATCTAGCCACTGATGTCAATTAGCTTCTGACCAGGTATGTACCCGTTGTTCTCCCAAAGCCAAGCCTTTCCCCCACCACAAAGAAGGTACACCTAGAAATGGGGCAGGAACCCTTCATAATCCACTGCACTACAAAACCAGCCATTCCTCCAATGCAGCAGGGGTTGCCATCCTTCTCATTGCATAACAGGGAGAGGGTTGTGATACAAAACTTGCTTTGGGATCAGGGCACATGTTTCTCTCCTGCAAAAAACACAGTAAGCATCTACTGCATCAGAAATTCCTCCTGTAGCACCAGCTGGGAACTCAGAAAACATTCTGGCAGTAGACACAGAGCAGCAATGGGGTTAGAAATGGATCAAAGCAAAGTGAGTCAGAGGGTCAGGGCAAGGAGGGTTGCCAGCAGCCTACTAGAGTTTGCAGGGTTGTGTACACATGTCTGTAACTGCAGAGCAGCACCTACCACTTCTGCAAAAGTAATATGTACAAGCAATGGATAGCCTCTAAGACAAAAGAAGTCATACCTGAGGTCTTTTGTATGCTTTTCGAACCCTCAGTCCCAGCTTCTGGGCAAGCTCTTGTCCCAGTTGTGTGACACTTTCATCCTGGGGACAAAACCATTGACGGGACACTTTCAGTTTTGCCTTTGTAGCACACAGAATGAAATAAAGAGGAATGCAGTTATACACATAGGGCTGCACCAAGAAGCCTCAACTTCAGACAGCAGCAGGTAGATAATTTCCAGAACAGCCCCAGAAGAGTCCAGATAGACTTCAGCATTCTTGTCATTCAGTCCTGCCAAGATGCTACAGTTGCACCAGGAGTTTTGCCCTACACTCATTCAATGCTGCAGAAAATCAGAACCAAATATCTGCTTCCAACAAAACACTCGCTCTGCGAAAACAGGGTTCAGGAGTCCTGCTGGCAAGTTGGCTGAAGGAGGTCCATGTTACGTGCCTTCAGCCAGCTGAAGGCTGGCTGCTGATACAGCTTCTGCAAGGTCTCCATGCCTGGGAAGGAGCCTGCACGTCTTCCCTCTCTTCCAGCTGCAGAGTTAACAATCAGTTTTGATAGGCAGACAGCACCCACTAGCCTGTTTTGCTTGTTTGTTTTCAAAGCTGAAACCAAGTCTCAGTTTTCAACCTACTAGCTAAAAGGCATTTTGATTGTCTCCAGCTCCAGTTAACCTGCCTCAGCTTAGTCAAGCAGATTGTTCAGCTTTCCCCATTGTGTGGCATTTTACCATCCTCCCTGCCCAGTGTCCATGCCCATTCACACATCATGGGCTTTCTGCCCAGACTAACAACCTGCCAGTCTTCTACGCTTCTATACCACCAGCAACTGTTTCCTTCTGTTTTCCTCTCTCTCTCTGTTTGGAAAAATATCAGAGTACTTTAACAGTTTTTTCAAAGAAGAAAAAAAGTATCTGCCCAACCTGCTGTGATAGCCCTCCTGAATCTTCCAACATTTCCCCCCTCATCTCCAATCTTGAAGCTTACCCTCTTCTCTCTACTTGCCATGCCAGTCTTTCCAATCTCCTTCTCCCTGCAGGTTGAGTCCTTTCCCTTTCAACAGCTGAGAAACCTCTGGTTCTTACAGCCCACGTATCAGTAACTTTTCCCTTCAATCTGGAGTGCCATTTTTTGATTGTACTCATTCCCCCACACCCTTAACATTAGTCTTGGCACCATCTTCACTGAATGTAGAGAATTTTCCTAGGGAATGAGCTGCCCAGATCTGAGTTACCCCAGCTGAGGCCTGACCTGAGGCCTGTTGAAGCCTGTGACGCAGTTAAAATTACTTAGCCAAGTTGTGGCGCAGTTAGAAATTAGATGTTAAGGTGTCACAGCAAGATAATGGGGTTTTGAAGGTCACTGCAGAGAGTTGTTAGTAAGTATTTGTTAGCTACCTTAAAAGTAAGTTCAACAATGTGTGTTTGCATTCTTCTCTCTTCTGTGTGCCAATGAAAGAGCTATCCATTTTGTAAACTATATAGAAATGTATATAAGCTGCCATTTTGCATGTAATAAAGGAGATACGTAGAAATGACCACATTGGTTGGATCTGCGTTTGCTTCAACCAAACTCTCTTTAGGAAAACCCTGGCTTTAACTGAACTCAGTGAAAACAAAATCTAGCTTGTCCATTTCCTCTTTTAAAATACCCCATGACATACCAAACACAAGCGCACCACAGAGAAGTATTAACTTCACCATACTGAGAACTTCTGCAAACTAGCAGCACTGAGTATCTGCACCCAGAAATAACTCTGATAGACAGTGAGCCAAATGAGTGGCAGATCCTTCATCACCAGAAGTTTTAAGACAGGCTCTGTTTTGACCACAATAAAGTTCTCAGCAATTACAGCAATGCAAAGACGGAAGTACCCATGTGCTCCAGAGGGTAATGGAAACAGGAGTGAAATGATGGATAGCATGACTTCCTCTCATGCAGAGAAGGGTTATGATTTCTGTTAAGCAGGTAATAAGACAATGGGGCATGTTAATTTACAAGGCTGAATTGTTTAGAATAGGAAACACGGACCACTCAAGATGGAGTTTTTTAGGCTGAACTTTCCTGGCACTGAGAAATTTGATAAAGTAATGGTAATAATGGGAGCTATGTAAACATAACTATATAGTTAAAATATAAATTAAATTAAGTGGCTAAACTGCAATGTAAAATGTAGCCACATATAGCTCTACAAGAACACCTACATTAGATGCTTTTGTTAATCAAAGGGTTTGTTTATAAAACAGTTCCTTGGGACTCCCCAAACATGGTGTCTTTAATATGTTTTGATCCCTCTGTTCTGCCAAGTCAAAGAAGCTAGAATTTACAAGCTATACAAAAGGAATAACTAACTGCTAACAAGGCTTTCAGGGATTGCTTCTATAACACTAATAATAAAGGAAAGTTAACTTCTTCTACTGAGGTGGATGCATTTTTCTTACAATAATATTACTGTGATGGATCAGAACAAAGATCAGCATAGTGCTCATTTGGACCCATGTAAACACAGTTTGCTTTCCTGATCAATATCTGGCCTAAGAGGATGCTCAAAAGCACCATCAGGAAAATATTTAGTTTCTAGTATATGCAGATAGTCCTCTCCACATGCAAAAATTTACACAGCCCTAAATACAAAATGTAAATATCCCCCTGCAGCCCCCAAGGGTCTTTGGCTAGCTCAGTTAAAGGGAAGGCTTGGGGAGATATTACGAGGGACAGGGTAAAAGATTCAAAAGAGGCCCTTACCCTGAGGTGTTTTCCAGATGTTTATTCTCGTGTCTTCCGTGGGGGGTAAGAGGGGTAAGAGAGCGAACAAGGAAGAGCAGGGGCCTTTTAGCCCCTGCCTGGGAAAGATAAGTTGGCTATCAGCCAATTGGGTCAAAAGGGGGAAGGAAGGGTCAAACTATGTGGTTACAGACTACAGGGGTCCTGGGGGGGAGAAACCATTCCCCAGAGAAAATACAACAACAAAAATAACTATGCCATGTGATGTCAAGGACACCTTTAAATGTTCCTGAAGAAATAAGAAGCTTGATCACTTTGCCTTAGCAATCAGTAAGTGAAATGTGAGACATTTGTATCCAACACAGGAAAACCATACATGTTTTCCTTTCAGAGCTCCAACTCCCATTTATCCCATGCTCCTAGTCATTTCCATTAGAGATACAAAAGTAGCCAATTAAAACATTCTCATGGCTTTAGTTCACCATTTGTTAGAGTAGGGGTTTGCAGTTCACAAACAGACCATGAACCTGCTGTCACTAACTGGTGTCCCTGGCTGGCACTATCTGTAAGAGGTAACTTGATCTGAAGAAACATGTGAGGACAAACATCTTTGAGTCAGAGAGACAGAATTTCTGGGCACAAGCATGTTCTTTGGAACAGCCAAGATTTCTCTTCCACTATCCTCTGGCCTCACACCAAGCATGTTGAGGAGAGGAAGGTTGTGAGGCACAAAAACCAAGATGAGTTGTATGTCAAAAACTTACATGTGGGAGGGACAGCAAACATCGGCTGTTGCACTCATATGCTTCTTTGTGCCTTCCAAGTTCATTTAAGGAACAGGCTTTCCGGAATAGTGCTCGGATGTTCTCCTTATCGAGACTTAAAGCCTTTTCACTGTCTTCCAGCGCCTTCTCATACAACCCCTGCATGGAACAGACCACCTGGAGTCAGCTGAGGCACAGCAGACTAACTTGTCCTTCTCTGTGAATGCAAATGTTCTATCTCTCAGCAGAAAATAGGAATACAAGCGGCAAGTGGAAGTACATGTGTTACCTCATGCACAGACCAGTGTGTAAAAACACCTACATTAACAGAACATTTTGTTAAATCTTGCAAAATTCAAAACATTTCAAAGTCAAGGAATAATAAAACTAAGGCTGCTTGAGCAACCGTATCTTTTCTCCCCCTCCACCCTGAGCATGTTACACTTGAAAGTCTTTAATTCTGTGACTGCTTGCTAATTTTCAGGGGACTTGGTGTCCTTACAAACATGATGGGACTACTCTGCGGTTATGCCATAAAGGAAAGCTGTTACATGCCTTAGTAAAATGGACATATGCAGCCTTTTAAAGCCTGGATATTTCAGAATCCTTTTCCATGTGTATGCTGCATGCTCCTTCAAGACCCAAAACCTTCCTACTATCTTCCAGTGACTCAAAGGAGGAGGCAAGAGCCTCCAGAGCAATAAACAGTATTCTAGAAAAATACTTACTCAATACTGGAAGACACTGGATGATACTACCTCCTCACCACTGAAGATCAGAACTGCATTGTCAGTACCTTAGGCCGGCCCCCTCTCCTCACATCCTTCCTGTAGTCTAGCAAGACACAGTGTAATTGTGAGGAGACTGCAGACTTTTCTGTGTGGTGTTGTCTCCTCCAGTGTTTGAACAGGGAGTGGACAAAACCAGCTGAAATGCCTCTTGACACCTTTTCCAACTGCACAGCACTGCAACCCTGGCTCCTAGGGATGACTTGGGAAAACACTCACCATGGCAAAGTAGCAGGCAGCTCGGTTGACATGGAGCTTGCAGAGGAGTTCCTTTGGGATGGTCACCTCGTCGGAGGCTGCGTAATCTGCTATGTTCAGCCCTTCTACGTACTGTACCAGGGAAAGCTTGAAATCCTTCTCTCGGAACAAATCATTGCCCTCTGCAAACAAGTTTCTCACCAGCTTCTGCAAAAAGACCTGGGCAGCAGGGAGAGAACAAATACACTCAAGTGGATATTCAGAGACAGGAGAGACTTACCAGTTTCCCATTCCTTTCCATATCTTTTAGCAAACTGCTTGCCCACTAAGATACTCCTGCATTGCTACTCTCTTGTAAAACATCAGGTTTTTGGTAGAGGAGAATAATATAGTTGTCGCCAGATGGACACGAAAAGATCACACTCACACGGTCAGGTAGTGAGAACAAGAAAGAAGGAAGTTTATTTGGAATTTTGACTTATATAGTTTTTGGAGTTTCATCAGGGATTGGGGGACGAGGTTGACACCTCTTTGACCCCACTGGTCAAACTAGAAGTCCATCAATTTGTCCTTCCCCCAGGAAGGAATGCACAGTTTACAAAACATCACTCTTTGTTTGTTACAATGCGTAAAAAAACTCCAGTACAAATTGTAAACATGAGAAGGCTGAAAAATCAGAGCGACATATCGTCAAATCCCCATTCTTCTTGAACAAGTGTCTTCTCCTTTCCCTGAAAGTTGTCATCATCAGAACCTTAAAACTTTAAGTCACAGGCAAATTGTGACAGACCATCCCACATTCTTCACTTTTAGCATGTAAACTAATGGCTGTGCAACAGAACAAATCTTGCTAACCAGAGGGCTCCCAGTTTCAACAAACAAAATCTCCATTACCTCATAATCTTCTTGGCTTAGGGGTAATGTGGACCTGAAGAAAAAGAAGAAAAAATACTCATGAAACAGGCATCCATGCAAACAAGGGCTTTTGTCTGATGATGAGATCATTTTTCTGGTCCTGTGTTGGTGATCTCAGTAAGTTACTGAACATTTTATTACTGCAACCGCAGCTGAGGCAAAGAGAACAGAGTTAGGGAGCATTATGCTCAGTGACAGTCACAGTGCTGTCAAGTGATGGTCACATCTAAGAGGGAGTCGAGACTAGAGGAATCTTATTCTCATTTATTTTCTGTGCATACACGATCCTCTGTAATGTGCCTTCTGACAGTCACCTAAAAAACCTATCTTTCATAAAGTCCCATGAGAGACTGCCATGAAGAATACAAGTGTATTTTATGTGCATCTGGCTCTAATGAGAAGCACCAGAGTGGCACTCCAAGATCTCCTCAAATCCTTTGTGCGACCAGAGACACACAGAGAAAAATGCAATCGCTTTTTTTCGGCCTTAACTTAGCTACATGCCTTTAGGCCTACCCCACAAAAGGAAGGGAGAAAACAATGTAGGTTCAGGAGACCGTTTAACTCCAACTTTCTTGGCCAAGGCAGAGCCACAAACAGTGGCAGTGCTCGTGAGGATAACATCTAAACAACAACAGCACTGAGACTTAAGAAAAAGGTTCTGTTCTTCAAATTGGACCACCCAATTCATCCAGGCTTGGTCCACATATATTTATTTTTTTCTCTTCAAGGACAAATCAATAGGCTCAAGGGAAGTCTTTAGCACCTTTCATAGCTTTTCTCACCTACAGTGCATACATCATCTTACATGGTTAATAGAAAAAAAGAATAAATGTCTTTTAGATTTCATCTAATCACTCTTTAAAACTAACTACAGGAAATGTCATGGCTTTGTAAGAAACATTCACGCTGCTTACAAACTTGGACTCCCTTTTTCGCATCACAAAAAACATATGGCATTGCTCCCGGTTCAGAGTGCAAGATATGCTCCAGATGCATGAACTACACCTCATATTTCTAAATTATTTTCTTCCCCAGTATCTTGTGCATTTTTATAAGTGCTACCAATATAAAACTCACAATTACCTCTCCGAAACTGGGTTATCAGCCCTATTTAGTCTCAGACTAGGATGAAAGTATCATGGCCATATTAGAGGATACAAATATGTAACATAGAAAATCTGGAGGGGGTTTCCTATTGTAGAGGCACAGATTTCAGGCATAATAATTGCAGGACTCAAAGCATACCTTAAAAAACCCAAACTAATCTGATTACAATCTTACTACTTCCTTACTCACCATGGAACCTGGACCTATGTTTGAGGCCTCTGCTAACTCAAACATTGGAGGGAGAAATACTACTGTATCTTATAAGGAAGTACTAGGATTTGTACCTACTACATAAGCAACCACTTCAAGCTCTATAAGGCCACATGATATTCATAGAAAAGTGATCTGAGACATCTACCAGGCTGGCAACTGTAAAAGAACCCAGGTCGTCTACTTTTCCTATAGGCACCATATAGGGTGCCTAACAAGTTATGTACCTTGTTTCCCACCTACAGAACTGAAATGCTATCTCCCTTCCTAACAAAGGTGGGATAACCTTATTGAGAGAGCACTTTGAGATCTTCATGCTGAAGATGATGTAGAAGGTCCAAGTACTATTAGCATTATGCTGACTGTAAAGATCATCCTGGAACTGCAGTGGGGGGCAAAACCAAAGGATATTAAAATGATAGAATTTCAAGTTTAGGGAGCTAACAGGACAAGAAACACCCTGAAAAATCACAGTCAAAATCCTCTGGACAGTATCTCTTTCCCATGCAGCAACCCAAAGCACTAAATAGGAAAAACTCAGTTCCTGCAATCCTCAATAGAAAGATGACCACCTTCAAATCCACAGGGAACACTGAGGTTGTCCACTTACTGAATGAACTGAAGTCCTTTCTCTATTTCTTGTTTTCTCTTCTGCCTCTCCATTATAGTTGCTGTGGAAGAAAAAAAAACGCAAAGTGAGTCATTTTAGGTCTTGCTGGCAATTAAACAACACAGTATTTTGTCTGTGCCTGAATCTACTACTAACAAAATGTTCCAGACCAGATGCCCTGAACAGCAAAGCCCATGATTTATCCACACTGCAGATACAGCACGGCAAGCAGCTCACTACCAAGTATCTGCTTTTTCTCACATGCCACTGACAGGATACATGGGCAAAAAGGAACTACTTCAATTTGAGCTCTCTGCTTAGGCTGCCAGTAAATAAAGCAATGGGAACCAACTGTTACCATGACTGCCTTCTAGGAAAGGGAAGAAACCCAACACCATCTTTGCCTGCACTGGCAGTCATTTCAGGAATTTGTCCTGAGACCCTCCTATGATAAGCAATTCTGACCACTATTTATCTGGGACAGATTTAAACTGGTTTACTGCACAGCATATGAAACATACATTATCTACATAAGGTTTATGGAGGTACAGCACAAAGGGAAATGCAAAGGAAGGAGATGAAATTGCTTGCTGTCGTCTACATAAAAGGACAGCACTGAATCCATGCAATGGGGATTTCACGCTGAAAATCAGCAGGCAAGAGCAGTACAGACTAGGGAGCACTTCTTTGGAGAGGGAACAGAGCCCTATCCTGCAGTGTTTTAAACTGGAGTGGGCACCACCTTAGGAAGGCTCAAGAGTCATCTGCACTTCATCCTCTGCAGTTTGGAAGCAAATTCTGGAATGGCTCCCCAGTAACTTTTCTCCAAGGTACATAGGTCTGTCACACAAGAAAAGAATAATGGAGGGGAGAAAGGATGGCACTTTGTGGCAAAACTGAGTTGCTGGTGACAGTGAACTTCATTTCAACCAGCTGTGACCACAAATAATGCTCAGCATTTGAGGAATAGGAACTTGGGGACAAAGGCAGCAAGTACGGAAACACTGAAATGTGATGAAGACCCTGTACCTTCCCAACCCAGAACTGCCTCTGAAAAGATACTAAAGTAATTTCTCCACCTCTACACTACAACAGCTTGGAGAGCATTATCATCCAGCTCCCTTTTACATTAAGACCATCCCTATCATTCTAAGATATCTTGCAGTATCAATGACACACTCAGTCTGAACAAGGTGAAGGGGTCTTTAAAGTACATAAAAATCAATTTTGAAAACTCAGCAAGCCCTTATTGATTGTGTTCTGTGCCATACAAAATGTACAATTGATACCTGCCCTTTAACAGGAAGAAGAGTTGGGGGAAAGGGGAAAAACTGGAGTGAGATAATTTGGCAGCAGAAGGAAGCAAGAGCTTGAAAGTGACACTGTGCAGTTTCTAAGTCATCAGACAATGAATTTGGGAGCAATCTGGTTCAAGCAGCAGGTAGGACATTTTAAGCAGCTGAACTTGGAACAGGATGGGCAGTGTAGCAAGAAAGGGAAAGCCAATAGACAAGGTGAGGGATGATCAGCATCTCTACAAAGGCTTTTAAAAAAAGTGATGGAGAAGAACTGATATACTTCAGTACAACGCCAACAGAAGGCCTGCATTGATTCATAAACAGCCTGGATAATGAGCAATCATGAAGAAAGAAGGAAATTTAACAAGGAGATTGTAAGGTTAATATGATCACTAATGATACAGACAGACAGGCTTGAGAGGTAGACAAGGAGAGAGATAATTAATTTTTCTCCTTGTGTGAAATTCTGCAAAGACAGAGGAAGTAAGAGAGAACAGAGAAGCAGAAGAGGAGCAGTAGGAAAGATTTCCACAAAGGCAGCAGTGAAAGACATGAAAGAGGACAGAGCCACCCCAGAGCGCTGTAGGAAACTGTGAGGGCCATCAGAGACAAGAGTGAGGAAAGTCTCCACAGGAAATGACAAGAGAGAAACTGTGGGGAAGAAGAGGAGGCAAAAGAGTCAAGTGAACCTTCCCAAAGGCTTATGGGGAGAGCACAGGGAGGAAGAAAGAATTCCTAGCTGGAATTCTGGTCCCTGAATACACTAAAAGGCATGAAGCACTCCAAACAGCCTCACCTTGGACCTTTACCTATGCCCCTTTGTCCATGGTCTAGGAGCTCCATTCTAGCTGAGTTCCAGGTCCTGTCTTGTCTGAGCTATGCTATAGGTGGACTTATCCTCAGTTCTATCTCTGGGACAAACCTTAGACCTCCACTGCAGGCAGCTTGTCTCCAGTCCTGTCTCTGGCACCATCTCCTACCACTGGACTCGCTGGGTGGACCTGGACCAGATTCACCACCTCATTTTCTTTGGGACTATTGATGGGCCACTGCTATTGGCATCTGGTTCTGCCTACACTGTTCAGGTGTGGTGGGACTGTACCCTGTGAGTGAGGGCATTGCTGGTGCCATCACCTTCAACTACTCACTTGTCCTGCCTGGAGGTGCAGCCCTGCTCTTGCTGCTCCCTGAGTCATGCTGGAGGGAACAAAAGTCAGGGAAGTGAAGCAGCAGCCCATAGATCTGATGAAAAGAAAGATTATTTGCAACTATGGGTAGGGCAGTTGAACACTGGCTGGTCATCACCAAGTCAATGGCCGCATTCCAAAAATGCCCTGGCACACCTTTACAATTGTGTATATTCACAAAACAGATCACCACCTTGAAAAGCTTCTGATACACACGTCTACTTCTGTTTCTGAGCTCAACCTTTAAAACACTCTGCAAGGAGCGAAGAAGAGATGTTCTCACAGCTACCCTGATCTCCCTGCTGAAACATCCTACACAGCAGGATATGAGTTTCTGCTACAGAGAGAACTGATTACTGTTGCTTGCCCAGAGAGAAGGGCATTCAAACATTACTGACCCAAACCTGGAGTGCAGCCAAAGGACTACTTGGAATGGCTACAGAATGTCTCCTTTCTAGAGTTACCCAACTCTTCTCGCAGCTGAAAGTTCTCCTTCTGTTTTTTCTCTCCTCATCACTATTGCCACTGCATCCAGCATGAATATCCCCACCCTTGCTTCATGCAGATGGCTGACCAGCCTACTGCATCTCTGTAAGTCCCACAATACACAGCTACAGTTTGATCCTTGCTACAAAACCCTCGTAAAAGGCAACCTTCTGTGCCCTGCACGCTGTTTATGCTCTGCAGTTCTACCCTCATCTTCCAGAGCAAATGTTCTTCAACCCAAACCCCTCCATTGCCTTCTTTAAACATAAACCACAGGCCTGATCTCCCCTCTAGACTGTTGCTTCCTGGTAGTGCCCCACATTCCTCTCTCTTTGCAAGTGGGTGACCAGCTTTCTCTGCTAAATGTCTGTCACACCTCCAGGCTTATGTCATGACTTTGCATATTAAGGCTCATCCCCTCATGGCAACACTTTCAAAGTGCACACCACATGCTGCTGCCAGACATAACTTCTTGCACATCTCGCAGGCATAACTGCCTTCTTTCCCCTTTGATGTGACTCCACATCGGCAATCTCCTTCATGTATGGCAGATCGCTCATCTGTCCTGTCTGCCCCAACCACTGCAGGAGGCTGCCAATCAGACTCTTTTTACTCCTTACATCTCCTCCCCCACCACCTCACCAGCAAACTCAGTCATTTCTGTTTCCCCTCATCGTTCCAGCCTCTTCACCATGTTTCATTTAACATTCAGACCAAGCCATGCATTTGTTACACCAGCAAACCCAACACACAGTGAGCTACCCACATGAGCAACACTTCAGTTCTGCTACACATTATACCACAGCTACTGCATAATTAATTTTAAGTGCAAAGTTTGTTTAGCTTTTGTTTTCTTGGTCTTTCAAATATTTTTAGAAACACAGAAGAAAATATTTTATGAAGCACTGTGTCTAAGTGTTCCTTTTCTCCCCCCCACCAAATCTCTCTATCCAGACTTGTCCACTCAAATCACCAGCAAAATTCAAATACTGAGTATTTATATCTCCACTTCAAAGCTCTTATCCTTTCAGTCCAGAGACATTTATACTCTCTGGTCCATCGTCTAGAGAGAACTTTATTCGAAGTCTGTCAATAAATTACAAACCATTTGCCAGACAGGAATAGAATGCTACAGACAGGCTAAATGGCTTTCTTGCCTTCAGAAGGAAGCCTGAATCAGTGAACTGGGTGACTGAATCACAAACTGGGTAGATATCCTGTAGATGGGTAGATAGTGGAAACAAGAGATGAATGGAAAGACTTGAATTTATCTTATCAAGTACACGGCTCTTATTCATAACCCTGCCAGAGCTGAATTTGGGCAAAGATTTTCATACTGTATTTCTGAGAAGGCAATGAGCTGACACTTGACTGACTTCCAGGCACTGACTGTAACATTTCAGTTAGAAATAAGTGTACTCAGATGCAAGTGGCAGGTTGTAGAACTGAGACTGAAGCTCCCCAGGAAAAAGGCTCAAGGATACAGTGGTCTGAAACATGGGAGTCTGTCACTGCCTGCAGTTTGGCCACCTTAGTGGTGCAGCAGAATAGCTAACTGGGCACACATCAAGCAAAGGACAAACTGCAGAGCCCACCACAAACCTGGGCTCTTGCTCACTTCTGTAGCTGCTTTCTGCCATGCCCCACTCCCTGGGTTTCACTGCTTCTCGCAGCCAGCTGCTCTTGGATTCCCCACCACTATGTTGTGCCCACCAGGGCTGACTCCTCTGTCCCTCCCTGCACTGGCTGATCCAAGGTACTTTCATAGTCACCGTCTCACATCCCAGCACCCCACTAGTGCCACTACTGCTCTGCTGCATCACTAGGGTCATTGAGGTGCCACCAACTGCACCCAGCAATATTCACTGCACTCAGTGAATGCAGAGCAAGGCAGCAACAACCAACTCACCCCCCCAGTGAAAATAAAAGCAGTGACTTTCCCTGAGAGGGGGATGGTGGTGGGAGCTAAAAGCCTCAGTTGACCACATCAGCCCCCATGACCTCATTTTCCACTCCCTCCAGCCTTGTGTTCCACACATAACACCTTCATGTACCACAGGCCACTCTTCCTCCTGCACCCCACTGCAGCGCAGCCAAGGAGCAAGGAGAGAGTCGCGGGATGACGCTGCCTATCCCTAAGCCACTTGCTCTTGGTTTCCTGCCCACCGAGCTCGCATTCCCGCGCCTCATTTGAAAAACTAAATCCAGGGGCTAGTTCCCACACGGATGGCGCGGGAACCCTCGCTCGCCTCCTCCCACAACTGCCAGCACTAGGCCGCCGATCCCCGGCCTTGCGTGGAGGGCGCTGCTGCCAGAGGCGCCACCTCGGCCGCTGGAGCGGAGAGGGGCCGGCGGCGCCTCCCGCACCCCGTGACTCTGCCGAACGCCGGCACTCCTAACACCGCGGCCCTGCTAGGAGGGGTTTCCCGTGGCAGGAGACATCCAGGCTTTCCCGGGAAAATGAAAACAAACCAAAACATACTCTTCCTCCTCCCCCTCC
>VXBB01007316.1:7278-40314 GCA_013399915.1 Illadopsis cleaveri | reverse complement strand
TCCCCAACACAACGTCCTCTGCCACCCGGAAACTGTCTAAAACATTAAAGAACTAAAGAATTAAAACCAAAACAAACAAAACCCAAACAAAGTGTTCTTATTTGATAAACTTTAGAAGACCCTACGGCAGGGCCATCTAAAAAGCAATTCCAAAGGGCTTCTCTGCCGTTTCATGGGGTTTGTACCAAATAAGAGGGGGAAACTGCAGCCTAAATACAGACCAGAACACATATCCCGAACGTACAAAACACAAACAGGCACAAACGCGATTAATACAAAATTCTTTATGTAAACCCAGGGTCTTTTCTCCTAGCTATGCAATTTTAGACTACTACCACAGTTTTTCCAGGGGGTGGGATTACGATCTTTAACAATTTCTCTTTTTTTCCGCAAACCCCACATTTTTGGTGGAAGAGTGTTTAGCTTCAAAATCTCACTCGTATTATTTTTCACGACGATTTTTTTTAAAATTTCCTATTACACAACCTTTCATCTATGCAGTTACTATGTGAAACCTTTGCTTTCTAATGAAGCAACATCCAGAATTTGTTTCTCAAGTCCACCCCTTTCTACATACACAAACACACAGAGAATTAAGACAAAAATAATGCCCCCAAAATAATAATAAAGAACTCACCTCTCCTCGGGTTTTCCCCCCCACACTATGTATAAACTTTCCTTGATAAATGATATTATATTACTAGAGATATTATTAATGTATTATTACTGGAAGTAATAATAACAGTAAATGCTATTTAATTACAGAAGGCAGCATTCTGCTTCTGGATCCGCTGCCCCTGCAGCTCCCTCCATGTGCCTCCTGATCTCTTTACTTTCATTTCCAGGTCTCGCTCGCTCTCGCTCGCTCTCGCTCGCTCTCAGCTGCACCAGCAAGAGAAAATGCCTCCCTGCATATCCTCTGGGCCCTAGAGGCTACCGCTTTCCATTACAAAAATTCACAGATCTTTCCCTTGTGGCTGGTTTTGAGATTCTTTAAGATTAATTAGGCTTAAATAAATAAAAATCTAAAAAATAAAGCGCTTCAGCAGACGACTCTCCATTTTAATTTTAATGCAGCATTTTTTTCTTCCTGATCGTCTTTGCTGATTTTAAAAAAATATATCTCAAGAGAAAACAAAGCTGGCTCTGCAGAGGGATTACATGCATACGAACACAGCAAGGAACTGAATTGTTAGACCCTCGGGATTATCATGCATGTGAAGCAGTGACTCTTGTGCCCACCCATTTCTGTTCGCTGGATGGGAACCAGAGCCATCGCCGATGGCAGAGCAATTATCTGCTCCAGCCATACCTTACTTACTCCACTCTGCACTGTTGAGGGGGTTCCCTGTAAATAAGATTGTTTAAAAACATAAATCTTTGGGTGGAAAGGAATATGTAATTAAAAAAAAAAAAATCACCCCTCCTCCCCAAAAAACCCCCAAACCACAAAAACCCAAAAAATCAAACCAAACAAAAAACCCACAAACAACCCCCCCAAACTAAACACAAAAATAAAACAAAACTAACAAATAAATATATATCTTTATCTCAATTAATATTATATTTTATACAACTGGTATTATACAATCTACATATATTTTATACATACGAACATATGTATGTATATATGTTATATATATATGTAGATGCATATATGCAGCATGTGTATATATATATAAAAACCACATTAATATTAAATTTTATGATTGGATTGTACAATCTACATATCTATTGTATGTATGTAGATACATATATATTTTTATATTTATGTATACACATGTGAGTTTTGACACCTCTTGGAATTGGATTTTTGGCTTGTTTTCATCCCAAATCTCTCAATATTTCCAGAAAGTGGACTGAACCTCCACAGCAATCCATGCTGGCAGAGCCCCGGGAAGAGACCTGCTGGTGGGAAAGGGAGGTTGAGTGGGACATGTTCTACCATGGGTAGTGGTTGTGAAGATCCAGATACACAGACCATCTTAGGTGGGGGGTCACCCATCTGCACCCAGCTGCACTATCACTAACTTCAAATAACCCTCTGGAATGAGTTTTATGCTCGTACAGCCTCCCTGGTAGAATAGTTTCTCTCCCTAAAGGATTCTGTCTACCAGTAGATTAATTATTTCCAGACTGACACTGGCTTAAATTACCAGTTTTTTTCCCAGTGTAATCAGTGACATGTTTACTCCTGAGTGTCTCACTTCTCTATTTGCAGTGACCCACAAGAATGGCATCTTGTGCTTTGCAAGTGTGTGCTCTGCCAAGATTCAAAGCCAGATAGCAGGTAACATCTGAAGTGTACAAGACTTGCTTGATATTTAAATATTTTGATCAGAAAAGGAAAGACTTTATTACACTGAGTAGGATTGGCTTCTGACACCATTGTCAACACAATAAACTGATAATCTATGCAAAATAGGCTGTGACTTGTGCTTTCCTCCATCCCAATTTCCTTTTTCTGTAAGACTGAGAGATGTCCTGCAAGGTCATGATTTGGGATGTACTACTCCTCTCATGAAGTAAAATCTTTCCTGAGCAGTTAACATGAAGATTTTCACAGTTTGCAAGTGCAGTTATTGAGGTCTCAGTCTCATGTACAGGAGTCAGCAAGAGTCAAACACAGCAAACCCCTGCTAAAAACCAGATACAGTGTCATAGAAGTTACTTTGATTCCTAAAGCCATTTTCTAGGAAGAATGAATGCATGGATCTATCCTACAGTGGCATGGTACACCTACATTCCAATATAGCTGCACCTATAGTCAATGCCTTTACTCTTGCCCCTCTGGCACAACCAATATTTGGGAGAATGACAGGGAAGGGAATCTGATGTATTTGATAAGATTATGGGTTTTACGCATACCTCTGAGGATCCAGCCTGGCAGAGATGTGGCAAAAATCAATTTGTGAGACGGAATGATCGAGTGTGTCTTGAAAAATCAAAAAGGTTTTAATAAAGAAGGAAAATAACATAAAAAGAAAAGCAAAGCTGAGCACAGTATAGAGACAAGTCTCCTACTTGCTACAACACCTCAAAAAGCATGGAGTTTCTTTGTTTTCTCTCTTTAGTAGTTAACAATTTAGGTGGGCTCTTTGCCCCTTGGCCCAGTGAGATGAACAACAGACTTTGAGTTACATTCCCAGAGCCCAATCCACGCTTCTGTGCTGGCTCCAAGCCAATTACAATGGAAAAATCACAGAACTTTCCAGCTAAACTTCCTAAAATGTCTAAAGGTAAACTGAAATTCTTTCCCTATTTGGAAGCACCTGCTGGAGGTGTGGGGTGCATTACCACATCAGATCATGTTTATTACTAAAATTGTGAGGAATTACTATCCAGTGCCAAATTTCTTGCTTATATTTTCCAGGTTCAGGCTCCTTCTTGAGATCACAGAAATTTAGTTCCTCATCAGCTCTATATATTCTGGCAGCTTTACACTTCTCACATATAGCCATATTCTAGTGTCTAAATGGTTCTTAATTTTCTTCAGTTGTAAAAGAAACTACTCTTACTATTTATGAGGCTGGTTACCCAGCACCATCAACTACTGACATTCTTTTCTTGGGTCCATATAAGGATTTGCTGTTGTTTATTAAAACCACAGTTGGGAAATTTGTGAGAGACTGCAAAATGCCTCTTACAATGTTTTGGGACTAAATAGCAGAATAAATCCTACCCATGGCCCACCTCAATAGTGATCTCACTAGGTATCTGCCACCTGAAATGGTACCAACATTGGTGCCTGTAGGTTGCAGGTTGCAGAGAAAGGACTGAAGTGGTGTGCAAACCCACCGCAGTAGCAGGCAGGTCTGTGCACAGCTCACCCTGCCTCATCTAATGTACTTTTGTTTCTATACTCAGGAAGAAAATGTCACGCACAATGTGCACACAAAGCTGTCACACAAATCAAGGCTCTTTTGCACCCTTAAGCAGGAATGACTATGCACTCCAAGGTGAAAGCAGGAGATGAGATGACATAGTCGTATGCTCTGCCAGATGAGGTTTAGGTTGGCCATTAGGAAGAATTTCACCACAGAAAGGGTGACTGGACATTGGGATAGGCTGCACAGGGAAGTGTTGTCACCGTCCCTTCTTAGTGTTGGATTTGCAGAGGCTGGGAGTGTCCATGAGTTTTGCATCTGTGTGGTCTGGTTGGAGTGAAGTTATGTAGGTTTCTTTCTACTAGCAGCACCTACTTGAGCTGATAGTCATCCTAGAAAAATGATGTTCTTCAGCCTTGGAGATTTTCTCCCCTTGTTTCCAAAAGTGATATTAAAACTAAAGACCCCTGAAGAGAAGTCATAGAGAAGTCTGGGGAAGCTGGAGGCTTCACAGATGGGTGTCAGGAGGAAAGTATTTGTGTACAGCTTTTGTATAGGGGATATCTTAAAACCAGCCCTGTTTACCTCAAACAGCTACAAGAGTGTGGGGTCACTTCTAATCAGATAAGAATGGCAAGGAACCAATTTTCTGTTTTAGGAATGAAACTTCATCCCTTCTGATGTCTAAAGTCTTAAGTGTGTGGTTTCTAAGCATTAGTTGTGTGTTGCCTTTTATCCCAGTGGAGGTAGTGGGATAAGAAATATTCTCTGTTTATACTGCTCAATGGATGGAGGCCAGTTCCTTCAGACAGTGTGCTATGGTCTAGTTGACAAGGTGTTGTTTGGTCATAGGGTGGACTCGATTTCAGAGGTCTTTTCCAAGCTAACAGATACTGTGATTTTGTCAAATGCCTTCCTTAGCAGAATGGTCCGGCAGTAACATGCTAAGTACGAACAGGAGACACCAGGGACATTATCTAGGTGAGGCTTCACATCAGAAGGTGCTCGTGTCGCACCTGAGGGCTTACGGGAGCTCCCCCAGCGACACTTCCAAGAACGCAGGTTGTAAGCGTGACCGGGCACAGCTCCGCGCAGCCCGTTCAGGCCTCTGGCCGCACACGGAGACGAGGGCAGGCAGAGGACTACAGGTCCCGGCGTGCACCGCGGCCGCCACCGCTCGCGCCCCCGCAGCCCCGCCCACGCGCGGCGACACCATCCGGGCTGCGGTGACGTCACGATTCAGCAGCCAATCCCGGAGCGGGAAGTAGAACTGCTGGCGTTCAAATCCTCCGCCTCCTCCGCCTGCCCCTCACCCAGCGGCCCCGGCGCGGCGGCGGGGTGAGGCTTCTGCGCCTTCCGCGGCAGCCACCGGCGGCGGAATCTCCGAGGAGGTGAGGAGAGAGGTGGCAGCCACCACCGTTAGCCGCCGGCGGAGGGGGCCGTGCGTGAGATGAGGCGATCCTGCGGGCTGACGCGCTCCGTGGCCCCGCCTGCGGGGGGCGCTCCCATGCTTGCCTCTCCCACGCGCAGGCGAGGGATCCCCCGTCATGGGACCGCGTCACGCGTGTCTCTCCGCGGGTCTCTCTCCAAACTGCCGCTCCCCGCGCGGAGCGGGAAGCGATGTTCTGGCTGTGCTATGGGGCTGGGGAGGAGCGTGCGGCCGGCGCTTGGCAAGTCCCGCGGGGAAAGAGAGGAGCCTTCGGTCTCGCCTGGAGCAAACGACGCGGGGAGGCTGTCAGGGGCTGGCGGGGCGGGGGCCTCGCAGGGTGTCGCCCCGCGCTACCGGGCCTCCCGTTGCTCGGTGAGCAACGGGTGTTGGTGGGTAGGCGGTGTGTTGGCTATTGGGGTCGACCAAGTGTTGTATTTAAAGTATCCGTCTGAACTAACTTTTTTGATCATCAGGAAGTGCAAAGTTTCATACAGCCTTTAAGTGAAAAGGAAACCTGTCTTCAGGCATTTCCAAATCTTGGTTGTGTTTGCCAAACAGACTAACACTTTTTTTTTTTTTTTTTTTTTTTTTCCCCGAAGTTTTCTCTGTGGAAGAATTAACAGTGAAGAGATCTCTGGTAGGTTGACAGTTGGGTGTTGCTGACATGTGCTATAAAACACGCTTCAGGATGTGATGCTGGAGTTGTATGTTGAGATTAGGAGGTAGTCTGTGTGTGAGGTGAAGAACGACAAAGGAGATTCAAGGAAAAGAGAAGCCTAGAGGATGAGTACATCTGTAAGGAAGATAACTTTAGTAGAATGGAACTGGTTTTTAAGAGCAAAGTTATTAATTGAACTAGGTGGACAGACTAACTTCTGCAGATATTAACTTCTATTCCTGGCTGGTAAAGCCTTCATGGTTGGCAGGATGTCCTCTTTTTTTTCCTTCTTAGTGTTGGATTTGCAGAGGCTGGGAGTGTCCATGAGTTTTGCATCTGTGTGGTCTGGTTGGAGTGAAGTTATGTAGGTTTCTTTCTACTAGCAGCACCTACTTGAGCTGATAGTCATCCTAGAAAAATGATGTTCTTCAGCCTTGGAGATTTTCTCCCCTTGTTTCCAAAAGTGATATTAAAACTAAAGACCCCTGAAGAGAAGTCATAGAGAAGTCTGGGGAAGCTGGAGGCTTCACAGATGGGTGTCAGGAGGAAAGTATTTGTGTACAGCTTTTGTATAGGGGATATCTTAAAACCAGCCCTGTTTACCTCAAACAGCTACAAGAGTGTGGGGTCACTTCTAATCAGATAAGAATGGCAAGGAACCAATTTTCTGTTTTAGGAATGAAACTTCATCCCTTCTGATGTCTAAAGTCTTAAGTGTGTGGTTTCTAAGCATTAGTTGTGTGTTGCCTTTTATCCCAGTGGAGGTAGTGGGATAAGAAATATTCTCTGTTTATACTGCTCAATGGATGGAGGCCAGTTCCTTCAGACAGTGATTAATATTCATTAAATAATGCTATGCAGATGTTACCAGACATGGCTGTCTTCAAACTTGTGCCTCAAGCCTAAATGTTCACTAATGTATTGTAAGTGTAAGATCATCCTGTTTAATGTGCGATGAATTTGTGTGGAACATCTGAAAGGAAAGAGCACCCAGGATGCTGAGAGAGTTTTGTATGCAGCACACACAATATTTTCAGCAACTCGGTGGTTCTGAACTGTGCTGGCAAGAGCACTACTGGGAATATCACTGAAAATTAAAAGCAACTGTGTTCATTCTAGCTTGCTTTGGAGAGCAGGGAAAGTGTGCAGCACATATAATAAAAGGATGGGCTTTGAAACAAGAGGAATATGACGTTGTAATTGTTAATCTTGCACAAAGAGTAATGTTTTAATGTGGCCTTAATCCATAGTTTTACCTGCTGTTTATTTATGAGGTATAACAACTCATCAAAACCCAAGTCTTGTCAGCATTGGAAGAGTCAGCACCATCTGACTGGCTTTGGAATATTAGTCTAGCCTAGCTGTCTTAATTGAGCTCTGGGGAAGAGTAGTGATAACACTGGAAACTTAATTAGATATCTGAGTAAGAAAAAACCACATGACGTTCAAATAAATATGGTTATTTGTATAGATTATGTATTGTAGTTAGAGAGTTTTTATGATGACAGTTTCTTTTAATTGGCAGCTCTTAACTTTTGTAAAAAGTGGGAAAATGGCATCAGAAGACATCACTAAGCTTGCAGAGTCACTTGCCAAAACCAAAGTGGATGGTGGACAGTTGAGCTTCAAAGGCCAGAGCCTTAAACTCAACACAGCTGAAGATGGTAAGAGAAAATACCCTTCTTGTGCTTTGGAAGCATCTCCCTGAAGTTGTAAAATCTTGTGGTAAACCTTCTGCTAATCCTGCATGGACAAGTTGTCATAACATATCTGTAATGCAGGGGTGCATCAGCTACAGCTGCTTCTGATGGAGACATTTCCTTCCCTTCTGGTGCCCTGGCAGTGCTGCAGCTGCTGTAACTGGCGTTTGGGTGCCTGGTTTGCAGTTATTGTATTCTTGGTGTTCTTTCTCAGTGCTTTTGACAGTCACTGGGCATTAGAAGTCAGTGCTCCTTTTAAAAACAGTAAACAGGTGCATCACAGCTCTTGGAACTAGATGTGCACAGAGGAATGGGCTGATATGTAAGCCTGCTGCAATAGTTCACTTTCTTTCTGTCTTGTTGCTGTATGTGTGTTTCACAATAAGTCTTACAGTGGCTGTTAATGTAAATATCTGGAGAAAATGTATATATTCTTAGATCAACATTTCTCCCATGCCAAGAAAAACAGCATATTTTTCAGAGAGATTATTTGCTATAGTGCTTTTTTTTTTTGCTCATGTCAAAGGTGGGGCTTTCTTATAGATTGGTTTTGATGCCTTAAGTTTTAGCTTTCATATTTTCCAGATTCTGTACTGCATTGGTATATAACTCTGAGCCTCATATAAAGTGTTAGGAAATTCTCCTCACAGTGTAGTTAGATGAAACAATCCTTTTCCAGCCCAAGAACCAAGGACATTGGACACTGTTGCAGCTTCAGGCCCAAAAAGTATAAACAACAGTGAACTGAGGAGAACAGTCTAGGAGGATGGAACTTCATAACCTGAAGCTGAAATTGGACAATTAACCTCAATATGTAAATGGACAAAAACTTATAAAAGTGTGAAAACTCGTGTCCGGGTATTCATCTTGGGTAGAGCCACAGCCAGGCTCTTGTACTGCCAAGGTGTATCCTTTGAACACCTTTTTAATGAATACCTACTTTATTCCTTTTACACCCAGCCTCTGTTCCAGGTAGCCTCATAAGACATCAGTTTTGTAGTCCAAAGGCACTGAACTATGGATAAAGGCCTTGGACTCAGGAACAATAGCAGGTGCCCATTGGCAGGAGAGACTGCAGCTTGCTTCTTTGCCTTGCTTAGGATTACTGTAGAGTTAAATCATTCCACCCTGACATGTTTGCTAAACCAACATTACTTCTGCCAGTCAGTGGGAACTTTTTCCTGTTGATGTGACACCAATTCCCATCAACTTTTAACTTGGTCTCTGCACATCACTAGGGACGTGCACTCTAGCAAACCATGTGCTGAATGGCAGAGGAATTTTAGTTTGGAAGTAAAGAAACTTACTTTTGCAAATAGGAGGATGGCTATCAGAATAGAACACAAAAAAAAATTATGAGAACGCAGGGTAGGGAATGGAGAGTGTTCTTTCTGATGACCTGACACTTCAGCTCTGTTCCCATTGCTGTTTCAGGTGTTTCTCTAGCTGTTTTTGCTAGAGGTTGAACAAGTATTATTGGATCTCAGAGGGTTACTGTGGTAACTAAGACAGTGGTTAAAAGACCAACTAGATTGTCTGCTTCTTGCAGCTGAAGGAGTGATCAAGCAAATTGAGGAATTTAATGGCCTAGAAGCCTTGCGCCTGGAAGGCAACACAGTGGGTGTGGAGGCAGCAAAGGTTATTGCCAAAGCCTTGGAGAAGAAAAGTGAGCTGAAGGTGAGATTCTTAAGTGGGGAGTAGTCAAGGGGCAGAAATAATGTGGAAATACTGAAGGCCTGTCTAGGCTCTTTCTGCAGAAACCTGCCTTGAGTTACCCCCGAAGTGGTGGATCTTCCAGGAGGAAGAGCAACCTTATGAAAATACAGCATAACTTGGAGACTTTGGGATAATGGGAACACTTTCTGCATTCCTAACTTCCTGTTTAGAAGGCTTACAATCTTAAATCTGGGAACCTGTGTGAGGAAGAGCCTCTATTGAAGGCAGCATCTGTAAACAAAGAGCCGTGGCAACAAAACACTAGGTTCAAATGAAGTTCTCTGGAAAGCTGAGTTGGCTCTTCCTGGAGAGTGAGTCTTCAGAGAATGTCTGAGTAGGGAGGAAATAATGGAGGAAATGCAACAGGACGTTCATCTTTGCCCAAGCTATGTTTTCCTACTATTGCTCTAGTCCAATGTTAAGGGGATGCTGTGCTACTAGAGACAGTACACTGTCCCTCGAAGGAGAGTGGTATGAGACATTGATATGCATTAATCACCCAAGTGTGGCTTTTCAAGGAAGTTCAGATTGTTGAGCTTCATACCTTAGTATGCATTGCTAATGTATTCTTCTGTTTCCTGTTGCTTCTTTTCTGTGGTAGTTTTCTTAGCAGAGAAGAATTCTGGCTTGAACACAAGCAAGAATTCTTGTATAATGTTTATGGTCTGAATTTCAGTTACTTTGTCCTTGCAAGTGAAGTGATTGTAACACTGGTGCTTGCAGCCTTTTAGTAAAATCAAATGACAACCCAAGGGAAGGGAGACAACATTAAGATGTCCCCAGTGATGTAAAGCAGCTTGTATGTGTAAAGGTTTATTACAACTGTGTTGACCTAAATATTTTAGTTGGTTTTGTCTGTATGCTTCTTATTTTAGAGGTGTCATTGGAGTGACATGTTCACAGGCAGGCTAAGGTCTGAGATCCCTCCTGCTTTGGTAAGTAAGATCTGAGACTTCTGACTAACCTCTTTTCTCACCTGTCATGCTTTTTGTGGGAGTCTGTATTTTGGTACAGAGCTGATCCTTAGCACTAAATGTCTCAGAATAGGTGAGTGGTTCTCTTTTGCTCTTCCTGTATGAGATGGAGAGGAGTCGATTAAAGGTTAAATCCGAGTCCATGCTGGTGAAGGAGCTTTTCACTGGGAAAAACATCTTCATGACTCAACAGAAAAAGTGAGAGCTAAGCTTTTTAAATAAGTCATATGGCTGTGTCTTCTAAGACCTTTACAGAACTCCTTGTCTCCTTGAGTCCTGTGAAGCCAGAACAAAAGCTCAACATTGATGAAACAGTATTTCTTTCAGTAGTGTAGAGCAGGAAATTCACTTTGAAAAGTATTTTCAAAGGGATGGCATAGTATCTTGGTAACTGCTTTATGGTTATCTTTAGCTTAATTTGTGCAACTTCCTCTCTGGATTTAGCACTAAAGTTTTATTTCCCCATGCAGCTTTGCAGAATGGTTTCAAAGTGGAAATTTTTGCAGCATCACTGTCATACCTAGCCACTGCCAAAAATTATTCCATTTCCTCCCACCCACTGCCATCTGTTTCCTTACAGATCTCTTTGGGGGATGCACTCATTGCTGCTGGAGCCCAGCTGGTGGAGTTGGACTTGAGTGACAATGCCTTTGGGCCAGATGGTGTGCGTGGCTTTGAGGCTCTGCTGAAGAGCCCTGCATGCTACACTCTGCAGGAACTCAAGCTCAATAACTGTGGCATGGGCATTGGTGGTGGCAAGGTAAGGGTTATCTCCTCTTTGGGAATGAAGTTGGAAGCAATCTTTGGTGATTGCCAACTCCCCTGCTTAAGGCAGCTACAACCACACCAGGTTCTTCAAGCTTGGTCTAGTCAGGTTTTGAATATGGAGACTTCACAAGCTCTATGAATAGTCTGTCCCAGTATTGAACAACTCTCACAGTAAAAAAAGGGAGTTTGTGTTAAAATGGTGTTTTCTCTGCACTTTGTGTGCAGTTGTCAGACTCTGCCTTCTTTATGCCGCCATCTCCCCTCATCTTGTTCTGGCTGTTTTTACACATGGATAATATCTTCCCCAGAGCCTTTTCTTCTCCAACCTTAATAGTCACAGGGGTCAGTATTATCCTAGTGAGTAAAATTCTCCAATTCTTCAATTGTCCTTGGCACCCTTTGGTGGACTCACCACAGTAAATCCATACAGGAGCCTGGTATTGGACACTGTGCTTGGATGCATTTCACAGGCCTAAGTAGAGAAGGATCTGACCTGCTTGTGAGTGCTTTTTCCCAAGGCAGCCCAGTGGAATTCCTTTGCTTCAAGTGTGTATTTGGTCGCTCATGGTCAACTTCCTACCCGTATGTGCTTGCCTGATTAGAAGCAAAATGTTCTTGATGGCTCAGTGAGTTTTAGTGTTGCAAAATCATCAATTCTTGCCTGAGACCACTGTGTGCAAGTGTTGCAAGTAGAGACAGGTTGTTATTTTTTTATTATGTACCCTTTTGTAGAAACAGATACTTTCAGTGATGCCCACAGTATTTCTCTAGAGGTGGATCTACAAAACACAGTTGGATATCACTGTAGAGTGATATGCTGGGGGAGTATAACCTGCTTGTTTTATCTTTAGATATTGGCAGCTGCTCTGAAAGAGTGTCACAGGAAATCAGTTGCCCAGGGCAAACGTCTTGCTTTAAAAATATTTGTGGCTGGCAGAAATCGTTTGGAGAATGATGGTGCCACTGCCCTGGCTGAAGCCTTCGGGGTGAGTATCAAACCAGAGCTGCTTTGACAGCAAATTGGAGCAAGGTATGATTCAGTGCTGGTGTTAAAGATGATGCACAAAGAGTTTGCCTCAGCTTGGTGGCTGGAGCTGCCGGTCTGTTCACTAAAGTCACAATGTTTCTTGCTGCTGAAACTGGAGTCTTCAACTGTGGAATTAGAGTTGGTGACAGTGTGTTAATGTGACCTAAATTTCCAAACACATAACTAGTAGCTGTGTAAAGTAGTTACCTTAGGGAGAAATAGTCATCTCCTAAGTAACTTAGTCCTATTCCTTTTCCTCTCTCTATGCTAATGGTTGTTGACTGGCACTAGGATAGGTATCCCAGCTTGTTCTCTTGCCTGTTGCTTTGCTTAGTCATCTGGCAAAAGCAGCCCGGTGTTTTTGCTAGGATCATCTGGTCAGAGCTTGAAGTGTTGCTTGGCTTTCTCTAGCTGTCACTGGCCCACTTGCACTTTTGTGGGAGGAAGAGAATTCACTGTGATTGGGGCTACCTAATTCCCTTTTCATACCTCACTTGCTGCTAAAAGTGACTTCTGAATTATAATGCATCTTGTCAAGTATATTGACAAGGATATTGCAGGTTACAGGTTGACTTTTTTCGTAAAGAACTGCCTAGATGTGATTTTGATTAATCAGTAATCATGGCAAAAATAAGACTTTTTTAATACTTAAGAGTGGTATAACAGTTAACAGTCTGATTATGGAGAATCAAGATTGAATGGCACTACCAAAATGGGGTTAACTACTGTGCTATGTGACATGCTGTTTAGTCCATAAAAATTATTTGTACTAGCTTTCTTACATGTTTGCTTCTGTAGTCAGGGGAAAATGTAGATTTTAATTAGAAAATTAAAGTGATGTTGTGTGGTTTATTTCAGTGTTGTTGAACCACAGGTGAAGAATTCTTGTTTTAAGTTATTTAGAGTAGGCATAAAGGACAATGATACTTGTGTCTCTTAGAATCAGGGCTTTGTATTTATCTGATACTTGCCATGTGTCTGTGATTTCACTTAGATTTGTGACAGAATTGCTGGTAAATAATGCACTGTAGAAGAACTGATGGAGTTTTGAAACTCAAAACGGAGCAGTATACTCTTGAGCTGAAGTATTAGCTTTTTGTGTTTACATTCTTTCCCAGGTCATTGGGACTCTAGAAGAGGTCCATATGCCACAGAATGGAATTAACCATCCTGGCATTACAGCACTGGCACAGGCCTTTGCTGTCAACCCACTGCTTAAGGTTATAAACTTGAATGACAACACCTTCACAGAGAAAGGAGCTGTGGCCATGGCAGAGGTGAGTTGTTTTAAGCAGCTGTTTTGGGTTTTGTCTCAGGTCTGGTTGGCATTAGCACCTTTGGGTTTGTGGAACCATGTCATGTTGCAATGGGAAAGATGACATTCCAGAAGTAATAAGATGTTCACTTACTTGCATGTCCACTTTTCAAATCTGTGCTGTCTTGCTCTGCAGACTCTGAAGGCACTTCGGCAGATTGAAGTGATTAACTTTGGGGACTGCTTGGTGCGTTCTAAGGGTGCTGTTGCTATTGCTGATGCTGTTAAAGAAGGGCTTCATAAATTAAAGGTATTGTCTTCTTGCTGTTCAGCTCCTTTGAAAAATGCTGAGTTTTCCATTTTATGTTTTTCTGTTCATTCTCCTACTGCTCCTGATTTCTTTAAGATAGGATACAGTTCCATGCAGACTCTGTGCTCATAACTGAAGAGCAACAAGTTGTGCTATAGATCAGTGGCATCCCACCATCTAGTGAGGGCTGTGTTATGTGGAGGTGTACCAGTGATCTGTTTAGTCTTTGCCTGATGTTTTTGCAGCTGTTGGCTCAGCTCAGCAAGTGCTACTCAAGAAATCTGACAATGAAAGTACCTGCTATTAAAACTTTCCAGCACTTCAAGAGTGGGGACTGACATGAAGGGGACTTCATAAACAGCTTGTCTCTTCATAATTTCATAGCTCATACAGTTAATGCATTTTCTTTGTTAGGGCATCAATCAAGGGTCCAAGTATTTTTAGTTTTTTGGTGATACCACAGCCTCCTACATCAGTATTTGCACAGGACTTGAATCTGACAACATTCTGGATAGGCTGAAGTCAAATTAATAGCACAAGCAAACTAGGATCTCTAGAAACACCTGCCATGAGCCATAACTGCCCTGAGACAGATGCTGAACATGTGATTCCTAATCTTGCAGTCAAAGACAAAAATTAATCTAATACTTATTTGTGTGTATGAACCTGGTACAGAAAGTAGGTTTTTTGTGATGTGTGATCCTTTGCTGGGGCTTCTGCTGGTTGTACTGGAACTTGTGAGAATCTTCCAAGCAAACTTAAGTAATGGGGTATTGAGATGAACAGACAGAACTTAAATAGTTTTTTCCAGAGCAGAAATGGTTAAGGGAAGGTAGTGTGAAGCAATTGTGGCTGATTCATTCTGTTCCAGGACTGCTTCTCTTGGGCTGTTAATATTCAGTCCCTTCTCCAGAAGGGATTGATTGAGCACAATGTGGAATGGTGGGGGATGGTGTTTTGCTGATGAATTACTCTTACTAGTTACATGGTTTCTCTTTTGGCTGGGTCTGTCAGAGGTAGTACCACTCATGGCTTGTTTTTTGAAAGCCTTAAGTTGCAACTGAGGTGTCAAAGGAAATATGCAATCTGTTTAGTACAGTAGCTGCCCTTCTGTTAGATTTACTGGAGTGTGAGTTTTGGTGTGGTCTTGTGACCTTTGATAAGTGAAGATCTCCGGTCTGCTAAGGACTGAAATGTCTGCTACCTTTTAGATGAGCAGTGGTCTGTAGGTATTTTAAAATAACCACCTTTAATAGTGCTGCTCTTAAACACCAGTATGTTTCAAAATTCCCCTTTCAAGTATATGAGGTAGGAGTGTCAGGCTTTATTTTCAATTAGTAACACTTTTTTTTTTTTTTTTTTCTGGGATCCTCTTCAAATGATGGTCTTTCCAGGACACTTGTGAGAACATGAAATTTATGGATATGATATATGTTAATAGGAATTCTGCAGACAAAATGTTCTTGCATTTTTAGGAACTGAATTTGTCTTTTTGTGAGATCAAACGAGATGCTGCTCTGACTGTTGCTGAAGCTATTGAAAATAAGACAGAGTTGGAGAAGTTGGATCTCAATGGTATGTAAGTTTGCTAGATCAAAGTATGTCTAGTTTGATTCCAGTGAGAAACCACTAGGAAGAATGTTGACAGAACCTTGTATGCAGGTTCTTGCAATTGTCAGCATATAAAAAACAGTACTCAGTAGCTGAACTTGCATGACCTTGGGACAGGAAATGGTTAGATCCTGAAAGTTTTCTTAAACCATGAGCTCTGTTAATTAGTAAGCATTTTTGGTAGACCTGATAAGGTGGAAAGATTAAGCTGATATCTGTACCTGTTTTCAGTAAAAATGATTATTTGATGCTATTTCAGATAATTCATGCTTGCAAACAAAAACCTTTATGTGCAACTTCGCAGAAGAGTGTGAGAAGTTTGACTTTTGTTGGCTTTTGCTGTTCGTACCTTGGGTCACTGCATTTCACTGGTGCTGTGCTGTGTCCTTCTTATAAGTTCACTAAGAACAAGATCTATTTAGAGAAATAACAAGAAGTCTCTCAAACAGACTGAAACATTAGGGGGTTTTCATCTCCAACTATTGTGTAATGCTGCTGAAATTTTTTTAACTACTGTTTGATTCTGTGTAGTAAGTGCAGTTTGTGTCACTGCCTCTAAGGTGTTATGCAGAAATGGNGAGCTGCTGTGAACATCTTGGCCGGGCACAGAGAAAATTGTAAGCGAATCAAAGAGTTGTCCTGTGCCCGAGCTGTTGTGAAGACCTTGGCCGGGCAGAGAGAAATTTGTAAAGGGAGTCTGGAGTCGGGAGTCGCCCTGTGCCTGAGCTGCTGTGAACATCTTGGCCGGGCACAGAGACATTTGTAAGATAAGAAATAATAAACAACATGAGAAACCAAGAAACAACAAGACGTTGAGACTCTGTTTCATTCTCGCACCAGACCCAAAGCCTTCAGAGGGCAAAAAAGACTCACACGAACCCCCACCTAAAGCTCGGGTGAGAGAAAACCCTAAACCCAACAGCATGTAACTGTTTAATTTCAGAAACAAGAGATAGACAAGAACATCCAGCTAAGTCCTCAAGAATAAACTTGTGTGCATCTGTCAAGTCCACTCCCTTTCCTCTGTCAACCTAGGTAACTGTCTGGGAGAAGAGGTGTGTGAACAACTCCATGAGATCCTTGAAGGCTTCAATATGGCATCAGTGCTGGGATCTTTGAGGTAGACATGGTACCAGAGCTTAAGTCAGAAGTTTTCTGACAATTTTCATCAACATTTTCATTGACCTATCTAATTTTAAAATAAGAACTCTTATTGCTGGTGGATGTTGATCGGAGTGTGGAGTACACCCAAGGGTGTGTCTTAAACTTGTCTTGTTTTCATTGACGGACTTACCATAGCATTAGTAATTGATTGTGTTTGTTGATCTTTTCTTGCTGTTCTCAGCTGGGTGACTGATGTCTGAGTGTCCTCTTGCTGTGTTGTAGGTGAAATGTGCTTCTAGCAGTAGGACTTTGAGAAGAGGCTGCTCTTCTGTTCTTGAAAAGTTTTGAGTGCCAGTGTACAGGAATTCCAGCTGTGTAATTAATGGCATGTGTAACATTCAAACCTTAGTGATGATGAAGGGGATGAGGAGGAGGAAGATGATGAAGAGGAGGAGGAAGATGAACAGCAACAGCTGAAAGAGAGAGGAGCGGAAGAACAGGAGTCACTGACTCCTAAGAAGATATTTGAGTCACAGGTAAGCTTTCTGCCAGATGGATTCTTGTTTCATCAGCTGGAGAAGAGTAAAGGAGGAAATGCGATTCTGGAGTCTGAACTTAAGTGCTGACAGGCAGTCACATTCCTGCATGGGCTGGCATTATTGTAACAGGGAGATAACATTCAGGAAATAAAATGGATTTGTTAAAAAATGTGTTTTGTTAAAGTGTGCATGTTGTACACGTGTGGAGGGAAGGGCTGAGTAGTGGTTGTAGCAACACATGGGTGGCAAAAGTCTTCCATGCTCAGAAAGTGGTGGGAACCTTGTACATGCAGTGCCATGCCCTTATGCTAGTGTATCCTGGCCATTCCAACTCTGGTCTTGGGTCAGTCTCAGGCTGTTTTCAAACAGAAGAGATTCTGGCCTGGTATAGCTGTTCCCTGAGATGTCCCATCTGCTTTTGCTGAACCAATTTATTTACTTCCAAGAATAAACTTGAGATGAATTACACCTGTTTCAGGCTTCAACTCCAGTGCCATCTCCTCCTGTGGATGTTGCCACATTCCTTGCTTTCCCATCACCAGAGAAGCTGCTGCGATTAGGACCAAAGTGCTCTGTGCTGATAGCTCAGCAGGTAGGTGAGCTGGTGCTTGTCTGGGCTTGATTTTTCTCTCAAAATTGTTTAATTGCCAGAGGTGATAACTTGATTTAGATTTGCATCTTTTCTCCAGTGATCCCAAAGAACCTTATGGAAGCAGATGATGCAGCTAGTGCTTAAACTGGCATCAGAGCTTCCAGTAAGTAAAGTAATATTGTTTGTGTTGCTTGTGCCTTGTGATATGGCCAAAACAAAGCTGATATCAGTCAGCTGAAGACTAATTTTTGCCACAGCCCTAGCAGAGACACATATTGTGTAGCTGTCTAGCAGCTAACTGATCTTTATTTTTTTCTCTTTCAGACAGATACATCTGATGTAGAGAAAGTAGTTACAACCCTGCTAAGGGTATCCTCAGTCTTCAAAGATGAAGCCTCAGTGAAAACAGCAGTGCATGAAACGACAGGTGACTGGGCCTTTCTTCACTTTGTGCTGTGACCTCACTCATTGTCATAGACACCACTGCGAGGTGGGACAAGGCCTCTGCAGCCCAGGCCATTGGGCCTTTTTGTCCCTGGCAGACAACAAAGTGCCAAGCTGTGCCCTGCTGTTACGCGGAGTGGAAGATTCATCCTGAACCTGGCATGTTTTGTGCTGCCAAAGCCTGTCTCTGTTGTAGCTGCTGTTGTAGTAGGCTGGTGTTGCCCTTACTGCATCTCCTTGATGCTGGGCTGTCCATAGCCAGTAGTTCTGTGTTTTAATGTCAGTTACCTTTTCATGGCTGTTTATTTTAAAAGCATTTTGCAGGAAGTAGCCTCCCTAGTGTAGTGTTACAGGATTGTAAAGAGAGATGTCTATTATCTTTAATTTCTTCAGGAATTTCTTCAGGAAGCAGATATTTTCTACATGAGGCAAGACACAGAAACCAATGTTCAACCAAGGGACCATTCCTCACACTATATTGGAGAAGTAGTTTGGGTTAGGTCTGATTAGTATGTGGACTAACAGTATATCCCTTCACGGTTTTGCTTGGAAGTAGGAATTTCAAAACAATCATTGGCATCTGACCACTGCCTTTCATCTTTTTCAAATCCCCAAGCAGTTCAGTTCTCCCACACATGAGCTACCTATTGTTGTACAAAAGAATTGGATCAATTATTTTGAAGACCACTTAATTGATGTACTGTGCATTTGCCTAGTTTGGATTTTTTTTGTTGGAATTCATAAACATGGTGAAACTGTTGTTTTACAAGCAGTAGCACAATAATTCTCTGCAGTTGATTATGGGTCCAGTCAGTGAAAAATAGTTGGCACCTCACTGAGCCAGTGCACCTTGGCTCATGCCTGTTATGAGTTGTCTCCAGTAAAAAATGGAACGAAGGATATTACTGTTGTCCCTAGTGTGTTTGTGTACATATTTATCTTTATTCCTGCTTCTGCAGGAAAGGTAGAACCTGACAATTACTTTCCTTCTATAAAAGCAGCTGTCAGCTGACTGTGATGGCTCTGGTTAATGTCTGGCACTATTCTACAGCCACTCTAGTGAATTCTGCCCATTCTAAGAAAACAGAATTGTCAGAGGTCAAAAATGGGTTGCCTTGTCCACCTTGTACACGAGAGGTTAAAGGACTGGTTTGCCTATTGTTTGTGGCACAGTATTGGTCCTGAGGGAGCCCAGAAAACAGCTGAACAAACTTTCTCATTGTGTTCTCTCATTTCTTGTGGTTTCAAATGAAAAGTGAATTGTTGCTGGTCTTTAAGAAGTCAAGGCTCTACCTCTTGGTGCCTCTAGTTCATCTGCTTATGTTTATATGCATGTATACACATAACATGCATGCTCAAATACACTGAGCAGAGCATCTGGTGGTGCATAGGACTGGGGTGTATTGCATCTAAAACTTGGCAGTGTGGGAATTCTTGTGTGGGCTTTGTGTTTTGGTGGATTTTTCTTTTTAATTTGTTTTTTTCTCCTTTATACTTAAAGGTTTTTACCTGTCTTAGTGTTTCAGAGCTTATAGCTACAGAGAAAAATGAAATCTTAACAGATACTATATCACAAAACTGATATAACAGCTGCGTTTCTGTATGATCCCTCTTAAACTTAAAATCCATAAATGTCCTTTTTCTGTATTGCCTAAACTAATGTGCTTATCTCTTTTTAGATGCCTTGATGAAAAAAGCCTTCAGTTCTGCCACATTTAATTCAGATGCATTCATCACAAATCTCTTGGTGCACATGGGACTACTTAAGGTGAGGAAGCAGGAAGGAGTTAAGTCATGGTCTGTTTGGGCTGTCAAACGGCAAACAGGCAGGATTTTGGGTAATTACGTTGCCATGGAAGCTGCTGGATGCCTGTGTATGCCTGATGCTCAGGGCAGTGGAAGTCTCTAGGTACAGCAGAAACTGCAAATTGCAAGGTTGCATTAGGATGAAAGATGTGTCACCTTTTGTATGTCTCCTGCTTAATGTGCTCTGCTTTCTCAGTCATTCCCTGAAGGTAGGAAGGGTCAGGTAGGGCAGTAATGCTGGTGCTGGGCTATGGTGTCTATAAAAGCCGTGTCAGTGTTACTGGGGTCCTCTAGGACATTTCTTGAGAGCATGTCTCAAAAATGTATATCAGCTACTCATGCCAGATAAGTGGTATTCAGCTTCATGCTTTGGAGATTCTTTGCCAAATGCTAGTTTTAAGTAACTAGTTGCAAGGAATAAACTTATTGTGAGAAGATGGAGGGTCAAGTAGTGTGTTGTGGAATAAGGACTTCACAATGAGAAATTGTAGAGCAGGTATGTTTTATTCCAGCTGGGACACATAGGGGATATTTCCACCAAAATGCGTACCTGGTCAAGACAAGGTCCAGGTTTAAATACACATTGATCCCACACCTCCCCACCTGCCCATTCTCCACCTTCTCTTGCTTCATATTCTAATTAGCTGCCGCACCTCCTGGTGGGTCGTGAGTTGCAAGTTGCGGTCTTGGAAGGAAGGCTGACATCTTCCTCAGGTGTCTGCTGGTTGACCTTCACTTCTGGGCAGGCGCAGTGGAGGTCTGGCTGTTTTTCAGGTCACTTTGTTCTTGCCAAAAATTAGTAGCCCGATTTTGCTGGATTCAAACCATAGCTTTCTGCCTTATTGATTTTTCACAATACCTAAGTCCTGCTTTACTGAATTTTCACAATATACATCTTAGCTTAGTAGTTTTTACCTAACAACTAAATTCCTATGTGTACTGCTACCAGTTCTTTCTGTGTAACAAGTTGTGTTCTATATGCTGTTACAAGTTGTTCTTTTGTAAAAATCATTACACAAACCGTGTATATTTATTTCCCTAAGCCTATTATATGCTTCTAAAATTCTGAATTTTCACAGCCATATATGTTCCCCATCTGAGTAGGAAGCCTGTGTTTTTCATAGAATTAGTAGTTTTATTTTCAGTGAGGTGACTGTGGAGAGGTTCTGTCTGCAAAACCTTAAACACCTTTGCCTACTTGTGCTACAAGGGTTAGTGTTCCCTGCTGTCTCAAGACCTGGAAGCTGAGAATATAAACTTGGACTAAGACAATTCTAAACTACAGAAAATCCGTAATCTCTGTTATAGCAGCCTGCTGTTAAACAGGTTTATGAATGTCCTTCTGGTGATATTCAGCTTGGGGTCCAGACCCTTGTTGGCATGCATGGATATGATTAATTTCCAAAAAATCAGTTTAACCTCTCCCGCTATTCATTGTATACTGGACCAACACTGAGCTTCCCACTTCCCAGAATGGTCAATGGAACCGAAGCTGGCATTTAGTTCTGCAGAATGCCTGTTTTGAAGACTGCCACCTACATTTTGCTCGTATGGAAAATAGCAATATGCATGAGGCACAAACCTGTGCTGCTGAAGCATTCTTTCAGGCCAGGAGGTGGCACTGATAAAGCACTGGAGGATCAGCCTGCTGGTTGTCATCTGTGATGCTTAATTTATCACCAGTCCCCTACATGTGGAGAAGGCACATACTCCATTTTCAGTCCTATGTAGCTGGAAGCATGTGAGCAACAGATATTCTTAATACTGTGAACTCCAGGGTCAAACAGCAGGAGCACAGGTCTATATAGTGTCTGCAGAATGAAGTGTTTTCTTGAAATGATGCCAGTAGAGAAATAAATGAAAACAATTTAAGAGCTGGGACATGTAGGCTAGCATCATGTTAGGAGTAAGAATAAATTATGCCTCATGTAAGCAAGGGGATGACTGTTGGCTTTATCTTGTACGTAACTGTGAGACCAGTTCTGGGAGCACTGTATCAGGTTCTGGAGGGAGCCTGTCAGAGAGCTGGATGTGGTATAAAAATGAACTACAGAATAATACAATAAAAATTGTTAAGGCAACTGAATTCTTTATGGGCTGAAGTCTGGTGAAATTCCTCAGGAGAATACTTTGACACAGCCTCTGAGAAGATTCGGCTGTTTTACTTGCAGGTTCACTACTTCCCTTCCCCTATTAGTACGGGTGTCAGTTGATAAGTACTAGAATGTTCCTGATACATTATTTCAGGTGCTGGGAGACTGTGGAATTGGCCACCTATGTCTTGTACTTAAAATAGTGACCAGCTTTCACTGCTGCAGTGTGTGGGAGCACTTCATTCAGCAGAGAATTCCTTGTCTGTGAATTACAGTGGGTTAGATCAAATCCCAATTGTCTGATGTCTGATTTCTTGTCTGTTTCTCAGAGTGAAGAGAAGATCAAAACTGTTCCAAGCCTCTATGGTATTCTTATGACCTTGAACCATATGGTCCAGCAGGATTATTTCCCTAAATCTCTGGTCCCAGTTCTCTCAGCTTTTGTTACAAAGTGAGTATTATATTTGCCATGTAGTCTTCTCTGATGAAGCTTGTGAAACGGTTTTGATGGTTAATAGCTACATGTAAGCTGTTGTGAAAGCCCACTTATCGCTTACAATTCAGGATGGCTCATGCAACGACACATAGGACTCCGGTTCTTCCAAGAGCTTATAGCAAAGTTTATTGAAAGACAGATTATTTTTATGCAGTGTTTTGGTACAATGAACATGATTGGTCATTTAGAGCAACACCAGTCGACTGTCTTCTTACAAGTGAACAACAAATTAGAAAAACACTAAGTGTCAGGAGGATATCTACAAGATTGTTTTGGGTTCCTCTTTATGATTTTCCAGGCCAGACTGAGAGAGTTCTGTACTTGGCTTTCCCACAGGCTTCAAGCTTCTGCCTGGAGCCTAAGAATCCATGTTCTGGCCACTGTCAGTTCCCACACCCACTAAATGTCTGTTCTGAAATTGAGAATTAATAGCTTAATGGGCCTCTATTTTACCTTGTTTACTTCTGTATGTGAGGTTCAGAGTTAAAAAAAAATCTTAAAGAGGGGAAAGTGGGAAGTTGGCTTTGCAAGGAAGTGGCTCTGAAGGAGAGACTGATAATGCCTGTCACAGAAGAATTGTTTTGAGCTTAAGGAAACCTGGTTGGTTTCTGGCTGCTGCTTGAGTGAACTGTGGGTACACTGGATCTAACTGTGCCCTCCAAATCATCCTTCAGAGTTAACAGGGTCAGCAGAGCTCTGCCAGAGTTGTCATGGTGTGTGACTCTGGACACCAGCACATGAAAACTGCAAAACACAACGACTGAATTTGTTTTTAAATTGAACTTCCTACTGTGACAGCAACAAAGTTAGTGATTTTTCTGAGAACTAAATGGGGAGCATAAGTACTGAAGAGGCTGCTTTTACTGACTGCCCGCACTTAATGTTGCTACTTCGACTACAGGTATAGAATCAACCCCTGCCCCCACCAGCTTTAGCTTTTTTAATGTATTCAGTGGCTACAGAAACCATATCTCTACCAAATTAAGTCAGTGTCAACTTCAGCGTTGATGAGATTTAGGGGAGAAAAACCACCAGACAGATTTGCAATAGGATTGCATACTACTGTTCAGCAGTCAGAGGCGAAACAGTCCAAAAATGTCACTTTAGGCAAAACAGCAGAGGCCTGAAATCCATTTGGAAGCTTGGTGGCTGGCTCAGCATGGACCATGTGCTGTGTAGGGTGAGAGCAGCTTTTTAGCAGGTTCCAGAATGAGGCTTAAGTCTTCCTGAATTTCATAGTATGGGTTATCAGCAGCTGCTTAGGATTATTAGCTGCTGGTGAAAGGTGCTGGCATCAGATAGTTGTGGTCAGTATGAAGCATGGACAGTAGGAATGCAGTCAGATATTGGTAGTCTGTCTTGGTTCTACTGGGCTTGGAAGCTGGCCAGTTGTGGTAGAGGAAAACAATTTTTCCAAGCATTGGTGTGGCTGAAGCTGTCAAAACTCGTATGTAGCAGTGGTTTGTGTCCATAAACACCAACCATGCTAAGGTCAGTTTTGGAAAATAAAGTATCTTATTTACATGTGCAAATGCTAACTGGAGGCCCTTCTTGTGGAACTCTTTGCTTGCTGCCTCCTCTCTTTGTGTTGATGAGGTTAAGGCACTTACGAGCCAGTGACCACATGCTTTACCAACTGAACAAATATGCCTCTAACTCAATCATTACAGGCTTAAGCCAGAAGTACCAGGACTTACCATGTGAAATTACCCAGATATATCACTGAATCTCTGCTGTTTCCTACACTGCTGCCTTGCTCTTGCTTGTTGATCAAGCCCCAGCCCTCAAAATGGAATTTAAATTGCTAGAAGCTGAGAATACAGAAGAAAGACTTTGGTTCAGGGCCTTTGCCTGTCCTAATTGTTTATGTCAGGTAACAGTGCCCAGAGTAGCATCTTAATTCTAAGTGTCCTAACAAATTTTGTTCAGGGAAGACACTTGTCTCCTGTCTTCCTGTATGAGTGCATGTAGGCTTTTCCCATAAAATGTTTTTAAGCTGTCAATGATGCTGTATGTGACAAAATAAAGAGTAAAATTTTGGTCTTCATGAATTCATAAGCAAAAACCCCATTGAATCCAGGGCCAGCATTTCACTGTAAGGGCAAGAGGGGAGAGTCTCTTGGTGGAAGTATGAGACTATGCATAGGTTCTGTAGAAACTGAGTGAGAACTGAGAACCTCTCTCAGTGGAAGGCAGATCTTCCTGCCTTCCTGTGGTATGCACCAGTGCTAATGCCAAGCCTCCGCTGTCCCTGGTGCTATGAGATGTCTGGAGATGAAGTTTTCTGCTTTACAAACTTGTTGCAAGTTGTGATTTTATAGGGAGACTTTTGCCCTGTGCTGCATAATAAAATCCACACTAGATACAAGCAATCTCTCTGTTGTGTGAACATACTCATTTCTTACAATGCTTTCCCTTAACGGAACAAGGATGACAGCTCTTAAATCTGTATGGGTAAATGTAAACAGTTCAAGAACCCCACAGTCCAGTTAAAATAGCTTGTTGTGGTTTAACCCCAGCCCCACACAGCCCTCCTAGTGGGATGGGGAAGACTGAAAGTGAGCAAACTTGGGTGTTGATGTGAAGACAGGTTAATGGGTAAAACAAAAGCTATTTGCAAGCAAAGCAGAACAAGGAATTAATTTACCACTTCTACCATCTCCAGCAAAACTCCATCATAGCTAGCATCTTCCTTCTGCTTTATCTAATAAGCATGATGCTATGTTCTATGGAATATCTCTTTGGGCAGTTGGGGTTAGCTGTCCTGGCTGTGTCGTCTCTGGCTTCTTGTGCACCCCTGGCCTACTTGCTGGTGGGGTGGGTTGAGAAACAAAACACCTTGATGCTGTTAAACCCTGCTTAACAGTAATTGAAACATCTTGTGTTATCAGCACTGCTTCCAGCACAAATCCAAAACACAGCCCCTCCTGTGAAGAAAATGATCCCAGATAAAACCAACACACAACTTCTCAATTAACCTCTAACCCTTGTCTCTTCTTGGAATTCAGTCAGAGTAAAATTGCAATCCTAAAGTTAAACCTCTAACTGGTTAACCTAGTAATATTCAGAACTCATCTGGCCTCTGTTTCTGCAACAAATCTAATTCCACTCTATCAAACCTATGATTCTTTCACTTGCAGAAAACTGGTATGCATTTTTGTGGTATTTTCTATTTTTTTTCTCCTTTTGGTTTGCGGTTAGTGCTTTTGAAGCTGTAAAGTTCTTGTAGCTGCCTAGGCCAGAGCTGTGCTGTCTTTCACTGCTTGGGGCTTCTGGAATAGGCACTTATCTCCTTCCTTTTGTGACAACTTGTTGTTGTAGGCAGTGTTCTCTATTCAATAATAATTACAGAATTATGGAAACAGACTGTAAACACCATCCATCTTACTCTGCTTGCTGTCAAGCCTTGAGTTTTTTAGACGCAAGAGGGTGCTGTGAATCCACATGTGCTTTTCCATAATTTTTTAGATGGAAACACTGAAAGTATGTGCATGTCTGCCTGCCCACTTGTGACTTGCTGGAGGTAATGGGGTTTGTGTTTGGTTGGTTTTCTGGATTTTTTTTTTAATGTTGCTCTTTGCTGTTGGATTGCATCACATCACTCGTCTCTTTCAGCAGTCTGTAGCATAGAGTGGCAGGCAGGTAACTCCATAGCAAATCAGGAGGATTTTATTGCTAGAGGAGGCTTAGTGTTAAGAGAGGGGGCTGAGGGATCTTGTCTGTGATCAACATCAGTGGTGCAGGTTCTCTAGTTCCAAAAATGGGCAGCTGCCTGGATGGAACTAGCTCCCTCACTGTGAACAGGTCTGGGTCTTCCAATGATGAGAGCTGAAATATGTCTCCCAGCCACTTTGAAGAACTCCAAGCTGTAATTCTGTGACACTGTATGTTCAGTATGAGGCATTGAATGGCTCTTGGGGGGGAATAAAAAGGGTTAAGTCTTCTCCAAGATGTGCTTCATTAAACTGCAGCAGCCATGGAGAGATGTACCAAACAACCTCTGCAGCTATTGGTTGTGTGCTGTACACCTGGAGGTGAACTTCTTGCTCCTTCCTAGGTACTCCACTCTATTTCAGCTCACCCTTCTTTCCCAGATTGAGTAGGCTTCACAGCTGTTCATTGTTAAAGGTTATTTTGCTGTGGTAAGGTGGGAGAGAGGCAAAATTAATGACTTCTATTCTCAGAATAGTGGAAAACATTGGATTAAAATTCTTTGGAGGAAGTTCCCTAATGGATGGATTGAGACTGGTAAAAGTTTCAGTGATGCTGAGCTGGTAATTAGCCTGCAGAAACAAATACCCATTACTGGGAGGCATTGGAAACATTATAGAAATTTAGCCTCATGTTAACCCTGCTGTAAGTGTATTTCCATGCTTTAATTTCAGGGAGCAGATTATTCTGTGTAAATCTGACTTAGCTATTGCAACCTTTGTCTTGGGCCCTTTCAGGTGATGTTCTGCATGTTCTGTGGGCTGTTTGTAAGGGACTCAGAAAGGTGGCCCTGTTAACCTTTTTCCCAACCTGGAAATGAAACTTGAGATAATTTTAGTAAGGAGGTTATATAAAAGAGGATCTTTATTTGAAGGCCTCCAGAGGCAGTTACGGAAAGATGTCCACAAAAGCCTACCCCCCCCAGGGTAAGTACATTTTATAGGTTTTAGGAAATTAGCATAATTGATAAAAAGCACCAATTAGGAGGACAAGTGGTAATGCAATTCCTCCCCCAGGTTGAGCCCCTTCTCTGGAGCCCTCCTTCAGCACTAGTTGTACTTTGTCCATGAAAATGTATCTCAAAGAGTTGTTCTCAGCCTTGGTTCCCAGGAAGAACCAAGATAGCATGGACCCTTGTACCTGTGGGGCTTGGAGCTCTGGAATTTGTCTTCAGTTTTGTCTTTCTGCTTAAGGAAAGGCCATGGAAAAGTACTGGGAAAACTAGTCACTAATACAATAGACTACAGAGCTGCAAATACATGGGTAAAGAATACAGAGAATGTGGAAAAAAAGGCAAAACCTAAACAGCATCAGCCCAGCAAAGCCAGTCAGATGTTACTTGACCTCAGGCAAGAGTAACAGGAGGTTATGCAGCGTCTTTTAAAGACTTTAAAATCCGAAGACCAAAGTCACTATCAGATTATAGATAGCAGATGACTTGGTGCGAAAAGATTTGAGTGCTTGCAGGATCATCTCCTGTGTTTTGGGGCTCTAAACAGTGAACCTTTATGGAAAAGCTTATTGCCAGAAGAGAGGAAAGAGGGTTTCTAGCTCCATCATTCTACCCAAAATGAGACGATGCTGCAGAGATAAGTCAGTAGCAGATTGTTTATAGTGATGGAAATAAATGTTCTGATTCTAGGCCACTGTCTTGCTTACTTGGACTCAGGAGAGAGAATTTTCCACAGCAGGCTCTGAATGGGAAGCAGTGACCTGGGAAGCAGTGATGGAATGGTTTTGGAAGAGATAACTGACGGCAAAATTTGTAGGTTTTGGGGCATACACATACAATGCACTGGAAATAGTGTTCATTTGCTCAGTCAAAGGCCGACACAAAGCCATTCAGTATTTTAAATCTCTCTCTCCCTTCTTTTCACAGACCCAACCGTGCTCTTGACTCCTGTTCGTTTGCTCGCCACATGCTCTTACAGACCCTCCACCAGCTGTAAGACACAAGAGATGTGCCCTTCTTTCCTCGTAGGACTGTCATCAGCAGAGAACTCAGAGCTGCACAGTGGGAAAGGATCCCAGAGCCCATACAGACATATGCTGTCCTTTTTTTTTTCCCTTGTAGGAAGTCTGGCCTTCCTTCTGCTTTCATAAACAAATCCTGCTGAATTGTCTTCCTACTCCTCTTGAAGTGATTCTCTGGTCTGTAGGGCAGGTGGTTATGCTAAAGTAAGTCTGTACTGCTGTGAGCTCAGCATGAATTGAAGAGTTCTCCATTTTGGTTGCATTGGCAAGGGTGCCAAGACTAACACAGGGCCCAAAAGAGCTCTCATCTGGATCAACCCAGTTGGGCATTTTATTTTATTGGACTTTGACTCCTGCCTTATAGCATTTAGCACTGTGCCAGAGGAAGGCTGTGCTGCTGCCACTGCCCTGCTTCTCTGGGCCATGGGGATGCTGCTCATGGGTCAGAGGGGTGAGGTGTGATTCCCTTTGGTTCTTCTTTAATCTGTTGGCAAAGGCAGTGTGTAGCTAATTTTTATTTTAATATACTCTTCTCCTTCTGCTGTGGCTTGGAATATTTGTGGTGTGGCTGATCCTGGTGGCCATTGCTTAAGGGAGGGAGAATATTTTATTGTAATTTTTTTTTGCCATTGCCTGTGTTGTTTATTCTTTCTACCCTTTTCCTTCTCACTCTAATTAAATAGGCTTGGTTTGGAAATTAATACAATCCATGAAATCTTTGTGGAATCTCTTTGTCTTCCCTTTACAAAACACTGTGCCTGCGTGCACTGTTCACATGTTTGAAAGCCAAGTATATGTAAGAATATGGAGAGAGAAGGCTGTGCTTTTCTCTTGCACTGAACAAGTAGCAGCAGGTGCCCTTGAATCTGTCTGGAAGATTGACCATGTGCCCATGCCTTCAAACCACCATGATATTCCTCCATACAACTTAAAAATGTTTATGTTGATTGCCTGAAATGTTATGTAAATTAAAATTAACTCCACAGCCTTGTCATGATTTATAACACCTACACTTGGATTTGGAAGCCTGTTTTGCGGCTTTGTGTGATTGCAGAGTTTGCAGTGGAACACAAAATGAGACTAGGAATGGAGCCTAGTTTGTGTGAGGAGAGAGGCACTAGTAAAGTGAAAGGGAGCTAAGCTATTAGGTCACAAACCTTGTCTCTGCAGCACCCTATTTCTTTTCTTGGTGGTCTTCTGCTCCTGTCCAAAACAGGAGCATAGCAGAGGAGCAGGTTTCCCTCCAGGCTTCTTCAAATTCCTAGCACAGTCTAAAAGTAGGAAAAGCAGTGCTGATTCTTAGGAGCACTATCCTGCTACTCAGCTGTAAGTAGTGTGAGGCGAACATTAAACCGGTTACTGTCCCACATTCCCACGATGAGGTAAATTTAAGTACTTCATCTCATTGGCTAAAAAACCAGACTGGAATTCACATGAATATTCACAGGAACCTGTGAGCTTTCCTTAAGGATGATTGGACTAAAAACTCCATCACAAATCTTTCTGGTGTGACCTCATGCACTGCCAAGATATGGCCAGCCCATGTCTTGCTGGATTTCCGTCTGGAAAGCTGTGGCTTGATGCTCTGGCCATTTGAATGCTGATTTTTTTCTCGCCCTATTATCAAATTACATGGAGTAGTTGAATTTTGCAGCGGTTGTGAGAAAATAAATATAATCAAAGGGCCAGATCGGTTAGGCAGAGCTCCATGGACTTGCTTGAACTGCTGCAGTATTCATAAAAGTCAGATCGTTAGACTTGTGAGAGCAACATGACATTTAGGGCTTTGGCGAGATTCCAAATTGTTGTGGTCAGTCTTGCTTTTCTTCAGAATTTGGGGCTTATTAGCTTATATCTGCTTGCCCTTTGTAAATATGTAAAATAGTCTTTTTAAATGTGGCCTACTCAGCAAACCAGAATACTTGGCTTGCCACAATGTGTCTGTGCTTTGCTCTTACAGCACAGTGGTTTTGTATGGAGTCCTCCCTCAGCGATTTTGCACATCTACAACTCATAGTGTACTGTGGTTGTGGGTGCAAAGCTCACAAGCAGGTGAGGAAAATTGAAGCTCCATCTCAGATTCTCAACCACAGTTCTGAGACTGCAGATGAAGATTTTTCTCCAGACAGAAATAGGGAGGTGTTAGGATGTTGTGACGTATTCTGTAGGACAGCAACACCTCTCTTATGGGCCTAATTTTATTGAAGATGAAAACAAAATCATTTTAGATAAAGTTTGGCTTGTTAGAACTGTTGTCAGAGTGCCTCACTCTTCCAGAATTTCATTCACCTTCCTGAGGAAAGAAGCCTTTGGGTCCAGCAGCTGACAGGAAACACAACTAATGATGATTATTTGTATAGTCTAAAAGTACTTTCTCTTCCTTTCATTTGGGAACACTTGCAGTCTCTCTCTGCGTCCCTGAGTTCAACTGAACAGCAGCCAAACTGGATCACTCAGTTATTTCATTAGTCTTTTAGAAAGGGCAGGACAAGCAAGTGAGCAAGGCTGAAGTAAGAAGGGCTTCATTTCAGGAGTGGAAAAAGGGTTTCTCTCTGCTCTGAGATAGAGCTGGAAAACCTGACTTTCAAATTAATCTAAGAAACACACACAAAAAAATTTAATATTCCTGACTGCGGGATGAGCAGGAGCAAAAGAAGAAAAAAAATGAAGGGTAGAATTCTTTAAGCTCAATAATACCTTTGGAGGAAAGTTTGTTTAAAACGTCATCTCTGACTTCTTGCAAGCCTATGAAACTAACAGAGGTTCTGAGTCTTAAAATATATCAAATGCTGAAGAAAAAGCATAAATGGGAAATCCAATTCCATCAAACTTTCCAAAATCATGCTCTCAGTAAATTATTCAGTCTTTTCATTAAATCACAGAATCCCAGAATGGTTTGGGTGGAAGGGACATAAAACTCATCTCATTCCCTTCATGGGCAGGGACACCTTCCACTATCCCAGGTTGCTGCAAGCCCTGTCCAGGCTGGCCTTGGACTTCCAGGGATCCAGGGGCAGCCACAGCTTCTCTGGGCAACCTATGCCAGAGCCTCACCACCCTCACAGGGAAGAGTTTTTTGTCTTCAAGAAAAATCACCCAGCTGGTGAAAGCTTTTCACAATTTCCCTTTTTAAAGCAACAGGAAAAAAAGCTCCCCTGGGCAATTAAACATTTCTTCTTAAAAATTCATCAATTTATATTTTTTGAGTGAATGTAGGATCTGTGGCAATGCCACACTTCTTTTCACAAAGGACTTGTTTTTTGTTTTCAGGGAAAGATTGATATTTATGTGACCCTCTCCAAAAGAAATAGAAAATTAGATAACAAAAATGTGGAGTTATAAATCAGGGTTATTCTACCTTAAATTTATATCCACAAGCTATGAAATAATAAACTTGAACATCGTCCTATATTGACCAACCCCCAAAAAAGTTATATACCATTAGTAGCCTTCAAATCCCATCTCAGAGCTCTGCTGGGAGGAATACCCATGTTTCAGACGTCTGCAACAATCCAGAACTGTCCACATGGTGTGACTTAGCTTTTAAAAGTAGTAACAACCTGGTTTTGTCTGTCTTCAAAGTAGATCTTTTTAGGAGGTTGTGGTGTTGGTAGTATTTGGATTTTTCTGAAGAGTGGCAGTGACAGATTTTTTTTTAATATTGATTGTAGATGGTGATTCTCATCTTTTCTGAAGAAAATCCCCTAGATGTCCCATTTACATCTCAAAGCACTGAACAAAAGTGGATTCCGCTTTAGTTTAGACTTGGCTTTGCCTGTTGCTTTCATGGAACATAAAATGTTTCTGGTTTTAGGTTTTATTAACTCCTTCCAGAGCTGATTTATATAAATAACTTGTATCTCTCCTTCCCTGGCTTTGCTGGTTGCCTCTGTTCTGCTGCTGGTTTTAATTCAGGGTGTTAATTCTTCAATTCAAGAGCCTGTTTGCTTGAGGGTCAGCAGAGCTCCCAATAAATACAATCACACTTAAACTTGGCCTATTGGCACTCCTGTAATCTGGGGATAAAGGGGAGTAAAGTTCTAATTTGGGACTTTGTATTCTTAAAATTGCTAATACATACTTCTCAGCTGGGTTTATGAGCATGAGTTCTCTTTGCTCTTTGCATTTGTTGGGATTGAAATTTGTTCCTTGCATTTGTCAGGCCTTAGAAAAGGCCAGATAAATTCCTAAAGTGGGCACTGTGTGTAATTGTCCAAATCAGCTCCTCTGATCTTAAGCAGATGAGATTTGTGTTTTTTCCAAGCTCAGCTAAACCTGTTCAATAACTGCTGCCACAAGCCGCTACTGCAGTGGGTTCTGGAAATGCAGATTGCTCACATCTTCCGGTGGGATAGCAAAGGCCAAAAATGACAGCGACTCCATCCCCTGAGGCATATTCAAGTCTGGATCCCTCTGACACCCAATGGTGTAATTCCACTGCTCATACAAAATGTCTGTGAAAGTCAACACACTTTTTGCCCATCATGAAATTTATCCTGCATTTTTCCCAAATGTGATTATTTACCAAAGTGGGCTGTCCTCATGTTGGATTTTTTCAGCCTCTGTGCCTAAGTCATGAAATATGTGGAGTTTATTTTAATGAAAGGAGTATTTATGATGTATAGTGAAAGCATTTGGCTTCTGACTACTGGCTCTCATTCTGCCAGTTCAATCATGAGGTGGTTGAGGGTTCTTTCTAGCTCTTAGACATTCTTTAGGGATGAACACATCGACCGAAAAAACAAACAGCCGTGGTGCTCGTGGGTAATTTATAGCAATTTTTAAATTAGAAAAACCCTGTGATCTCATACTACAGGCTGAAAACACTGCACGCCAATGGATTTTGGTTGGGATGCTGACATACTTTGAGGAAACTGAGATCCACAGCATTCAGGTACCCCTGAGCTGGGAAAGGCTCAGTTATGTGTCTTAAGGAGTTACATAACTTTTCCTTCTCTCATCCTCTAATAGCACAGACACAAAGTCAATTTTTTTTTTTTTT
>VXBB01007311.1:405344-444630 GCA_013399915.1 Illadopsis cleaveri | reverse complement strand
TGACCAGTGACAGGACCCAAGGAGCAGCCTCAAGCTGTGTTAGGGAAGGGTTTGGGTATTAGAAAAACGTTTTTCACCCAGAGGGTTCTTGGGCACTGGAACAGGCTCCCCAGGGATGTGGTCACAGCACCAAGCCTGACAGAGTTCAAGAAGCATTTGGGCAATATTCCTGGAACATGGTGTGACTCTTGGAAGTCTTTAAACACATTTGTCAGCAGAAGGGGAGTTTTTGTTTGGATTTTTTTTGTTTGTTGTTGTGTTGGTTTTTTGGGTTTTTTTATAAACTAGGGCTTCAAGTTTTATTTCCACAAACATATTTACACTGCTGTACCATGAGCTGACAAACAGGTGTTCTGAATGCATACATACCCAGTAAAGGTACAACACCAGAGGCGATGATGTACGGCACACAAAGGGAAAGTAAAAGGACAGAGATTACGGGTGCTGCCAGTTTACGGATGATGAAGTGTAAATCAATGTTTCGAATCCCATTTGCATATACCTAAAATGGAACAAGTTAGAAGCAGAACAGATCAATCAAGAAAGCCTTGCTTTGCCCTTACAATAATAATTACAAGGTTTTACACAATTCTCCTTCCTTATGAAAAGAATGGGTGTTCCATGACCACAGCTGAAGAAGGAAAAACTCTCTGCCAATTTATATGATGAGGGTTCCAGGAAATCATTTAAACAATGCCCAAGAGACCAACTTACTCTGGAACTGTGATTCAGCAGCAGGAATGCAAGGAACCTTCTGAAAGATCATTTAATAGAGCTGTGGACAATGTTTTTGTGGGTGACCTGGGATCATTTTGCACTGTTAACTTTTACTAGAAGAGGATCCTGTATATGCTAATAGAATAAATTATTAAATTTTGTAATGGGCAGAAAGTAGGATCCTATTTTGTACTTGGTGGGGCAGACCAGAGTCTCTGTACACAGAGTCTGTGCCTGAAAAAAAGGCCTCCACAATTCTTGAGCTTCTGCAGTTACTACCAGAAGTTAAGGTCAAAACGTAACCAGATGAAGCTTGAGAAAAGAGCAGTTTTGAATGGCTACCAGCTACAGGGAAACAATGGCCCCTGACCCACAGCCTGGAAGGCTCGGGGGAGAGTGTGAACAGCCCAAGGAGAGCATTCAGAATGAAGAGGGAGGCGTGGTATGCACCAAAACGTACTCCCAGACTAAGACTGTATTTCTGCAGTGTGACAGCTGAAGTGATTTAATAACTGGGACTACGTGCTAGACTTAATCATGAGAGGCACTTTGTGTACTGAGGCTGGGACTTGCACCACAGGCATCACATACAGTGCAGGGCTGAAAAATTACCTTCTGACAAACAATTGAGATACTTCATTGAGATGACAACCATGGGATTTAATGGTTATAACCAAGAAGAAATACTTCAGACAAAACAACAGACCATGTGACTCTGAACTGCTCAGAGAAACTGTTCTGTGTTGCTTAACAATCAAAGGAGAACAGAAATGGTGTGTTACATCTCTACTGATCTATGAATGGGGTAATCTCCACAGCTGCAGAGAAGGCAAAATTTTGTGTTTTGAGTTGCGGATGTAAATACTGTCCAATATTTGGGGAAGTATTTGGACACACGGACTTCATCTGAAGAAATAATCATGTTTCTTTCTCACTTTATTACAACCCTGATAAAAATGCATGTATGTATACAAAGCATTTTCTTGAATGCAGATATCTGAGTTTGTTTTTGTTTTACTGCTAAGTGTACCTTAATGGATTAGGCTATACAATTTAAAAGGTTTTTACAAGACCACTTGAATTTTACTTAATTACTCCATTACTGCAAGAGTAACACTGTTTTCTGACATACAATCAGAAACTTAAAAAATGTATTGTACAGATAATTCACATTGACAATTTTTCCCTACCTGTTCAATGACAGTTTTCAGCCACCACTGGGGACCCATCAGTGTTATGGCAGCAATTATTTTGGCATGCAGAACTCCAAGAGCCCAGTCCTAATTTTGCAAAAATTTATAGTGTTAGCATTAACATCTCTTTAAAAAGTCAGACAACCAAAAGCTTTAAGAGCAATGTGTTAATATTACTCATAAGTGAAAACATAATTACTTTTCCATTTATATGGGACATTGCTCCGAAGAGGTAACATCATCTTCAAATTCCTATGAAAAAGAGGATACTCTCAAGATTAACTGACATCTGTAAATTTAGCTCCCTGGGACCAGGAAAATTACTACTACTATTAAACCAAGTGCAAATACAAAATAAAGCATTAGACTTAAAGTAATTGACTAACATTCTGGTACAACTAATTTACACAAAAGGAAGTTAATTTTCTTTCTTTATAAAAGAATAGAAAAAAGATACAAAGATGTTCACATGCATCAGGAAACAAGTTCTTTTCCTTCGTTTGAAGTTTTAATTATTCCCAAAATGCTACCTGATGTAAGAAAAGCTTAAAGCTTTTTTTGTGAAGGCAATGCTCTTCACAAAAAAAGTCATACTATTTGGAAGAAAATTTAGGTTTTAACATAAACTGCAATTATTATGGCATAGAATTAGGACACTATAACTACTGGCTTCAAGTAAACACTTCACATCGTAAGTCCATCCTTTCTGGATTACAGATATTTGTAAGAGATTTTCAATAAAACTCACCAAAAACAGAATGCAAAACATAGGCTGATAAAGTAGAATAAACAGCTAAGAACTGGTAAGACTTGGGACATAATAGACTAATTAACTTTCTTAAACTGCTGGGGAAATACGTTTTCTTTAACTGACTATTTAAAAAGACAACTTTTGTTAATGTCAATTCTGTTAAAGTTGACTCATGTTTACTTAAGGATGCAACCTTTGTATAACTCTCTTCTCTTTTGGGAAAAATGGAAATTAGTCTCAATTTTGATAGCTCCTTGTTGATTTAGAACAAATATCAAATGCCACTTATCCTATATTTTGAAGAAGTTCTGCTACATGAAAATAAAATTTTTCAGTATACTTCTTTTAAAACTTTTAAAGAACTAATATGCAATAGTAAAAGAGTTTTTATAATCTCTAGCGTTACAAATTCTTTCCAAAACTGTTTGGAAACCATGCTCATCTTCCACTATAATTATATGATGTCCTGATTTTCTGGTCATCTACCCAGCTCAAAAATATACTTGGATTTTAAAATAATGGAATAATTAAATTAGTAGCCAAATTCTTCTTTGCATTACGGCTTTCAAACATTTGGATACTGAAAGTAAACGAAAACTTAGGGCAGCTTAGAAAGTCATTGTCCCTGAACATTTTCTTGTTATTCAGTAATGGCATTCTAGATGTTTTGAGTTATGGTCCCCTCAGTTGGGTTTCTTTGCATTGTGACTTTTTTCATAATTCAGCCTAGGTGATGGAAGCATTTGCCATTCAATCCACTGTGTCTTCATTTTGTCTCCCAACTTGCAGGACAGAAATTTGCAGTCAGCCTGTGAGACTTGACTGACGAGTAATAAAACACACACACCTCAAAATTTTGTATTAATGATTTACAACTCAGCCCAAAATCAGCATGATCCTAAATCATAAAAATTACATTCATAATGTGCCTCATCACTGAATTAAAGTCTTACAAGGAAAAAAAAAATTACCAGAACTTCTTGCTGCATAACTGTATGCAGAAAGCTTTCCAAAACGATTGGAGTATGTACATCTGTGCATACATATGTAGGGATATACTACTTACATAACTTTACAATTATGCTACTGGAAAAGTAGCTGATCATTGAAATGCAACCTTTGATATCATCTCATAACAGTTCAGCTCTTCATAGTTTAAATTCCTCAGCATATTCTTTTGGTTCAAATAACCCTCACATCCAGACTGGCTGCCTTTTCTCTGCCACATACAAACATATTTGTGGAAAATGCTCTGAAGCACCAAACCCACATGGAACAAGGCAGCCCATACTCCTTACATCAACAGCAGCAAAAGAATGGGAGCAACTGACCTGCCACGGATAGAAGAGAGGTGTTTGATCCAAAGGAACTCTCAAAGGTGCGACGATGACCAGTTCAAACAGAAGACCAAGCAAAAGAGGAACCACACCAGCAAGCAGTATGGCCACTATCAATGTCTTCATTATCTAAAAAACCCAAGACATTTAATTAATATGTTAATATGTTTAATTAATATGTGTTAATATATAAACATAGGATTCTATGTTTAAACTCAGAAATGTAACTTGAACTACATAAACACACAGCTCTGGTGAAAAAACCCAAAGCTGCATAGACACATAAACCCCCCTAGAAATAATTTTTACTACTTAAATAATTTTCCAATGCAAGTTTTCAAAATGGGGTCCTACTCCATAGGAATTCCAGAAAAAAACATGACTATGCCTACTAGTATTCATATAGTTCTAAACCACAAAATCACACTGACTGTTATCAATAGGCAATACTATCCAGTGGCACTTCAATACATTGCCTATGCTCATATGTTGAGAAACTGAAGGATTTTTCCAAAACTGCCCATTTTTCTCTGGAGCAAAACAAACCTTAAAAATTCAGTCATTATGAAATATTTCACTTAAAAATGGAGGACTCATAACACTGTGCTTGAATCTTTATTTATTCTGAAAGTCTCTTAATTTAACTGCATCATACAAAACTGCCTGACTTAATTAACATGACAAGGAGAAGGGGCAAAGAACAAGTAGAAATTATGTTTTTGCTCTGAATTTTCTTGAAGAAGCTAAGATCTTAAGCAAAAATCAAAACGATGGATGAGGTATTTGGGAAACATGGTAGTACAGGAAGAATGTGTACCGTGTAACAATTCAATAAGCACATTAAAATGTCCGTAACCAGATACCATTTATGCTATTGATGTTTAAAGGAACTAGCAGGAAATCTATTACAGAAATCCTCAAAATCAAAACCAAGACAAAAAGATGGGGTATAAATTTGTTTTCATGCTGAGAATCTCAACTCCTCATAATTAATATTTTTGAGGAAAATATCTTTTATTTAAATAACAGAAGTTCAAGAGCTGAAAAAGATCTTCCTGAAAATATGCATCAAGCTACTTTGTAGAGACATGGTCATCATCATTTATCAGCTTTATTAAGTTTTTCCATTTGATAATTTCATATAACTAAACAAGTAAATAGTTAACCTTTACATGAAAATGTAAATGTCTTTGAAAACACATAACTCATGGGATAATAATGCAATATATTAACTTTCAAAGGAAAACAGAAAAATATACACATACAGATATTTAAACATATATACACACAAGTATATTTACACTGATTGCCCTCCAAAAATAGTTAGCCTATGCAAAAGCTTCAAAATGGTCTGAAAAACAAAATGTAGTATACATGACAGAGTAAAGCCTGCAAACAAAACATGAAACAAGTTCCATTAGCTAATTTTTTTGATAATTTCGTAGAACTTTTTCTCAAGACTCACCATGAGAGACCATTCTTTGACCTTCTGGAAAATGACCCTACGACCCTGTGGCATCCAGGCAACCAGCACAGTCACTGCTCGGATCGTCAGCCAACAGACATAGAGACCACAGGCAGCTGTGTACAGCTCATGGATTTTGGCAGTCCCCGTCCAAAATGACATTAACCACCGGCCAGCAAACACTGAAAACACAAGCACTGGTAAATACAGGAACATTTCTGGATATATAAGGGAAGGATGCCTGTTAAAAAAGTACTTATCAAATTTATCGGAAATATCTGCATAAATATTATTCGTCATAAACCAGTTATTTTGGTACTATACCCATAATGCATAAATGTGTGAAGCACTAGGCAAACAGCTTCAGAAATGATGTCAAATAAACAGAACAAACACAGAAATCCTTCTCCACCTAAATTTTCATTATGACAGCAATGTGACCTGAGCTACAGCAAAACAAAGCACTGAACTGTTCAGAGCCTAATCACTGATCTTCAGAACTGCAATGGCGAACATGTATTGTTGTGAGAGCTTGAACTTATATGATATGAGCTATCTTTGGGTTGTTTCACTGCCTCATGTAATTTTTTAAGACTTACTGATGGGGCTTCTGAAGTTCTCTGACAAAATGGGAGACTGATTTGCTACAGTTCATTTTTTAATAGTGTGTTCATTTCCCTGGGATTACAGTGGAATTATTTTATGTCCTACTTCTAAAACAATCACAGAATTTATAACTTTGAGCTCAACACATTATTGACTTTAGAATCATTAATAGAAGAAGGTATAAATTACATGGTATTACAGCAGACGTGTTATGAAATTTATGCTGGCTGACATAGCTTCATTTATTCCAAATTATTTAAAAAAATAGTAAGTGTTTTTGAAGTACTTATTCAGACATTTTAAAGTGATATACACGCCACTTTACAAAATCTCCTAATGATGTGTCAAGATCACAGAATCATAAAATATCTCAAGTTGGAAGGAACCCCTAAGGATCAAGTCCAACTCCCTGCTCCTTGCAGTACTCAAAAATGACGCCTTCAGAACATTTAATTAAAGAAAATACCGTAGAAGACCTGGAAAGAATCTACATATTTTCCTTCTCCAAACACTAAAACAGGTGCAAGAGCTTAAATTCTTTTTCACTCAATTGTCTCAGCAGCTGAAGCCCTGTCCTCAGAGGAAAATTATTCTATAACAAAAAGGGAATGGCAATCTCTGTCATTTCAATTTTTAGATTATTACAATTTGATGACAAATGATTAAAAATGAGACTAGTTTCCATGTTTTTGCCTTTTGACTTCAAACAATGGTTTCAAAACATCTGCCAAGGTTGGGCATGGCAACATACTGAGCTGTTTTTAATGACAGTTTACCGTAACAGACTCACCTGGTAAGGTAAGGCAGATAAGACTAGCAATCAGTAATGTTATGCACATGAAAACAATCAAAAGAAATATCTGAAAAAGGAAAAAAAAAAAGAGGAGAAATTAATAAGAAAGTTATTTAACCAAACCCCAAGAAACCCCAGTGTAAAAAGTACATCATCCTAGAAAGGCAGCTAAACTAGGATGTTCAAATACTAACTGATGTTTCACTGTATAAATAAATCAGCAAAAAGAAACCTAACCACAGTACAGGCAGAACACCTGCAATGTTGTGTACTTCTAAAACTTTCCATTAACTGTTCCAACAGTAAAAAATAACATCTGAATCCAGAAAGACTGAAGTTCTTGTTATGTCACATAAAAAAAGATAATCTCTTTATTTCTGCACTGAGACGCATGACTCTCAAATAATCCTGAAAGGTTTCTAGCTCTGTCTGCCATATGAGCAAGAGAGTGGTTTTATAAGGAAAACCTTGCTGACAAAGCTCTTCCAGATATGCTCAGGTTTCCGTGACCAGAAGCTGACAGTGAAGCTGGTTGCTCCTCAGTCAAGTTTTCATCTTACCAGAGAATTACCATATACTTCTTTAAATATTTCTCAAGCACCAGGTGCTATGAAGTTCTGCTTCACTAATCATCAAAGCCACACAACAAGCAAACTTGCTATGGGAAAGCTAACACCTTATCCCATCAGACTAAAGAGAGAAAGTTTAACCTGGAACACACACTTTCCTTGACAAGACATTTGGGTATAAAGGAAGGAACCTTCAGAAGCAATACCACAGTGACCTAATGTTAGCCATTACTTCCACTCCTCAGCTGTACCTGAAACCACAGTGAGTGGTGAAGTTTATATATAACTCAGAGTTTTGCTAACAACAAAATAGGTATCTAGTTTAAGGTGTATATTATTTTAGAAATGTAAGTATTTGCCAATAAAATTTCCTTTCTAATTTTAAGGATTTAGAGCTTTCAAGAATTATATAATGCCTTTCTATGTTTAATACAGATGCAACAGATGTTCTCTGTTTATTTTCTTAATAAAGCAAAATAGTTTAAAATAAACTTCAGCTACAAGACCAAAATATGTCCCCCTGGAAAGTCAGGCCTTGGGAGGCACACCTGAACTACCTGTTTGAGAGGGGCTTATTGTCTTTCTCTCCATTACTTAATGTGAAGAAAAAAAGATGTCAACTGACACATAATACTCAACATATATGGGGTTGATAAATAAAATTGTAATTGAAGGTCTTAAGTTACAGGCTGAGAAAAGCCTTATATTGCATAACTGCAACTCTACGATTTAGAAAGCTGCAAACCATATAAAACAGGACCCACCACATGACTTCTGATAACGTTGGCCAAATCTTTCTTAGAAAAAAAAAAAACTTTTCTCAAATGCCTTTTTCCTTCCCCTTGATGTGTTAAGTCTACATACCCTGAGTGGGAATTTTAAAGGCCTACGATAAGGCTGGAAACCCACAGGTCCTCCTTGTTGAAGTATGGCTTGATGGGCCGCATGGAGACCTTCTCCCACAACTGGAATGGCATTGTTATTGCGAGCATGCTGGTTGTTAGGTTGCTGATTTGCATTGTTTTCATTCTCTTCCTGATCACCAAGTAGGTAAGAATGAAGATCGCTGTAACAATTAAAATTTCAGTTTTGTTCTGTTTGATATGAATGAGAAACTTACAGAAATAAAGGCCTACTCAGAATCCATACAGGTTGTACAAAACTAATACGGGAGTACTGGCAGAATCTTGATAAAGTAAAATAAGCCTTTTTTGGTAATGTATTCAGTGTCATCATAAACACAATTCAGAAGAAAAATGCTAGTGTGGATGCAGTTGGAACACAATCATAAGGAAAAATCACTTATCTGTTTGCTTTAAAAACACCACCTGGTATTAAAGGTGTTGTGCACGTGAAAGGAAAATTGCATGGATGTTTCAGTTCATGTAAGCACACAGCTCTACCGACAGCTTTTATGTTACTGTCACTAAGCTCTAGAAGAAACAAGGGCTTTCAAACATAAACTGTACAAGGACAGTGCTGCATTGCTATGGACGTGCTGTCAGAAGTGCAGAGGCAGGCAGAGTCTTTCAAGAAGATTCTAAACTGCTCAAAACTGTTCATAACTTTTTAAGAATATCAATCTTAGAAAGAAATCAATCTACTTTAAAATTATTGTGTGGATATTTTCTACATATATCATTAGCAAAATTTGAGTCTGATTAAAAATGAACATTTAGAACTTAATTTTCCTCAGCTTTAGCAGAGTAAGATTTGTGCAGATATTCTATTAGCAATGAAATTTAGCCAACAGTTTGCTTTATGAGAACAACAGAGCAAAAGATTTTCATCTGTGCTAAACTAAAATTACTGAAGAGGTAATTTGCAACTGTCTTAAACAGCTGCAACAGTGGAGTAAGAAAAGCCATTTCTATCATCTCCAAAACTCTCTTGTTATACTATACTTAAACACAATCAAAACTTGGAAAATAACTAAAAACTTCTTCAAAATGCAAACTAAGAGATGAGGTGGTGAGGAGAGTTTCCTTATGAGAAACTAAAATAAATACTTTGAATTACAGTGAAGCAAAAGTCTTTCATTCATTTACTCAGTTTCTCAGACACAACTTGGCAAAGAATAACTCTTGATCCTAAGAGTGCAACATGGTGGGAGAATGCCAATATACTTTGAAGTTATACTTTGAAAACTGTACAGAAACAAAACCAACCTTACTTTTTTCTTGACTAATTTGGCAAACAACAAATGAACTGAAAAATAATTTCAAGTGCTAGAACTCTGCCTGGCAGTACATTAATTTACTTTATTTAACAAAGATATGGTTCTATCCTTCTCTAAAGTCTGAACTTATAACTTTAAAACTCCCAGTTTAAAGTTGCTTACTTCTTCAGCTCAATGCTCTGAATAATTTTTTCTTTTTTTTTTTTTCCCTTTTTATAGAAGAAGAAATGCAAGAAGCACACATGAATTTCATTTAAATGATTCATGGAAACACACTGCTGACATTTATCTCCTTATTTTCATGTAATAGCGAGTTAAGAAGATGCTAGTCATACTTTTACAGATCTCTTTCACTAAGCAAATGCTGTAATAGTGTACCAAAAGAATTACTTGTCAAAGGCTAGTCCAGGAGGAGGTACATCTACTGCTTAGAAGAAAGCAATCACTACATTAGTTGTTCATCATGTATTTATCTGTAGAAGAGCTATTAAACCTGCTTGTTGGGATAACCTTCTGGAAAGCTGCTTTCATGTTTAAAGGCCAAATGGGCACAGTGGTTGTAGCTGATTTTGGATTTCTGTACTTACAGCAAGTATCCAGCAGTAACAGTCCATGCTCGTACAAGCCCCTTCAACCACTGTCGTGTATGTCCTTGCTCTAGCAAAGCTGGAAGCACCACCTGAAGCAAAAGCAGCTCTAGGGAAAGTTCACTTACAGGAGCATCACTGGAAGCAATGGGAAGAGCAGGAAATCAAACATAAGGAACATTCTAATAGAAATCTTTTACATTGAGTCCTATTAATGCCATCACAATACAAAAGTACATTGGATGCCAAAAAGGAAAATTCTTCATTTTTTCTAAGGTTTTTCCCTATATACTACCCTGAGCAGAGGTCAGGCACTTTGGCATGTAAGAAATTTAGGAAAAAACATTGAGAAAGTTTATACCTAAGAATACAGTTTACTTCTCTATTTTCATTTATCATTACTGTTTGAATTATTATTCAGAAATAGAAAAAAACTGCTATCATTAAAATATGCAGTTACAGATACTCTTTTACCCCTGAAGCAATGACGATCAGGAATGAGTGTGTTGAAAAAGCAAACGCAAAAGGAACTTCACTATCAGAAAGTTGAAATGGGAAGTGTTTAGAGGGCATAAAGCCCCGAACAGTTATCTTTATGGAACGAATACAAAATGCTTCTTTTTTCTAGTAGCTTTTCATTTATCACATTGTATGAAGCAACCACCTCCTTTACCCTTTCACTTCTCTTAGAATAACGAAGATTAGATTAATTGAAAACAAAATAACATAACAAAAAGTGTCACTTTAATGCTCAGGAAGTGCAAATGCACTTTTTCCCAGTTATAGACACACTGAAAACCCCCCATCTTTTAAAAAACAAGTACTCACCTGTAGAGCATAACATTGTATGGAAGAAAGTTAGGCAGGAGATACTTAATAATGCGTATAGGAAGCCAGAGCATGAGCAGTACAATTGATCCAAAGACGATCTGCAACAGGAAAGTAAACAAGTTAGTCCAAATATTACTAACAACCAAATCTAGTTTCTCACCCACCTCTGACAAGTTCCCTGGGTGTGGTGGGCTAGCCCTGACTAACAGCTGAATACCGACCCAGCTGCTCGTTCATCCCCTCTCCAGCTGAAGGGGAAGGCAAAACAGAAAGCAGGCAAGATTGAGATAATGGCAATTTAATAGAGAAAGCACCAAGTAGGCAATCAAAACTGTAAGAAGAATTCAGTCTCTACCTCCCATCAGCAGACAGACAATCAGCAATTTCCTGGTGAGTCAGGAGGACAAACACCGTAACCATGAACATCCCCACAGCCTCCTTTCTCACAGCTTTTAATGGTAAGCATGATGTCATATCCCTTGGGTCAGTTTGGGTCCCTTGTTCCAGGGATACCCTCTCCTCCCAGCCTGCAGCTTACTCACTGGAGGTGAGGGAGCAGGGCAGAGCAGCAAAGAAAATGCCTGGATGCTGTGCAAGCACTGTTCAGCTGTAGCCAACAGGCCTCTGTTTGCAACACTGCTTCAGCTGCCAATTCAAGGTGCAGAAGGACATTTGCCACTAGGAAGAAAATCAATTCCATCCCAGGCAGACCTGTACACTACGATGCCCTCGCCAAACAGGACTGCAGCTGAATAAGCACCAGAATAACCCTGCTGACAGCTAGAGCAATGTCAGACAGTTCTTCTTTCTTCCCCCTTCGCCAACACCAGGATCACTTGCTTTGTATTCCTCTCTTTTCTAAGTGGCTGACTTTTTAAGTAACTTACTGAAGCATTAAAAGACTCTTCAGTTCCTATTTCCTCACACTGCAAATTGACTGAAAGACCAAAATTCAGTAGGGGACATCAAGTGGCTCAAGACAATGTGCTTTTATGAACCCTGTTTCCATAAGGAACCAGATGAAAAATTAAGTACATTTTAAACACATTCTTACACTTCATATAAATGCACCACTAGACACTAAAAATGTGGGAAAAAAAAAAAAAAAAAAAGTTGTGTTTAACTACGTCAAAAAGAAAAACTGAATCCCATTCTTCCTGAAAATTATTAGTTTCTGTCATACACAAGACATTTCTTTAAAATACATAGAAATAAACAGAGGTTGAAAGCTCATGATTTATTCTTTGAAATGGTAAATGACTACCATTCTGGATCCCATATTCTAGCATGAGGCTAGTGAAAGTTCTGAATTAATTAGCTGAGCAAATCAAAAGGTGAAGTTCAAATAACTGCCCATTCCGACACAGTGTAACAATAAAGTGAGACTATGAGCAACCAGTAGATCTTTGCTTGTATTTGATCCACCTGACGTACCACAAAGTTTCAGGGTGCTGAAGAAGTACAATTATCCAAGGACAAAACACTTGGAAAGGTGGGAAGGTCAATTCCACTCAGATACTGAAGGGCACTCTAACAAAACCAGGATCTCTCTGAGCTTTCACTGTGCAAAGCACTTCAGGTGTGCTTTGATCAATACAATACATCAAAGAATGTTTCTGGTGTGTCAGTTTACACAGTTCATGTGACATTTATGTCAAAAAGAGTCTGTGACCCTTGCTTGACTGCTTGCTCAGCAAATCTCAGACAAACAAGTAAAGGGAAAAAACTCTCACTGTTTTCAGTATCTTACAATGATAATCTGGAAACAGACACCACTGGCTAGAGCAGCAGAATCCAATCCAAAATGTAGCTACGAAGTTACTCCCCCCAGCTGCAATATTTTGGCTGAACTGGACACACACTGGACACACACTGCAACAACTGATGGCATCATGAAAGTTGCACAATATCCATAATAATAAACACTTGTTTTCTGAATACACAAACATTTTCTGTGACTTGGCATAAGATACTTGGTTTAGAAGAGACTTCTAAAGTCCAACCAACTCTCCCCAAACCCCTGCTCTGAGCAGACCCAGATACATCAGGCTGCTCAGAGCCTTGTCCAGTTGAGTTTGAGTATCGAAAGATGCAGATTCTATTGGCAACCTGTTCCAGTACCAGTTCACTTCCATGGTGAAAATGCTTTTCTTTAAATACACTGTACTGTATATGAAAGCCAGCATATAAAGCTTTCTTTCCAAATAAAGTTATCTTTCAGATAAGTCCTTACCACTGATAAGATAAACCTCCTGAGATGTCTATAGATGGGCAAGTGAATCATTTCCTGCACAGGATTGAAGTCTGGATCATTCAGATTCCTGAGAAACCATAAGACACCAGGTCTCAATACCTGAAGTAGGAAATACAAAACAATATATGAGGAGAATATAATCTTTGTATTTATTTTTCGTTTTGAACAACTGCTACAGAAAATAAACATAACAGGGATATTAGTTGAACAAGATTCACCAAAATAGCACAGAAATAGAACAAAGAACTATCACAGAGATAAATACAGAGATATCTACAGAGAAGTAGAGAACCAATAACCACTTAATTTTCAAGTACCAATTGATCTTAAACACCTAAAACATATTTGAGTTAATTTGAAGGTAACACTCAGATTTAACAGCTATTTGTAAACCAAAAGTCTCTAAGTAAAATATACTCAAAATCATGATTTTCCCACTGCAGTAAGTACCAGCGTGGCCTTTTTACATAAAACTGAATCTAATATACACACAAAAAATGGTAGCAGCAATACCCACACATAAAAGGTTTAACAGTTCTGCATGTAAGCCTCTAACTGTGTTACATACCAATCTCATTCATACAGACTCACCTCTCTTAGCAAAAGGATGAAGGATGCAAAATAGAAGACATAAACCATTCCAACCAACCAGTGCAGAAACATGGTGGTGCCTGGGGCAGACTGAAAGCTCAATTCTCTGTCTTTCAGGGTGGCATCGAACATTTCCTAGAAGAAGGTAAGTAGTAAACAAACATGAATAAAGTTTGGCAAACATCCACAACCATTTTGTTCACCCTAGTTCATATATACTACTAAGAATAATTTAAATGTTTGCTTCAACACATAAATACACCATTTAGTAAGAGAAAAAAGGGATTACTTATGATAAGAACAGCAAATAAAGGTCAGTTTCTGATCAATTTGTTTCTTCTGACAGGAAGAAGAAATACATCAACTCAATCCCAAACAGACTCTACAGGTTATAAATATGTAAATTCAAATCAATTGACATAAATCCAAATAAAGTGGCACTATGATGGAAGCAAATAATTCCTAAGTAAAATTCTATTTCTACTAAAGTTGGAAAAAACTAATTTTATCCATTTCAAATTTATCACCCAATTTTTCAGGACAGAAAAACTATCCTCAATTCCAAGCAAATGCAGCAAGGATCTTTTCCGAAACAGAAAGAGACCGAGCAACTTAAAATATGAAGTCATTACCATTTCACATAAGATGCCTACATAAAGAGGTTTATTTAGAGCACAAGTTTGCCTATAAGTAAGCTCATTATCACAGTGGTCTTGTAACTGCACTAAAAAGGATCAGGATCTTGTTATTTTAGTAACAGCATGTTAATTTGTATTTAGTAACATAAAAACCCCCAAAATTAGCATTAGGCAGTACCTAAAATACCCATTCCCCCTGGAAATGTTGTTTATGGAAAGAGAAAAGTGCTGTCAAACTCATACTAACAACTCTCTTCTCATCAGAACTTCTTTTTTCCAAATATAAACACTATTACAAAAGATTTTATGGCATTTGTTTCTGTTCTTACCAAGGAGCATATATCCAACCACCAGCCACAGATGAGAGGAAACACACCAATTTCAACCACCACTAACAAAGAAACCTTTAGGAAAAGAGAGAAAATAACATCTCACTAGTTTAACAAAAATTGCTAAGAAAATGATAATGTCAGTTTAAATTGAGAGGGGTTCTTTTTCCCCCACACAAAAAATTAGGATTACCTTGACAACAATATAGCAAACTCCTAGTAAACGACGTGATCGCTGGAACTTAACAAGCGCTGCCAAACCCTGAACAGTTTTGTCAAGAAAACAACACTGGAAAACACTTTGTAACAGTCTAATTAATATAAAACACTGTATTATGTTGCTTTTAGCAACAGGAAATTTTATAAAAGAGAAAAATGAAATAGTAAGTATGTGTTTCATCAGGGTTCTATTATCAAAATTGGCTATGACTCCGGAAGTCACAATCTGGTGTGCTGGGTAACATCCCCAAGCATGCATCTAAAGTAAATAAATAATGATTAATAATACAACCCTTCTTAAACTCAGCAAGCAGAAGTTTTCTCAAGAAATAAAGAGTTGTCTCTGAAAATATCTGCCACAAATAAGTAAGTTTAAAAACTGAAGACCTACTTTAAATAGTAGCTTTCCCTTCCCTGCTGTCTAAATCAAATTCTCACCTTTTCCAAGAAAAGCTGGATGCATATTGCACTTAGAGAGTTTGTTCTGGGGTTTTTTTAGGAGGCAAAACCTACATGCTAATCAACTAATGTTTTATACCTGCACTGCACACTGGCATGCTGATGTAGAAAGGTGATGTTAACTTTGTGTACTTTTGAACAGAGAAGTGCCAACAAATCTATATTCTTTGAAATTGAAGCTGATGTAAAAAAACATGCAGCTGGAATGCAGTTTTCTTACTTGTGACCAAATAAATCCTTCCAGCTTCCAGGACTTTATTTTCTACAAGTCAGAGGAAGTAGTTTTCTCTAAAAAAGTAATAAATGAGAAAGAAATTCTTGCTGCAAACTCTCCATAGTTCAGAGACACTAACAAAGAAATTAAAATAGTTCATACTCAAACAATCTGACAGGATCAAAAATATTCAAATACATTTCTCATCATATCTCCCATATTTTCATAATCCCTCCTTTTATAATCTCTTTGCTGCAACTACAGTCCACAGCAGAAGCACAGGGATAGTGAGGAAAAAATGATTCTACACTCTTCTCCTCAGACAGACCTTCAAGCAAGCATAAAAGCCTTTGATTGTGTTGTTAAGCATGTGCAAGTATTTGAAAGCAGGCAGTCACACTGACAACTTCTAAACATCCAAGAGGACGGAAGAGACCTTTTGTTCTAATTTCACCAAAAGAGCAGAGAAAAAAGGTGAGCTAAGTGCACCTGCATCATGTCTGCACCTCCTCAAAACACAGCCAGAAAAATTATTTACATGTAAATCTGAACCAGGTAACTACTGACAAAAGGATACATGACAAACAATTAGAGTCACTGCTAGAAGAACATATCCCACTATAGTTGTAATCAGGCCTTCGAAGTGAGATGCTTGGACCTGGAGCAAAGAGGAAAAAAGGGGAAAGTTATTCAGTCTCTTCAAAGATTACATCTCCTTTTCATGTAATTAAAATAAATTCCAAATTTCAACTCTTCAAGAAGAATGCCAAGTTCCTCTAGTTTTTACATATTTTAATAATCTATTACTATTTTTGTATCTTCATCAAAAATATAAAACATTTACATTACAACTACTTTCTTCTAACTCAAAACAATCTCAATGCATGAAACAGAAAGTGTCACCTTACACTGTTTCATTCGTTCCCTAGTTTCCCCGACTTATTATCATCCACTATGAAAATTAGTACACAAGTTAAAAATGTACACAAGGAACAAGAGGATGTTAAAAAAACCCTGAAGACACACACAGTTTATACAAACAGTAAGAAACCTCACTTGAAATGTAAATAATGGAGGAAGTGGAAAAGAGTGGGACATTTTTAATCATAGATTCAAAAAGACTGAAGGACTAGTAAGAAGACCATACTCCAAGTTACTTTTGCAAACACAAACAGAAGTGGGAAGATGCTACAAAAATACTGTGATCGAATAAACAGTGGTAGTTTCTTTTTCATTTTGAAATTATAACACAGTACTCACATATTCCTCAAAGCCGAGGCCAACAATGGAGAAGTGACCAATGTGGTATGGACAAAATGCTGTATAATGTAAGCAGAAAGGAGAAAAAAAGGCCATGAAAAATGCTAAATGGAGCCTTATTTGCAGGATGAATATTGTAACATGGTATTATTCTACTTCCCATAAGTTTTATGAAAAAAGTACAAAAATTAATTTCTGTGCAAATATTTGCAAGTGTTAGATTTCTATAACTTTACAAACACTGAAAATCAGATCAGAATTTGCACTTAAGGACTAAACCAATATAAAACTATACAGAGTAGGAGGATAGTCTTTTCCTTCTTACTTCCTCTTGCAGTGTGTAAATTACTTCAATTGCTCAGTATTACGTACTAGGCAGGTATCTGTCTCAGACTGCTGTAGGAACCTATACTGTATATTCATTCTTTCCTACGCACTAAAAGACTTCAATAGCCATTTCATAGCCTAGTGAGATGGGACTGGCTTTAGCAAGGCTTCAGTTCTAGTGCTTTAATTTTTAATAATACTTAAAATATTGTGAAAAATGCAAGCCCTGCAGAAATTTGCAAAGGGAAGAGGAGGGCGAGAAAGATGACACCCAGTGAAGTGATGAGGAGCAACTGAAGTGTCTTTTACTTTGAATTAAGAGAAAGAAAACTGTTCATCATTCCTGAGAACTCAGTCCCGACAATTCTGAGGTTTCAGGGGAAATGCATTAGAAAACACAGCACTTCTCCATTTTTAGAAACCTGCATATTTGCAACAAAATCTTTTTTTTTAAGTTATTTTATCTCATTCTGTTGTCTTCTAACCAAGTTACTAAGGACTACAGAATTCAGCACCAAATTTTTGTAGGAGCAGAGGGCATCAGTACAAAGTGAAGAGGCTGCAGAAATGGCAGTTTTTTATTGGCACCTGTATTGTCTTCACTACATCATGGCAGTCCACTCTGGGAACTATTACAGACTAAACATTCCCTCAAATTAAAAGTGTGATGATTTTCTCTCTCCTCATTTCTGTATGACCAACATATTAAAAAATCCCAACTCCAAAACCCAAGAAGTAAACAAACAAATCAACAAAAAAAACCAAAAAAAACCCCAACAAAAAAACCCCAAAAAAACCCCCAAACCTACAGGAAAAGATTTAGCAGGACTCATATTACCCTAATCAATGATAAGAAAAGTTTTAATTTATGTCTCTTTTAGGAAAATCAGCAGTTACTGGGAAGAACAAACATATAAAAGATAAAGGGAGGAATTGAGCTGTCCCTGCCCAGTAAGAACAAGAGAAAGAAAAGTGAGATGAAAAAGATCACACTCACAACTCCTACAGATATCACACTTATGACTTAAAAGTTGGATTTTTGACATTTTATGAGAGCATAGTGCACAGTTTATCGTGTTTTTTAAATAACTTTATTTAAAAGAGATTTTCCAATAGATTCCGTAAAAAAAAAGGCACAAAGGAGTACAAACTCCTTCGTGGGTACTAGAATGAGCTATAGAAAATATTAATTAAGTTGAAATTAATTAATTTGTCCAAGGAGAATTTCTGGACTACTAATTAAGGTTACAAATGCTTTAGTTCTGTTTTAGCTTCTATAAAGCACCTCCTGTGACATCTGAACTCACAAGTACTATAATTACAAATTACTAGAGATTTGGCAGTTGTAAATTAAGCAATATTACTTAATGGGAAAGATACTAAAAATAGGCTTGAGAGTCACATATTAAATTCCCAGACCTCCTGCTTGCTTAGGAAAGTCATTCTCTTCTCTATTTGTGAGTTTCCCACTTGACAAAGCAGTCACTGAAAATGTTTCTATATGACAACCTCGGAAATTATTCTTACTACTTACTTACTATTGAATTTTAATCTATGGTTTAGAATTTCATGGTTATTATCTTACTAAAAAAGCTTACATATTATAGTAGCTATAAAACCTAATTAACTTCTGATAACTACAGATTAAAATAGATAATTATCAGAAAGAAATAATTCAAGTATTTTGCAACTCTTATTTTAGAACAGTTACAGTTTCTTGTGAATTAAACATACAATGTAGACAAGTTTATTTTCTTTTGATTTGCTGTTCTGTTTCAGTATCTATAGATGCCCAAATCACTGGTTCAGTGCTGGGAGCTTTACTTTGTCTGTAAAGACTTATCTACAGTACAAATTCAGTTTTTCAACCTCAAATCCTTCTGCCAAGAAAGACCACTGAAAAAACACCAAAGCAACATAAAAATTCTTTTCTAAGCTGATCATTCAGAGCAACTGAAATGTTGTGGTATTTTTGTCTGGTATCTCTTGAAGTGTATAATATGCTTCATCTTGTCACTAAAATGCTACATTCTTGCATACCTCTCTCCCTTCCAATCTGAGCTCCAAGAATGGATTTTTAATGGAAAAAATAATATAACTTTATCTAGTAAAAACTGTAAAGAGAAAAAAAAATCTTAGCCATTCCTCAAAGCACTGCATTTCCTCGCAAATTAAATTCCATGAGATTCCCCCTTTAATTTAACAATATTAGAAATAAATATTATTTTCTGTGCTTTTATGTGTTCTCTGTATTCTTCATATNTTCATTTCCAGGTTGGGAAAAAGGATACACTTTGGTTGACACAGTTAAGGTTCTGCTAGGTTTTCTATTTTAAATCTATTCACTTAAAGAGATCAAAATGACAAAAACTAGGAAATAGTAAGTATTTGTTATTCATATTGCCAGTTAATTTTTGTTTCTATTTTTAGATGTCACATCTTCATTGCTCTAGAACAGCCTTAAAAATGATCTGCACTACCACTTCACAAAGAAGGATCATTTTAAAAACTAAGAGCAAATGATACTTACCAAAGACAAGTATGAACAGCGTATTTAAAGACACCACCCAAAAGACATGTTCCTGTAAGGGGCATAGGGGAAAGAGGAAAGAAGATGACAAGAAAACAGCACGTAAATGTCAGTCTTTTAACTAAGTGACTTGACTCTTGTATCTCAACTTCTTATTTCAACAGTCTGTTATCACCAGAACTTGCACATATCATATTAGAGTGCTGGTATTAGGACAAATAAAATGTATCTGAATGAGAACAGTATTTTAATTATCAAAGAGCAAAACATAAGATTAGAACAGATACGTATTTTCAGTGTGTGCTTTTTAAAAAGTCTAGTTTTTATTTACAGTGGAGTGATTCAAAGTTATCTACATCTTTAAGAAATTCCACTTTTATGCCACACACACATATACCCCACTATAATTTGTGAAACTGCTAAAAACCAGCAGTTTGCTTGAACATGACATTTTATGAAAGTCTTTTTAAAACAATATATATATATATGATATGAAAATAAGGACTCCAAATACAATTATCTATATTAGAAAATACAGAAACTTAAAATAATCCTTCTGCAGAAATTCTTGAAAAGCAGGACTGCACTTACTAAGAAAACCAGAGATCCATCAAGTCCAAGCATCTGTGAAGATAAAGTAATTTTTACTTATCAGAAAAACTAAGCAACCTGAATATAAAATAAGCCTCTTTGGCATTGACCTTTATTGTCCAATACAGTCAAACCTTTTTTTATGGCCCACCCAACAGTACCAGGACATAAATTCTTACAGATAAAGGGGAAACTAAGTTCTCATTTAACACAGTAAACTCAGGTGTTCAAAAGCAGTGATATACATGTGGAGTACCTGAACACACATGTATTTATATGCATCAAACCAAACATATTATCAATTAATTTATAAGCTGTTTCTCTCCAAGACTTGGAAGACTTTGACAAAGATTTTGTATTTACAAAATATTGTAGTGATTGAATGGCTATTTATGTGCATGTTTAATCAACTCAGTATTTAAATACAAGAGCAAATTTTTGTTTCATCCTACTTGCAAAATACCAGTTTATGCTGCACTGAGGAAAGTTAGTATTTTACCCTTGATGTATAAAAGCAACTACTAACAGGATAATTTGCTACACTGTATGCTATGAACTTTTGAACAGCATTGTTTTACAGCTAGGGAAGATGGGAAACAAATTCTTCATCAATTAGCACAGCTGTTATGGGAAGCATCCACAGAGCAGCCAAAACCAAAGTATCTATTAAAGAAAAAAAACCCTCCTTTCGCCCCACTTTGAGTGTATCTTACTATTTCAATCCAGACACTCCTACTCCACAATTACTGCTGTAAAGTTCCATGTTCAAGGCTCTTTTGTATGAGGACTTTGCACTAAGTTCCAAGATATATATTTTACAAATCAAACCAAGATGCAAAAATGCTTGAACATTCAGAAAACTTGCATGGTATTTTTAAAGGATGATTTAATAGAAGAGCCTACCCCAATTTTGATACTAAATGTCAACTACACATCTATTGCCCATGTTAGCAAATAGCATTTGAAGTGGTTATGAAAGTATGCTGAAACTGACTTCTATATTCATGGAGAGACAACAAAATATCATCTGTTAGGAATATATCAGCACTTTCTAGCATATAAATTGAGTTGAGAAATACAACACTTTCATCCTGAAATAAACAACAGAATGGTTCAGGAACCCAAATTTATGAAATCAATTTCCTTTTTCATGAAATATCTTTCAAAACACACTAAGAAGCTTGCAGTAGATACAAAACAAGTATCAAGATGTGCCACTCATGATGAAAACTGTATTTCTGCTACCCTGCAATCAAGGCAACAACTATACCACAGCCTAGTAGGGATGCTGGTTAATCACATGAAGCTGTTGCACCTACCTTCAGGCAGATTTTGCTGCATGTGGTGACCTTTAAACTCAGATGTTGGCTACTTCTAGACCGACTACAAAAACCTAGTTCTCAAGTCTCTACAGTACTCCATGATTACAGTGTACATCCACGTCATGCTCTAGTTATGGAATTTGTGATCCATAAACAATACAGAAACCATGTTACCTGTAAAATGCTCCATCATTTCTAGAGGAATACATTTGATTTTTGCCAAGAAACCTAAACTTTCATTTCTCTTTTCTTTGGTCTAATGCTTTCACGAATACAAAAATTAAGCATTAAACTACATCTAATGCAACATCTGTGCACTTCTGATCTGGCCCAGGGTCCTCAAAGCAAGCTGCAAGTCAGTTCTACCCCTCACCAAGTGGAAGACTTCAGAAAAGACTACTCACATATGTTTTGAGCTGCCACTATAGTTCATACTTGCAAGCTGCTGCGATACTTAAAATCAAAGAAATACTTTCTTTGGTGGTTAAGAAGTAACACAATAACATTTTGTTTATAATGTAACAGCTTTTATAGGTTACTAACAGCTCTTACAAAAGAATGATTTCCAAATCTATCCTATATGCATTTTAACACAGCAATACAAGGAACCATTTCAAGCATGAGCCTGAATTATTAAATTCAAGAAAATGATTCTTACTCACTCGCTCCCAAGTAAGCTCTTCTGCTGCTCGATCCCATTCCAAAGCATTCCAGTTCATGTCATCTGAAGAGACAATGGCCATTTTTACAGCTGTTAGATCACTCAAAACAAGATGTAACCACTCCAAGCTATGTTCTAAATGAACAAAAAGACTTGACTGCATAATACTCATCTTGTAACTGCTGACAGCTTTTCAGCAAGCGGATGCTTCAGCACTCAAAATGCAAGAAATTTGCAAAGCCAAGATAAATAAGCTGAAGGGGGAATTTACACAACTTCCTTCAATTAAGACACTTTTGTATTCCATTAATTTATATTTAATCAGAACTAGAACATTAATGTTTTGAGTCACCTGTTACCTTGTGCTCCATTGTTTGCATCTGCTGCATCTTCTACTACAGCATCCTCTTCATCTTCGTTATCTTCCTCTTCTTCATCTACTTGCTCCTCTTGGATTTCAGGGTTCTCACCTACAACTACATTCTCAGCAGCTGCATTAGCAGGTTGATCAAGCACAGCATTTTCAACACCTCCGTTCACAGCAGCCTGAGCCTGCAGAAATGGGATTTAGTACTTAGTTAAACTGATCAAGGTCTCTTCATGCTTTTATCTTGTATATATACGAAATGAAACGATATTAAAAGAAGTCAATAATGTATTTTTTAGATAAAAATTACACTTGGGACCACTAAATCTTTAAAATCAGGAAAAGAAACATTCAGATAACTTTACAGAGTAGCTGAGATAGGAAAGGGCCTCTAGAGATCATCTAGTCAACCCAACTACTCAAAGCAGGGTCAGCTATGTCAGGGCCAGTGCAGTTTTCACTTGACTTTTGAGCCACTTTTTCCCGAGGTGGAAACTTGACAACTTCTCTGAGCAACCTGTCTCAGTAGGTGATCGCAGTAGTAGTATTAAAAAAAACCCCAAAACTCAACACAAGCAAAACCCACCTTTTTTTTATACATATCTAAATGGAATTTCCTGGATTTTAATTTAATCCTATCTGCCTATGGTCCTGTTGCTCAATACCAGCAGGGGAGCTCTGATTCTGTCTTCTTTACAGCCCCTCATCAGGCATTTATACAGAATGATAAGGTCCACCCTGAGAATTCTCATTTTCAAATTAAACAATTCCAGTTCTTTTAGCCTCCCATCATGTCAGATGTTCCAGCTCTTTAGACATTCCTGTTGGCTCTTCACTGCACTCACTCCAGTCTGTGCATGCCTCTTTTGTACTGGGGGACCCTGAAACTGGATACAGCACTCCAGATGTGTCTCACCAGTGCTTAATAGAGAGGAACTCTCTCATGGAAACTATCATTGTATTAGAAAGATGATAATTCAAGGCCAACTCGAGTCAGTTACCAAGATGAGAATCTCTGTCTTTTAAAAACTGACATTTACTAAAAAGAAAACAACGCTTTGCATTATTTCTTCCCTATGCATGGATTGCTTATATTATAACTTCTCCCACCCAAGAGGCTCCTGAAAGCACTGAAGAAGTGCACATTTGTGTGTTGGGACTGGGAGAAGGGCAGAGAAGCTCCAACTTCGATGGTGTCAAAAAAACTTCCAATTGCTTTGAGAAGAGTGAATTGTTACTTCATGAACTACTGGCATACTTATGAAAAAGACAAAAGCAAGCTGCATCTTCACTGACTGTGCGTGAGAATTCAGCTTTATGGGCATGAAATTATCTTTAAAAATTGTAAAGATACAGCAATAAGAATCTATGCACTGCTACACAATAAAACAACTTCAAAAACATAACAGTGTTGTCACTGATTTATATAGGAACAAGTGTTCAATTTCTGCTAACAAATAAAGATACCCTGAAGTAAAATAACATTACTATTGTGTTCTGATAAAGTACTTACTCCCAGAACCACATTTTCTAAATTAATTGTGAACTAATGAGCAGTAAGTTTTACCTCATTTTGTTGACCAACACCATTGAGTGGCTGTTGTTGATTTTGTTCCAGCCACTGTGGCGCTCCTCCATGGACAATCTGCTCACGTAACCACACAAGGCTGATAAATGCACACAGAGTGCACGTCACCACAAAACAGCCCTGCAAACAGTCAGCCAGTAAGTTCTCCCTATTTAAAAAAAAAAAAAAAGTATTAATGAAAACAATATTTTGCTGGTAAGACTACAGAGCAGTTCAGAAAAAACCAATCTTCCAGAACAGCAAAGGAAACACAATAGTCACTAAGTATATGGTTTGATATAATAACAAGTTTACTTAAATGGCTAAATGCATAATATCAGGTCCACCTAAGCATTTTATCTGCTGAACTACCTGAACCAGAAGAATGGAACTGTAGGTTTCCCTTCAACTGCTCTACATTTCAGGTAACATTTCACCTCAGATATTATCTCTATACCTTAAAAATCTTAATCCATCAGGTCATATATAACTGTATAGCAGCAGCAAAGCAAAGTTCAGACAGCCAACCAAAACTAGGGTTTCATGCAATGTAAGAGGTACTTAAACCATCTTAAGCAATTCTCATCCCTAATTTCAGGTACCTCCTTGGAAAACTACAGTATGTTCCTAAAAATAAGTAAGAAACATGGCACCATAGTACTCTACCATCTCCAAAGAAGCATTTGTCTGGTCCCCCTTGAAGCTGCGCACTTGTGCCTGCACAGCACAGTGAATACCATGGGGACACGAAATCCAAAATGAAAAGATGACACAAGAGACTACTGTAATTGACTCTGCCAAAGAAATAAACATCAAAACACAGTTTCACATACCATTAAAATCTGACAAATACTTGAGTCTCTTATCTTCTCCCTAGACTGCAATGCTAGCACATGAGGTGCACTAGGTTCATTAGTTTCAGATTATTCTCAAAAAAAAAAAAATAGCATCTACATTACAGAGATAAGAATAAATATACTGTTTTTTGACCGAAACAAGCATCTCTCTCTAATAATGAAAATTAGTTAAACACAACTTGACCTGATTTCTCAAATCAGATAGCCCAACTGAGATGCCTTAGCTGAACCACAGAGAAAATTCATTCCAAATTTGCTTGATGTGCAGCTTATTCTACTTAAACTCAGTTTCAGTTCCTTATGTTCAAGATAATGAGAAAGTAAGAGGCAGCTTGAAATTCTGTTGTTTGATATTTACTGATTCTTTAGGCAAAATTGATTTAAAAAGGACAAAGACAGACAATGTGTAATAGCAGATGGTGATTGAAGCATTAAAAATCCAAGTATCATCAAGAAAGAAATCTGATAAAAAAAATCCCTCTCACGTAAGAGACTCAGAATGGAAAAATTTAAATTCAAAATATAAAAATGCAACAAAGAAAACAGGAAGTGACATTATTAGTGACACATTTCTTCATGTTCTACTATGTACCTGATTTAAACCATAGGAAATGATTGTTTTTAATTATTAAGTGTGATTTTGCAGCATAAGTTTTCTTGAAATCAAATACAAATTTTCATTAACCAGGGTCCACTTTGCGAAGTCGGTTTTCCAGCTCTGAAGACCCTGAATAATGGAACTCCAAAGTGAAATTACTTCTGTTGTAATGGTGTTGTCCATACACCTGGTTGTGCAAAGGGTAATGGGCAGTTGCTTACTAAGATGGTGGAAGATAACAAGTGTAACTGGATGAAAGGGACAGTAAGTTCCAAAGTTACTGTTTTCAGGGTAATCTGACTAAGACAGGTTTTTGTATGAAATCAGTGAAGTACTTACGTGGACAGAATATCTAATGGCAGTGTCAGTAGTGAGCTCACAGAGCCAGTAAACAAGCACTTGTAGATACGACCTGTGTGAATAAACAGAAGCTTAATATAAATTCGATTTTGGCCACAGCTTCACTTGGAAAGGATCCCAGGTACCCTCTTTTCACCTGGGGTCCAACTAAATTTATGACATGGGAGAAAATCTCAACTTTCAGTGTATGAACAGAACTCAAGACCATATACAACCCTGTGGAACAAAGCTGGATTTTAGCTGCACATCTTTAAAAGTACACACTCAAAGTGTAAGAACTGCCATACTACATTAGACCAAAGATTCATCTAGATCTATGTCCAGCATTGGTCACACTAAGGATGCCTAAGGAAGAATATGGAAGCAGGTTAAAGATACTTGCAAGGATGCTTCTGCAGTACATTCTCATACACTTCACTTCCTATACCAAAATATCTCACAGCTAATTAACCCTTGATGGAATTTCCCCCCCTTTAATTTGCTCAATCATATTTTGAATGTGTATAAACTTCTGGTGTTATGATATCATGTTGCAAGGATCATCACCATTTCATCATCTGTTTTAAGTAACTGTTTTATAGATTAATAGTTGATGCTAGAAAATGGTAGCTTTTTACCATGATTTGTATTTAAAGAGTAGGCCATCAGTGTATATGGTCTACTTCAGAAAATAAGGTGATGCCAATATTCTGCTATTCTCAGACTAAGCCTGTGTCAGCTACAAAAACACAGAACACATTGAGAAACTGTCTGGGGAGATGCATTTACTCCCTCACTCTTTCGTTCAAGGGGCGTATTACGGTTTGTAAAGATGCACTTCCAATTATTTCCTTGACTGAACACTATATCCCTTCTGCCTTTCTCCATTTTCTGTGTATTCTTAGCTTGTTGAAACAACCATAGTTCTTTTTCCATCTCTATTTGGAAAGCAAATTTCAAACTGGATACTAGAGTAATTTAAATGTGTGCTCTCCTTTCTACTGAATTCTTTCATTATTTACATGACTTTAAGATTGAAGAGTTTTACAAATCAATTTGTCCATGACTGTAAAGGAATTTTACTTTTCACATAAAAACTTCCCTGCACTTTCATTTATAGATAGTTAATAAAAATAGGACAACTCTTCTATCCTAATATTAATAAATGGCATAAAATAAAACCTTCCACATAAACTTTAAAGAAGATAATTGAGAAGAGGCATTTTATTGCAGTAAGACATTTAAAAGCTATTTCATGTATTCTCTCCTATGTCTTAACACCTTTCTGCATTGCACTACTGGCTTAAGAGTCAAACAGGTACAATTTCTGAGTAAAAATAAATGAAGTAGTGTCTTTGATATTTTTTTTTTTAATAATCAATAACGGTCTCACAAAACTTTGTTGCAGGAAGTGGCACATTTCCCTGTGTATAAGAGTATTAGTACAGAAAATCAATACTTACATGCAGTAAGAGGTACTACTCCCAACCATGCAAAGGCCACAAGTGTATAATGAAACCAGTATCGTATTGCTGTGCCGATACTCGTAACCAGTCCAGCAAAGATGTCTTGGATTGGAAGCCGTGAAGGCATATCTGGGGAATAAACTGTGTAGAAAAGGCACTTAGGAAACAGTTTGTCCTTTAGAGAAGCATTTATGTAAAAGTCCTGCCAACTACAAACTGTTTGTATCTAACAAAAGCTTACTAGGAGAATAAGCATACTTTATATTCACAAGAGAGGACTCCAAACAAACAACAACAAAAAATTTCACATAACACATTTGTTTCATTGTGTTCTATAAGTGGAATGGGAAAATTAATAAACTCCATGCTGGGTTTGACCTAGGAGAGGTTTTTTAATAGCTTTATTTGCTAGCTGTAAACTCCAATTACCTAAAAATAAGCTCAAGAAAAAGCAGATTCTAAAATCAGTATCACTCTCACTCAACACTACCTCCAAGATTCCTCTGTCTGTTATTTATAAACTTAGTTCATGTAAAAGGCACAAGGAACAAGAGCAATTAGCAATTTTGCACAATATCCACTTGTCTGTGCTAGATAATTTAGATTCTACTTGCCATCCAACAGCACAGACCAAAAAAACCCCCTGCAAAATAAAAGCAGCACACAGGGAAGAAAATTGAAGAGAATTGATTAAGTATCCAGAGACATTGGAATTTACACACAATGACTGACTTTCAACAGATATCTTTCTTATCATGTGGAATTTCTTCTAAGGACACTCCTATTATACAGCACAATGCAAAACTCTCACCCTGCACAGATATTCTCATAACACTAAATCTTCTTGACCTTTTAAATTCAACACCTATATGTTGCATAGGCCCATCCCTACTCAAAAGGCAAGAAAAACCGTGGCGAGATCTTCTTTTGCAAACAATTAGAAAACATCTAACAATTTCATTACATGTAGTTAGTAAGTTACTTAGTAGTAGTAACTTAGTAGTAGTAGTACTAGTTATTTAGTTTCTGCACACTCACAGGATAACACCAAGTGGTAATGCACACAGTCAGTAACAGATTTGAATAAAGAAGATAAACTATATTTGGGAGTTGCAAAAACACATTACTGCCTGGATATTTGTTATGTTAGAAACATCTGTGCTTGAAGACTTTAACTTTACGGACTATCTTTTAAAACCTCACATACTTCTAACTACACAAGGAAATTCAATTTTTGTAAGAACAAATAGAACGAAGTATTCATTTCCTGTCATGAGCAACCCTTTAAGAGTCTATCAAATACTGCTGTTGCCATCTACCTGCAGCCCCTTCACCTACATTCCCAATCATCCTTTTACTAGTCTCAGAGAAGAATCCTCTGCAGGAGAAATGAGTTCTTTCCTCTCCAGGGCTATTTCCCTCTGTTTCTGTGTAGTAAAGAGAACTCAAGAACGCAGACAAACAGTATCAACACCCAGAAGCAGCCAAAGAATGGGGAGAGACTGGCGCATCTCAGGAATATGTGGATTATAACTGACACAAAGTAACAACAAAACAGAACCCCTGAGACAAGTAGTAACTGGTTTGAAATTTCAAAGCTTGTTATTTGCCAGGTATCTGGCAAGGAACTGGAATTCATGAAAGAAGGGACAGAAGTGTAACACTAGGGAACTGTAGCTGTGAGAACATAGAGCAGTCAATTGAAAGCAGGACACAAACATATTTTGACATCATCTTACAATTTTCTTATTACAGAAACAGATTTAGTACACAATTTGGAACCATAGAAAATACCAACAGAAGTCTAACTAATGATGTCAGCTTACACTGAACAAACGTTCTGGAAAACTTCTGCCACAGAAAACAAAAAACCTTTGTCAAGGGTGCAAAAAAAAAAAAAAAATCTATTTAGAGTGTATCTGTTAAATATTTATGGTACCACTCAGACAATTCAGCAGATACTTTGAGAACTTTCTCATTTTTAAAAAATATGTTTTGATCAACACTTTGCAACAAGGACTACACTGAAAACATTAACTTTGTATTAATTATTTATTTGTTAGGGACAAGTTGTTAAGTTGAAAATATTTGAAATTTGAAAAAAAAATGCACCTTTCAGGAATTACCGAACACACACAAGGAACTGTAAGAAAGAATGTTGTCCATCGTAACTCAAAGCAGAAAGTGCTTATAAAATTTAGCATTTTTGCGTGCTCACTTTTCTAAAGGCTTTAGGGTTACAACAGACCTTTACAAATAAAAGCACAATGCAGCTACTACTCAGAGAAGACAACCTATATCCCCCAAATTTTAACAATTTGCTGATTTTTGATGATTTCAGAAGCTGAGGGAGGGAAGAAAGGTGCTTTTCCTGTGCACCGTCCTGTGCACACCTACCCCAAAATATGTACAGCTTTTTCCACTAGAAGCTTTATACCATGATGATAAGCTAAAATCCTTTTATGTCCTGCAACATTCAGGCCCATGAAATGCAGGAATTCCTAGCATGACAGGAACCCCTGCTGTGCAAGCACCCTGCACCACTGAAGCTTGCTGCCAGTGACTTTCACAGCTTATCTCCCAACCTGTGTCTGTCATCCCGTGCCATTTTCTGTTCACCTCCCTTTGTCCACTCCCCACTATCACTTTGGGGCCTGAGACCTTGATCTCTGCCTCCACAGCATCCATCCTCCTCACCACACTATCCCTTACTTTCCAGCCCAATAATCTTTCCAAATTCAGTCTGAGAAATGAAATTCCTGCATTATTTACCACAGTTCCTCCATATAAAAATATTTCTACTAGAGACCAATTGAAACAATAGATTGTCTTTCTTTTCTATTACAGCATGAAATTCAAACAGACTTTGGCTGAGTTGTTCATAGGTTTAGCTCAACTTCTTTGAGCTGTACAGGTTATGGAAAAACTACTAGAAACCTTTTTGGATACTTAGGTCACACCTATGCAGTGTAACTGCTAATTTAGTTGTGAATCCTAAATTTGGGTGGGGTTTTTTTTCTTTTGGTTGGTTGTTTTCAGGAGGTGGGGTTTTGTTCTACCCTCCCCTCCTGTAAGCCTAACTTTTCCAGGAACACAATTCTTAATTTCACCTCTCCAAAACAGATGGTATGACAAAAATCTGCTGTTACACTGACACAAATAAGGTAGGAAAAACACAAGGCTCTCTTTAGAAGCTGCCATTTATTCTACTTCACAGAATCATCACACTTGCAACCCTCTTACCCATAGATTTTTTATTAACTACTGCACTTGTAAGCCATTTATATGCCACCCCAGTCATCCTTGTGCACTGATTGTGAAATAAGACTGTGTAACTCATAAGTAAAAACCATATCTCTGATAGCTTCTGGGTGAAAGCATTGGTTTGGTTAAACAGGGCTTGTGAGTTATTCTTTAGGTTGGACTAGATGATCTTCAAAATACCCTTGCAACCCAAACCCTTCTATGTTTCTGTGTTTTACACCCCTCAAACACATGCAGGCTTTGCTTCAGACCGCTAAGGTAAAAGGAGAAAAACTCCACTCCTTCTCAGCCAAGCACAGCTCTAACAAAAATAAGAAACGACATTCACATAAATCTCAGCTGTGTGTATACTCTGCACACTGGAGCTGGCAGAAGACACATTGAATTCCGTGCCAGCATGTAGTATTTTGTTCCAGAAGTTTATTTTTTTTTCAAATTAGACTTCCTAGAAATGCTGAAGCTATGGACTACTGTGTTAAAAGTTTATCAAAACAAAAAGAAATCAGTTTAATATATCCTTCAACAACGTAATATCCAAATTACATGATAAGGAACACCCTACTCATATGGCTTCCTTTAGTTTTACAGTCTTTGTTTTAACTAAGCTTGTGACCCTGTATGGACCACATGCCAGCAATGAAGCTGCACAGGAAACACAGAAATGAGCCCATCCCAATCCTCAGACAAAGATCAGCACAGTCTGCTTCCATACTTGTGTTTTTGACAGTATTTATGTCAACATTGCCTCCTACAGAATGGAGAAGTTTTGACAGCTGTATTTTCTTGGGAAATACAGCCTCACCTTCTTTCATGTGTTAGTGCTTATGAATGTTTACTGTAGCATTAATAGAAGCACTTCCTTGCACATGACAAAAGAAATTGCATGTGTGGAGAGGAAAAGAATATAGAGTAGTTACTCTTTAAAAACTTAGGAAGAAAACTCACAAGTCAAAAATGAACAAGTACCTTGACAATCAAAAAATGTCAAAAGCTATTTTTTTAAAGGTTGTATTAATTCTTATCTTGTAGAACTGCAGAAAAGGAATTTACTTTAAAACATTAAAAATTTAGCCTTAAAGAATGCATTTGAAATCGAGTAATTTACCTACATGACTAAACACATTTAGAGAATGATGCTATCATTCAAAAGAAAAATTTGTTCCTTTGTACTCCTGCCAAAACATGAGTTGAATCTTCTCCTTTTTCCCCTCCTTACAAGCAAAATAAAACTAGCAGTTCAAGTGCTAAAAAATCCAAAAATGTTACAGAACTTAGAGAATAAATGCACTAGAAATAGTCTATGAATACTTCATACAAAAGAAGTTACAACAGCAAGAGAGCATTTTTGACAGAATGACAGCAAGAGCCTTAGCAAGCAAACCAAGCTAAACAACAGGGGAGCTGCTGGTATGACTGCTCTAATACTCCATTACACTATTAGTGCTTGTCTGCTGGAGCACAGATATTAACTACATGTGTTAATGTGACCACATCCCGTGAATCAACTCATCTGAAAGTGTGGCACACCTGGCATGGTTACAGGCCAGATCCAACTTTGCTCGGCATGACTGGCATTACGTAAGTCCTTTTTTCTGCCTTATCATTCTCTCTCCAGCATCTGTGACTCCTTCCCTGCTCCCACAGGCAGATCCAGTTTCCAGACTGGACAGCCACATTATCTTCCAAAGAAAGGAGGATAAGAGAAATTAAGGAAACCATAATTGCATGAGTATTGGGTGTGAGGGAAACAATGAAACAAGACCTGATGGGTAGGGAAGGCAGGAGCAATCTGTGAAGGGTACCTGACGTGCTACCAGTGTGTGAAGCCTGGTAGGAAACAGCACGCTGCAAGGTGCCAAGCCAAGAAGAAACTTTATCAGCTGAGCCTGCTCAGTTAAGGGAATGACAAGTGTGTGGCAGAAGATAAGCAGACCTTTGCTAGAGGCTGAATGTGGAGGATACACTCAATTGCATAAGGAAGAAAGTGGCTCCTGATCACCAATGTCAAAGCTCCTATGAAAAATGGTAACTTCTTGAGCCACATGAACTCGACTAAGTTTTGTCCCGTCCATAATCTGCAAGTACATTACAAGCTGTGCTGGCAACAGCAGTGTCAGTAAAGAATTAACTTCTGCAGGAACACCTCTGTTGACAGGGCAGTAACTAAGCTTCCTCTTATCAATAGTAACATGCATATAAAGTGTGTTTAGTTTAGAGTGGCTCACCCTCATTTCCTAGATCCCAAGGAAAACACTATGAACTGTTTTGATTTGCTTTTTTCTTTTCACACAAAACTAGAAAGTCCTCTTTCTTAACAGCTAATAAATCACTGCAATGCCATTTTCCGGTCTTGCACACTAAATGCTGTAGAGGACCCAGCGGCAGTATGCAATTTTGAAAGTGGAAAATTAGCTTGCAGGGAGATTCAGAACTGGGTATCACTCTAGTTTGCAAAAGCTCCATACAGAAGCAATGTAATGCCTTTATAAAAATGCTTAACTAATAAAACCTGCAAGCAGATGATCTCTAAGATTCCTCATTCAGGTCACTGCAGTATTTAAGAATAATAACCAGAAAGCTGTTTCAACATAACATACTGCTGTGTTCAACATAAAATACATGATTATCCTTCCAAGACAGAGTTAATATCGCACATTTTACTGCTGGTCTAACGTGTTTAATTAATTGTTGGCAGAAATACATCACACCAAGGTTCAACATATAGAAGGAAGGTGGATTAAGGGATTTTTGAAACAGAAAATACATGAACTAAACCACCGTAGCCTCAGTTTTCTCTACCAAAGTACAAAACTATGTGGAAAAAAAACCTCCAACACACAAAAAAAGGTGAGACGGGAGCAGGAATAAATCAGTACGTTTCAAGAGAAAAATGTAGCATGAAATCCACTTTACCTTCTCAACAGGCAATAAACTGACAACACTAAATAATACCAACCTGCCACATCACCTATTTTTACTACAATCAGTTAAAATGTAATTTAGAATCCTCTGGGAGTTATATGAAAATTCTTCATCATAAGTTGCCTAACCTATTTAGTTGTATCTAACATAAAAGGCAATTTAATACTGGGTAGTTAGCATATCTTGCCTGAAATGTAAGTGGAATAATCATAATTTTTTTTATCTGTCAAAATCGCTTGAACTGAAACTGACAGAAGCCAAGTGTTACTGTTGCAGGTAGATCCTTTAAAAGTAACTAAAAACTGCCTTTCAAATTCAAATTTTGCCATGGTCTCCCTTTAACATTCAGACTTCTAAAAACTCAAATTTATCAATGAAGCTGAAAACATGCCACACGCTGTAATGCTGGCAAAAAAAGAATGGGACTGAGGCTGTCAGAAAAGGTTTAGGATAATACTTTTATGTCTCACTTAAGATTATCAAAGAACCAAATTATCCATTATTTAAGCAATTCACAGTCTGCAATAACATGCATAAAAACTGCAATTAAAACAAGAATACAGAAGTTATGTCACAAGTTTGGATCTACCACCACGCTGAATGAAAAAGTAATCACTACATAGATACTATGTGAGAAAAATTCTGTAAAAAATAGGAGTAAGTAAAACATACTTACTTGGTGTGAAAGCAAATCTGTGCTTACATAATTCACAGTATTCTTTTCTGCTGTGTTTAAGCCACTGAACTAAGCTGCAATAAAAAGTGATCACATTAACACAAGCTATACATCTCTCAGCCTTATCCCTCCATTAAGGAAAATATACCAATTCTCTGCCTTCGCACTTAAATCAGGATATTTGTACTGCCATGCAGGACTTAAATCAGCCTGCTTTTTAAGTCCATTTAGGCCATCAAGTAGGTTTCAAACAGCAGAAAAAGGTAAACTGACATATGTCACAGTGTTGATAAAGAACATTCTTGGAGTACATTATTGATCAAAGCAGATATCCTGCAATGGACATCTGCCAGGGACACCAGTTCTTGTAAATACTTCAAGATACGACATATAGATGCACACAGCTAAGATTTAGAACTGCTGTGTGTGTGAAAGAAGGACTATTAAAATACCATCAAAAATGACCATACAGACCAGAAATACAGTTTTTACTTTAACACTTCCTGATTAAACACACCTCAAAATGACTAAAAAGCACTAGGGTTTTTTATTTTTTTCTGTGAGGTTTGACTTTCTATTCACAACTATAAGTGAGCAAAAAAAGCCCCAACATATAGATTTTTTGCATTGTTTTCATAATTCTGATATACAATCAGAACTGCAGTCCCAAACACAAATAATTATCAGTGCCTTCTTTCCATATATAATGACTAAATTTTTCCTGAATTGTAATGAATCATCACGTAAAAAACATCAAAATCCCTAACACGTTTCCACTGAAAATTGAATTTTTTTCACAAGTTAACCTGAGACTTGAAGTATTTTTAGAAACACATTAATATGTTTTCATTAGGAAAAAAAATTAAGAAACACACAAACACAACTCACCATTCCTGATGAATAAATTTAATACTGCCAGTACACACACATGGATGATAGAGGGGCTTCTCAGGAGTTCCTTCTGACCGACAGACTCTGCATATATCTGCTGACAAGGACAAAAAGCTGATTACACTCCTGCTTAAAGAATTCCAATTTTCAAGACAAATTACACAATTACATTCTAGAAACTTTACCGTGTGAAGCCAGAATAAATTGAAAGAGGATGAAAGATTACGTGTGATGCAAGAAAGAGACTGGGAGATCACCAGAAAGAGCAACAACAACATTATCTCCCTGATCACGTTACATAAACTCAAAACACGCCTTATAAAATTTTAGGATTTCTAGGAAATAGACACAGTAAAACTACAGGAGGATGCGTCTTCTACCTAAAGAGTTATCACTAAAACAACATACAAACTGTTAAGGATAATTTTCATGAAAGTGGATACTTCAAAATAGAAAAATTCCATCTGAGTTTGGAAAAAGTTAAACAGAGGCGGAACAGAAGAGATTTAATGATGTCCAACAATGACTTAAGCAATTTGCTACTCTTGAACCTAAAACAGATGTTTCCTTGGTGCTCTTGTTGAAAGGGAAAAAATCCAAAACAACAGACATGGATATTTTGCAATTTGCTACCCAACTTGGACATAGCCTACTGTCTAGTGAGAAAAGACACTATCTATTTCTTATTTCATAATTTCACTAATATTTCGACAGGTCCTGCACCTTCTTCATTACCTATTTTTGACGTTTTCTCACAACTGAAGGTTGTGAGAAGTTTTGTGGATAAAGAACTGAGCAGAACACTCTCCCTCTAAAGAACCAATGTCTATTTTAAATATCATTCAGTCAGCCCGAGCTCTAAACATGCAAATAAATAGGAATAAAAATCAAGTCTCATCTGTTCATTGACAGATGCATATCTTCTCTTGACTCTTCCTTTTACTTCTATTAAGGAAGTGAACATAAAATGTCCATTTTTACAGATTATGTGAGTTTGAGATTTTCTCTTTTGTAAATTATTTATCAACCACTATCCAGCAAACATTCAAGAGTGGAACATATGCATATCAGAGGTCCTTGTCAGAAAAATACCAACTGATGTGAGACTACTGCAAATATGCAATTTCAAGTCTGAATCACCTTTGTTCTTGGCCACGATCTTCAAAAATTAATGCTTTTCTACAAAAACTTCCAAAAGGCACCAAAGACTGATTGTTTTTTTCTATAAAGAAGTCACATTAGGACCGTATCCATAGTTTATAGAGTATTAGGACAGTTTCTACACATAAAGCATAAGAATTCAGATCATTCAATTCAAACAATTTTCTATATATGAAAGTGTTGTTTGAGTGAATTCATTTATGTAGCATGAAAACCTGGAATTAACAGAAACAGGCATTCAGTATCACATCAGTGATGCTACAAAGAGACATAAAGAGCACTTCCATCACATATCCATATTGAGCAGCGATGATTGGCAGTATTGCTGCAAACATCAGGAGTCCTTTGCTCCTCTGCTGACAAGAATGACCAGAACTGCTCCTTCACTTAACAAACGATTCTTTTACCCCAGAGAGCACTTCCAGATGGCTGCACAAGACAGGTCTCTCCAGCTGACAGGCAGGCCCTGCCCACTTGCTGTGGCATGCCCACCTCCTCCCGCATTCTTTCCAGCAGAGCTGCTTCACTACAGCAAGTTGACAACTTTGTAGGCTGGATCAGCCTCACAAGGGGTCAGACAAGCACGGGACAGCACATGAAACCATTGCCTTAAGGATACTCTGGCACCAATGAAAGCAAGCTAAAAGCACACTGTTCCCTGAAAGATGCCCACTGCTCTCTGAATCTGCTCATTTAAAGGCCTCTTGACTCTCACAGCAAACTGTTCACTCATCGTCAAAACTTTTGGGAAAAAGCAATTTGCATTACTGCAAGCAAAAGAATTCTTTACTTGAGAAAATACTGCCTGCTAGCTTACTAAGATAAACCTAAATTTTATTTTTTCAAAGCTATGATAATTTCTAGATATTTCCACTTGTTTTATAAATCCAAATAAACATATTATGAGTGTAATTGTTTGGACTGTTAAGCAACTGATAGCATCAAATCAATAAACCCTGCTGAGGGTCAATGTGTTAAGCTATGCACCTTATGACCTACAGCCACAGTCAAAGAGAATTCCACCATGCAAGAGTCACTATTTTTCTGTGTACACACACAATTTGCATCTTGTTCTTCATGCACGTGTTTTGGAAAAAATGACCTTGAATAGTGGTAAGTTCTTTCCTGTTCCCCCCGAGAATGATTCACTGCCTATTATCTCTCCAACTGAATCCAACACTGGAAGATCAAAAACTCAAGACTACGTTATTTAGCCACAAAGGGATTTATCTAGAAAGAGCCAGAATTACCTTTCTAAAGCAAAACCTGGTATCTGGTGCTTTCAGGTGCTGCAGAGAAGCAACTTTCCCATTCATTCTGAGGTGAAGCAGCTTCCACTTAGGTCTGACCATGACCCCAAACTGCCCCTCTTATCTAAGCTCTCAGTTTTCCAGCTCCACAGTACAGTTTAGTCAAGCACAAAGCCCATCAGAATCACAATGGCCACAATACTGTTATCAGACAATCACCCATTCACAAAGTCCATCTGACACTTTGTAGCAGAAGTTCAAGCACACAATAATATCGTATTTCCTGTTCCTCACGGCACTAACACAGTCTTTGCTGCTGCTGCTACTGGTGTTCAGAGCCTTCTAACCTTGGGAAGTCTCTTCAGCGTTCTGGCAAGCCATGTGAAATTCTAATAGTAGGATCTGAGGTTTGAAACTGTAGAAGAAGTTGTAACATTCTAGTGGTATTTATGGAAAGTGAGTGTATAGACTGGTTACTTTCATGCTACCACTGGGAGCTTTTGAGGACAACATTGATAAGGCCACAACATAATATCTAAGGCTGCATATATATGAGCCTTTGTGAGTGCCTATATATAAAACCAGAAAATCCGAATTTCAAGTGTGGAATTTAACACAAAGGTTTAGTTAAAGAAGATAATGCCTTAAAGATGTTAACTATAAACTTCCTCTTCTTTGTCTTGCTGGTCTTTCTGTTCACCTACTTAAGTCAGGTATGATCAAAGTCTACCACTGGTAACAGCCTGTAACAAATTACCAACTCTGCTGTTTGAATGAAATCCACCGAGGTGGATTTACCAGCTACCGGAGTGGTGGAAAATCAGGAGGTCATTTCTGAGTATCCACTTCACAGCTTGCATAAAAACCAGTTTTTCTGGGCAACCTGAGGACAGGCTATCAAAGTTTCACTTTGTTGTTGATTTCATCCGTGTAAGTGACAAGGTCTACAGAGCTGCAGCAAGCAATTTTAAATGTTAGATTTAAGAAACACTAATATTTTGATAAACCATCATTGATCAAGGGTATTAAAGATGTCTACAGCACAACCCAAAGGACATTGCTACAAAGGTGTTGGTCTTATTTCATCCAGTGGTTCATGTTTTCCCAGCTTTTTTTTTTTTTTTTTTAAATCCTCTCAAGCAGGAAAATCAAGTGGCACCTGATAAAAAGCTACATTCAAAATAATGCCAAAGCAACAAAAGCCAAGATGCAAAATGCTTTCCTTGGAACTGCCTTGCTACCGCAATATGTTATGACAAACAAAACTCAAATACTGCAAGAAACATAGCACAACAAATATCTTTTATTTAGTTTGGTTTATGCTACAATATGAAGTGCTGATCTATCAAAGTTCTCCAGTATCTGCTTGAACTACACAATCCCTCTCCCTCTCTGGAGACATTCAAAACCCAGTCGGACACATTCCTGTGTCACCTGCTCTAGGTGACCCTGCCTTGGCAGGGGGTTTGGAGTAGATGAACTCCAGAGGTCCCTTCCAACCTTAA
>VXBB01007311.1:373100-405276 GCA_013399915.1 Illadopsis cleaveri | reverse complement strand
TTCCAACCTTAACAATTCTGTGATTTTGTGATTATCTAAGCATAACAAAAGTGCTGACAAAACACATACATGTCTGATCTCAACTAAAGCAATACCCTTAAAAATGGATACTGCACATAAAAATCCCTTCATGACTATATCTTTGACAATTCTTTTTTTAAAGTTAGATAAGTGACTATGTATTAGTAAAAGGGACAGAGAAACATGCCAGCTCCAGCAAATTTCAATTTTTCAAACACATTGCCCAGCACGCGTAACAAAGTCAGCCTTGCGAAAGGAGCCGCTATTACTATTCAGCCAAATGCGGATATTGAAGACTCCCTGGGCTGTAGGGCCGGCCGGGTCCGACAGGGTCCGCGGCCAGGCGGCAGCTGGGGGCAGTGCCCTCCTCGCCGCCTCTCCCGCTGCCCCGGCGTGCGCACCCCGCCTGCTGCCTTCCGCCCCGGGATCTCATCTCGCCCCCGGGCCCTCACTTCCCCATGCAAAGCCGCAGCTAGTGGAAGGTTCCGGCGGGCCCCGGTGCCCCCGTACGGCCCACCCCAGCCCCGCTCCGGGTGTTGCCGGCACCGCCCCCNGCCGGGCACGCGGGCAGGGAGGCCCGGGACGGGGCCGGGCCGGGGCGGGCGCTGGTGCGGGACTGGCAGAAGAAACCGAGTCAGTCGGGCTGGAAAAGACCTCCTGGATCGTCGGCTCCAACCTATGAACGAACCCTGGGCTGTAGGGCCGGTCGGGTCCGACAGGGTCCGCGGCCAGGCGGGAGCTCGGGGCAGTGCCCTCCTCGCCGCCNTGAAGAAATTCCTCATAATGTCCAATCTGAACCTTCCCTGCTGCATCTTGCGAATATGTCCTCTCTCCTATCACTAGTTGTCTGGGAAGAAGATGGCGACCCCGACCTGGCTACAACCTCCTTTCCTGTGTTTGCACAGAGGGATAATGTCCCCCCTGAGCCTCCTTTTCTCCAGGCTAAACAACCCCGGCTGCCTCAGCCACTCCTCAGGGGACTGGTGTTGCAGACCCTTCACCGGCTTCGCTGTTTCTCTCTGGACACTTTCCAGCACCTCAATGTCCTCCCTGAACTGAGGAGCCCAGAGCTGGACACAGCACTCGAGGTGTGGCTCCATCAGCGCGCAGTACAGGGTGACGATCACTGCTCTGGTCCTGCTGGCCACGCTATTCCTGATCCAAGCCAGGATATCCTTGGCCTTCTTGGCCAGCTTGACACGTGCTGGCTCATGTTGACCAACATCCCATGTCCTTTTCCGCCGGGCAGCTTTCCAGACGCTCTGTCCCCAGCCTGTAGCGCTGCCTGGGGTTGTTGTGGCCCAAGTTTACGACCCGGTATAGCTCCCGCAGCTCTGCCAGGTCCCGGCCCCGCCGCTCGGGTGGGAGCGGGCGGGAGGCGGAGCAGGGGCAGCGGGCGGGCGGATCTGTGCCGGGGGCAGCGGCCGGACCGGGGAAGGGCACGGGAGTCGGACAAAATGTAGCCAAAATCGGTTCTCAGTTCTACTCCAAACCGGAGAGAAACGCTGCATTCCTAGGTGAAGTCGGCCAGATTTTGGAAGGGTCATTGTTCCCGGGATCAGGGATGGGTAAATCCCTGGAAGCAGCCTCACTAAAGAGTCAAGCGGTTAACTGTGCTGTTCGTCAAATCTCGCCGCGCCTCCCAGAGCTGGGGCTTTCCAACAGGGCTAATAAACCGCTCAGTAAAGGACAAAATTCTCTCTTAGCTTAATCATTTATGTTTCCATGTCTTGCTGCCCTACATAGCCGGGGCAGCGCGCATTAAAACTTTGTACTCTGCCACGTGCGCTGAGAGCTGTCGCTCGGGCTCTGCTGACTTGGCAGGAATATTGCTAAGGAAGAAAGCAATTTAATTTAATTCAGGGTAAAGAGGAATTCCATCCTGATGAATGGTATGCGTGCATTGTTTTAGTGTTCCATTGTGGCAGCTGTTCCAACCTCTCTAATTGATCAATGAGTCGTAGCAGCCCTCAGCTCTCTTTACCTTATGACCCTTTGTGTCCAGCCAGTCAAATCTTTTGCATTCAGCCTTCGGGCTTCGTGTCAGCAGCAGAGTGGTTCAAGTCTGACTTTAGAGTGCAGAGGCGGCATGTGCCCTGTTTGCAATTTTATAACTATATTTTCCTAAACTGTAACCACGTTAGTTCCTTCAAAATTGCATTTTTCAAGCTGGTGGTGTGTATGATACTGGCCCGTGTGAGCAAAAAAAATCAAGAAAAAATGGAAGGCTTCATATGGCTCTCCAGTAGCTGAATAAGTACAGTAAAGTCCTGCAATAAAACACGCTTGGGCTAGACTACCATACTCAGCTCTTCTGTGTCCTTCCGCTCTGAAAGGCAAGGTGGAAAAATTCCCACTTATAACTTAAAAAAAATCTGTTTATTTTAACAATAAGCTCATTTTTGAGCTTCACTTTGCTCAGTGTCAGCAAATTATCTTGGCCTATTAAAAATCTGCCAGCATAGTACTGAGGATCTGAGAAATGCTGTAATACTAATTTTGTCAGAGCAAGGAAAAATCAATGGAAAAAAACAGGAGAAAAAGCCAAGAAATGGAGAATTTCAATTTCCAAGTATATTCCTAATTCCCACTCTTTATTTCCCAAACATGTAACCATTATTCATTACATTGTTACTCTGCTCTGATAAATGTTAATTAAATGTCAATAAAAGTCTCTAAATTATAATTCACATTGAAAGACCATGGCAAGATTAATGTATGTAATTCTTCAATTTCAGTCTCTCATGGTAGGCTTCTTTAAATTCGATCAAAGATTTTGAAAGGAGTCACTGTATGTTGCCAGTGAATAATTTCATTCCTGTCTGCATCTGTCTGTTCACCCATTTAAATTACCTAACAAACATTACATGTGTACCATCTTCTCAGCATTTGAGAGAATTTATCCTAAAATTTTGTACATACCTAGAGTTTCAATGTGGGCTATACAATAGCTTACCAGTAAAATTGAGTTGGAGGCAGACCATTATAATTTAAACAGTAAAAAATATACCTATAGTATGTTATTGTAAGTTAAATTAAATTAAACATCTCTCAGCTTCTTGGTGTTTTTGGCAAACATGTTATTAATTCCTGTCTATTTAGTAATATTTTAGGTGTTTTTTGCCAAAGAAATACCCATGGCTTAAGTAGCTTTTAGTTTTTGGTAAAGAAAGGCATTAGAAGGTTATTGTTAGCTTTTGACTCTCAACAAGGTCAAGAATTAGTGCCAACAAGCACTGAACAAATATGCTGAAAAAAATGTCTCTGTTCCATATAAGTTATTATCAAGATAATGGAGGAAATATGGTTAATTGTACAGGTGTAAAATGAAGACAAATGACAGAAGGTTATGGCAAAAGGAAAGGCATATTTATAAGTGTGGATAAAAAGAGTATAAAAAAAGACAAGGTTCATTTCAATGTGGTCTTGTTTTGGTTTTACATGACTTAAATGCTTAGATAATGAATTTTTATTCAAGAGTTCTATTAAGAGAATACAAAATAATAATGGCAAAATGAAAATTATCCAGCATTTTTACTGTGACATTTCCCCTGACATTTTAAAATGGCTTCATTGAAATGACTCCCTTACATTTTTAGTTATTTTGAAAGTTCAGAATGTTGATAAAACCAAACAGCAAAAGCTACCTCTTTTCAGTTTTTCTGTAGATCAATGTTTCAAAATGCATTTATTTTCTTAACTAGTTGTTTTGGGGAGGTAGTTTCAGTGCTATCCTAGTTTTTTCCCTCATCTGCTCACCTGACTCTCACTGCAAAATTAGTTCAGTTAGTTATGAACAGCAAGTTGCAGAAAAGTGGAAAACAGTGGATTATCTTAAGTAAAACCAAGTGGATGTCAGCTTATCTTGACAAACCAAGCAGTATTTGGAGTGAACATGTATCTGGTTCCTAAATGATGCACCACCACTAGGGAGGCCCAGAGCTTCCACGGCTGGGGAAAAACCATCAGAACAGGCCCTTTGGAGTGTAGCACAAAGCATGGCTCACAGAAAATTGGCCTGACACAATCAGAAAGCATAGAGGTCTGCGGACTACAAAGACGTGGTGAAAAACACTGCCAGCCTGGGTCTTCCCTATGCACTGCAGGGACTTTAGAGCATGTGCTTCTGGCCAGTAGCTGTTCTGCTGTGACATCTGAACCATCCTTAACTGGCAGGTAGCTGCTGTGGCCATGTATTCCTGAAATGAAGATGGAGAGAAGTACTCTCAGATGTGCTATGAATGCAATGCCATTTGCTACTGCACCAGGAGATTAGCCCAGGCTGCTGCACTGGTGCTAAATTCTGACTCTGACGCCTCAGTATATGAAATACTGAGCAATGTATTTCCCTTTGGCTGGTGCTTGTGTCTTACTAAACCTGGGACATGATTAGTAGCTAATGGAGGAGTCAAACTTCCTGAAATGAATGCGTGACTTGTGGTTCATGTTTTGTGCTGTGAAATGTGTAACAAACTGTACCAAACATAAATGAAGGGATGGGCATAATGGCTGAGCATCATCAGACACAGCCATGACATAGGCTCCAGACCTGTCCATTTTTTAAGAAACTGTTTCTGAGGAGATGCTTGGCTATGCACTGGAGTTTGTTCTATGGATTATTAACATTTCAACCAAGAGAAAAAAAATATTTCCACTAGCATTTTAAGTGAGAGATGAGGTTAAAAAACCCAGTCTAAATGATGTTACTGTTTAATGAGTTTGACTGAAAAGACAATCAAGGCTGTTTATATGTCTAGATTTCAAGAACCCTGGTAATACTTGGATAATTAACACAAACCATTTCCATAGAGTAAAGAAGTATTTGCAGAATTTCATGTACCTTTTCAAGATCTGCAGAATGTGCTTCACCAAATTATATTTCTTAAGCACAGCAGGGATCTTTTCCCATGTGTTGCAGTGGATTTTTCTATTTAAAACACAGACCCTATCAGCTTGGTTGGGATCCTGCTGTCACGCTGAGAATGGAGCCAATGGCTGTTATTAATCTACTTGGGATTCAGAGCTCTGTAGCTGTGGTTACTTGGTGGAGGCCTCCTGCATCCAAAAAAAAAAAAAAAAAAAAAAAAAAAAAAAGGCAGTGTTGGTATTTCAGAACATCCCATTCCTAATAACTGTTATATCATTTGAAGTGTACAGTTCTTTACCTAAAACACTTTCATCATGTCCAAGTGAACCTTTTAGACAGATTTGTGACATTAGATTAGAAAGATTTTTTTCCCCTACTTCTAGAACTTTGATCTCCTTGGTAATAGAGGGTGTAGTGTGAAACATTACCATCATCAAGTGACTGAGTATAAGTGCTTCTGAGGACATGTTGGTTCCCGTGTCTTTAAAATTCTGTGAAAATATCCCTGCAGATGACAGCAGTTAGGGCTTATCCTCAGTATTTAGCAGAAACAAACTTATTTTTGCCAGAAACCTTTATCTTGACCTTCCAAACGTTATTAAAGATTATGACTGCCAACCAAATTAAATTGAACTCCTCAGGGCAAGATTCAGTTCTGCTTCATTTAAAACCATGAGTGTTGCCAAAAGGAAAATGTATCTGTTAGGGAGAATGATGCACATAGTCACTATAGTTACATTCTGTAACAACACCTGTGTTACTGCCTGTGCTTCTGCAGCTCTGACTAGGAAAGAAGTACAGAAGGGCTTAGGTTTGTAATAACTTTGTCATTACTTTTTCTCAAATGTTTACAGCAATAGGAAAAAGAGTGTCCAGGGGAAAGTGAGCTATGGTCTAAAGGTCAGAGTTATTACAGGCTGATCAGAGTCAATGACCTCTGTTTTGTGAGATTGCCTGATTTCTGTGGTAACTTTCACTTCACAGTAGCTTGCCCACTGAGAATGTGCATCATGGGGCATAACCCCCATGTTTTGCTCGATTCCCTATGGCAAGAATGTATTTGCTGTGTGTACTCTCTTCAATGCAGGGTCAAAGAATACAGTGAAGAAACCACTTAATGCTTTTGATGTCTAAGAAAAATGCTTGGCTCAGTGAAGTAGATTCTCAGTTGGGTGACTGGCATAGAATGTCAAGTATGCTTACTACTCAAAAGGTATACTCTCTTCTCTCTCCTTTGTGTATCAATTATACATTTTTTTAGACTCATTTTGTAATGTAGTCATGTAAGATGGGCCTCTGCCAGGGCCTCAGCCTGGTTAGAGGTGCTAAAGAAAGAGTAATCTCACAAAGATGACAACACACAGAGAAATAAATGGTAGTTCATTGTATTTCATTCTGATGGCCTGGTCCTCAGAGGGTCTAAAGACTATTTAAACAGCTGCATTCAGCATCACCATTCAGCTTCTGAAAACAACCTTGTTTGGAATCTGTACTTTTCAATTGAGAACATATGGGAAAAGTCCTGCTTTTAAAAGTCAGTATTGAGTTTATCACTGTTTAAGATGGAAAAGTCTTGTGAGAGCCTGTCTTTTCTGATTCATTATCACATGAGCCCCGAGAGCAGAAACTCCTATCAAAAACTTGTACTGAAATTTCGTGTCAGGTCTTACATATTCAGGGTGACAAATTTGGTTCTCCTCTTTCATTTTTCTCTGTATCTCCAAGTTTTGTACTCCTTTTCCCTCTTCTTTTACTGATCTTCTACAAGAAGGAAGTGAGGAGTCTTCAAATTATTTATGGATTCTTGAGGGGACTGATTTATCTCTGCTTTCCTTATACTCCTGGTCCTGTTGAGCCAAGTTCTTGATCCTGATTTTATGGAAAGTCAGAGGACAATTTTATACAGTAAAAGGCAGGGAATTCTTTGGGAGGTCTCAACCTCACAGTAGCTTCAATGAAAGCAAAGGCTCATGGACACCTCTTTTTCTCCCTCAAACTCACTCCCAATCAGGGTAAACTGAAGCTGGGCAAATACAGTTTCTTCTGTGGACAGGGCTGCTACCATACAAGAGTGCAGGAAGAACAGCCAGGAGCTAGAGAGATGCATGGTGGAAAAGATCATTGTGAATAGCATGGCCAAGATGAGCAGAGCAAGATGGGATGAGTGTGAGTGGGGCTAAGAGAAAGAGTAGAAGAGTGAAGTCAGAGAAGTTGTGGATGCTCCATCCCTGGAAGTGTTGTCCAAGGCCAGGCTGGATGGGGCTCTGAGCAACCTGGTCTAGTGAAAGATGTCCCTGCCCGTGCTGGGGAGGTTGGAACTAGATGATCTTTAAAGTCCCTTCCAACCCAAACCATTCCATGATTCTATGAAGTTAAAAAGTGGTAATAGGGAGAGATCCTTGGAAACATGGAAAAGGGAAGTGTCACAGTGATCTTCAAGGCAAAACAAGAGAATTCAGGGAACTACAGGTGAGTCAGCCTCATCTCACCTACAGCAAGATCATGCAATATGCATTGAAAGAACCTCTTGGCAACAGGAACCTGCCCACCAGGGGCAGGAGCATGGACCGATCCATAGAGGTGACAGAGCTCCAAGGGTGCCACCAGAGGGCACCTCTGCTCCAGGCCCAGGAGGAGTCTGGGGACCCTGAGAAGACGGCAGCAGAGGTTATGGAGCCTCTCTCAGGGCTGCAGTGGCCAGTCAGGCAGGGACCATGGGGGCTTGCATCCGGCTGGGGCCACCTGCCAGTTTGATGGGCCATGAAACAACCAGCTGCTGATTTTGGGAAACTTACTGCCTTGAATGGTGCCACCTGATTAAGGAAGACTTTTACTTGAGGGGCCCCAGGGCATTTCCAGGTGTCTAAAACCTTCAACATTCACAGCAGCATCCTGCACAGCTGCCTGGACCTCGCTACTAGCACTGGTGGCAACTGACTGGCTGAGTAAATGGGGGCTGCCAATCTGCTGTCTTGTCTCAGGCTGCCACATCTTCCTGTATCATCACTAGAATAGTCCCCAGATCACATGCCATGACTGCCAGAGTCCCTTGAGCTGGGTTAGTCACTGCCTGTGCTCAGCTGGGGCTGGAGGTGGTTCACGAGAAAGATGTGGGGATTTAGGATTTTCCCTGGGAGCACAGGGGTGATGTGACAGTGCCTGATGATCTCTGCCTCCACTCAGCTGCAGAAAGTGCTGCACTCCTTGAGCCCCAGTGGTGACTAGTCCCAGCTCCTATACCAAGGGCTGGCCTTTATCCCTCTGTTCAGGGGGCTGTGGGGAAGAACATGTCAGAAATTTCTAACCTGACCTTACTGATGATGATCCAGGTAGAGGTAACTGTCGTCCCAATGATATTCAGTGAATTTTTGGTCTAAATCTGGGAAATTCTATGCAAAATGCTGAAATATCCTGTCCACAGTATCAAGCAGTCTGAAGCCAAGAGGAAAGAGATATGCTTTAGATCTCCACCAGGAAGGGGACAGGGGACAGGAAGGGGTACAGGAGTGCTTCAGCACTGACACACCAAATGTCCTCATGCAAAGAGCCTGTTGTGTGAGCCTAGACATAAAGGATGGGAGCTAGTCCAGCAGCATGTCAGCCCAGCCCTATGGAGCAGCGTGCCTGTGTGAATCCATGGGTTCTCATCAGCAGCCTGCACCTTGAAAACACTTGGAGAAGGTCCAAGAGGCCAGAAGAGGTGACCCAGAACTCTCCAATTCATGTGAGCAACAAGGATCTGTGAATGTAGGTAAGCTGGAAATCTGTACATCAAGAAGTGCCTGTGCTTGATTTTCTACTACAGATTTTCTCACTGCAGTCCAAAACTGGGGGTTGAAAGTGTGTACTTATGTTAAATACTCTGATTTATCTATGTTAACACATCTTTAATGATTATATCTAAAATATTCTTAGATCTGAACCATGCTTCATATTGGCTTGTGGATTTTGGATGTGGAATCAATTTCAGAGCAGCTATCACAACCAAGAAAAGGTGTGAATTTAGATTGTCTCCTGAAGCCACATGAGAAGGAAGACATTAAAGATCTCTTTTTGTTTTTGAAAACCCATATTCATAACATGCAGAGCAATAATGTCCTACGGTTTAGTATCATACACAGTCACAGATATTTAATAAGATTCTTTGCCTATTCATTTTCAGTTATTTAATATGACCATATTTTAATGAAAGTTTAAAGCTGAAAGTTGTAAGTTCTCATTCACCTGGATCCACTGTACTTAGAAATTTGCCACATGTCTTTAGTGCTGTGCTCATGAACAAATCAAAGCTCCCCCTGGAACCCAGGGAATAAAATCACTAGAACCTTGGGCAAGTGCTGTATATTGGAGGGCTGGGGCCTGGACTGACTTGGCTCTTCTGATCTTTGACCTGAACATGGTTTCTTCTTCATCATCTCAGTCATGTTTGTGGTTTTTTTTAAATCTGGAGACAACAAACTGGAAAACCTCATGTATTTCTTGTTTTCATAATAAAAATCAGAAAAATATATTTTCTTCTTTGTAAAATTTGCATTTAAAATAAACAGAGAACCATTTAATGGAGAGTCATTTAGTACAAGAGTAGAGAAAGTTACAAGTGTGATGAAGAAGTTATAGTTGTTGATTTTCAGCTGCTGTTGGGAGAGCACTGAAAGAAGAATTCCTTGAAAAGATACCATACCTAAAGGATAAGAAGAATTCCTAACAACCTTTTAAAGAAGTTTGCAGGTTCTCTAGGAGGTTTCCAGATGTAATCAACACAACTGCCAGTAGTTCAGCTGCCTGAAAGACGAACATAAACACAGCAAAAATTACTTTGAAGTGTACCCAGGTGAAATGTGCAAGATCTAGATTGCATTTAGGGAAGCCAGTTGTTTCCCAAACTTCAGAAAATCTTTTTATCCCATCAAAGCAGTAAGCAAAAATAGGCCTTTTAATGAACCTTTATTATAACAGCGTTTTACATGGTAACCAAGAGCCTTAATTACCATGCCAAGAAGGAGCTTGTTGTTTAATTTCTGATTTTCTGTTGACATAATTGACAAGTTCATTGAGGAGTGTGTAGTTTCATTGCTGTTCTTCTGAGTCAGGCTGTGCCTACTGTTTGCACTCAATTCACATTTGTAATTGTCCTTGGAAATTCATTTAGTTCTCAGAGGTTTAAGTTTGAAAATATTGGCATTTATGTCTTTTCTCACAGGAAAGAACTTATCATGATTGTTGAATAACATACAGCAATGATTGTGCTCAGCTAAAGCATGAGGTTTAACTCTTGAGGAACTGAAATGACCCAGAAGTGATTATTTTAGGATAAATATGCATCATCAGAGAAATCCACATATTCAAAATTCAGTTTTGGTGACACTTTCAAAGAAATTTCTGGGGAAGAAATCTTCAGCAGGCTGCAATTTCTGCTTAAAACCAGAGAGGGAGTGTTGGAATAGCTGATAGTAGCTGGTATCTGACTGGAACGAGAGGAATCAGATTTCTGGTTCTGGCTGACATGAAAAAAGAAGTGGCTGTACCAAAGCAGAGTCTTCCAGAGAAGACAGGAGTGAAGAAACTGCCATGTGGTTATCGCAGTTTCTGCACAAATGAGCATGGTGGAGCAGTAGCTTGAGCACAGCTCTCTGACCCAGCATATTTATTTAAATCTTCAGGTCTACACTAAGGGCATATGTCGTAGGTAGAAACTCCTGGGTCCTTCTTTCAGAACCAGCCTGTCCAAGACTTCTTCTCACAACATTACTCCCACCTGCTTTATATCTGAATTTTATCTTTTATATGAACATTCAGAAAAATGCTTCCCATGAATGTCAGTCTATCATTCATAAGAAAGAGTATGTGATAGTAGAGACACACTGTGAATTCCTTCTGCAGAAATGACTGATTTCCCTTTTTTCCTTCCCTCTATATCCAGATAACCAGTCAGAAGGTGATCCACACTCTGCAGAACTTGTTCAGTTTTTGTATCTGAACTTATGAAAAGGTTTGCACACAAGGAAAAGGAACTCACTGGGGTCTAGCTTGGTAGAAGCAAGTGGTGATTTCACTCAAAAAAATGGATCTCACCTCCCCAGGCAAATGTACAAACAAGCCAGGAGTTCTGGGGAAGTTAATAAGTTGTATGCAGCCTGTTGGTCTCTTTGAAGAGGCAGGTGACAGGATTTGATTTCAGCGTGAGGCTTAGGGTTTGGATTAGTTTTTCCCCCTGAACCAGGAGAACAGGCTGTAATGAACACCTGAGCTTGTCCTGAGGTCTAAGCTGCAGCTCAAGACAGGTCTTTGGAAGGAAGTCTGCCTTATGCTACCTGCCATGTCAAGTAAAGACAGGCTATCATCTTTGCAGCTTCCAGTGAACAAAGAGAAATCAAAGCACTTTAGAGATGAACCTTGTAAAGGACTGAATGAGGTGGGCCCAAACTTTTTGTGTCATGGTCTATAACATCTCAGCTCTCTGCGATCTCATTGTGGGTCTATCAGAAAACTGAGATCCAATTTCAGAGCAGAAGGTAGCAGCATGCTGGAAATTGTGAAGTCTGGAAGTGCTAACATCAGCTATTTAGAGCAAATCTGATCAGGCCTTGAATCTCCTGCTTAAGCTCATATTTTCTACTTGCTGTAGTGTCCAGTTTGAAACTCACTAGTTCACCACCAAGCTGTGGAAGAGCAAGCCTGGGAGTTCACTCTCTGCACTCCTGCTTCAGCACACACAGCACTAGCAAACGTTTGAACTGTCCAGGTGAGCAAGGGAAGAGAGCCTCTTTCCACACCATGATGTTTGATGCCACAAGCACCTGAACCAGGCAGGGTGGGCAGTGACTGCATTCTGGTTGGCCTACCTGGCACAAGGGCTGCCTTCCACATGAGATGCACATTGCCTGTGTGCCTTCCTGTACCTGCACTGGGCAGTGCAGGTCAGGATTCACACGAGGGGCTGGCCCCCTTCCTGCCTGGACCCCTTTTGTCCTCTGAGACGCTCCATTACATGTTTACAGCAGCTCAGGGAGTCTTAGAAACTCATTTTGTTTAACTGGCACAGATTTAGAATAGTTCCAGCACAGTCTCAACCATTTGCAGGATTACACCAAAATGTATTTTTTTTTTCTGCTAGGGCAAAGTTCATTATCTCATCTTAGAAAAAGGGTGAGAGAGGTGCTCTCTGCAAACATATTTAATAAAGCCCCTTGATTGCTCTGAATTATGTATGGTAATTATCTTGTTATATAATTAGAAGCTCTTACATATACTTTCCTTAAACTTGTTGCTTTGATGTTGCACTTGGGCGTCTGTATTACTTTGTGGGATACAGTCCAAAGCTGTCTGGATACATTCCAAGATTACTAATGCATAGACATATTTGCAAAACAGAACTTTAGAAGTCGAGCAAACATAGGTAAAAGTTTTTTTTCCTGGCACTCTGTTTAAAGTTATGGAGTTTAAAACACTGATTAGTATAGTAATTTTTGCCAGATGTGTTCAATATTCAGTGATGGTAGCTATCACTGATTGTTGAACAATCTGTGTTCCTGATTGTTTCCCTTTCTCCAGTTAGGAAAAAAACCCTAAATGTTCATCTGAAAGATGTATAACCTGTGGGGGATCATATACAGGTGGAAATTCTGGGGTACTCTTGGCTTTGGAAAGGATGTCTTGGAAGATCTGTTCAAGTGCACGCTGGGAGTTTACAGAGGAAAAGTCAGATTTCTGTGCATGAAAGTTGCCTCTTCTGAAAATTAAGATAAATTCTGTGGGCACAAGGTGCAGCTATTTGTCCAGGACAGCTTATCTGTACTGAAGACTGAAATAGTATTTACATCTCCGTGCAAATATGGCTTCAATTTCAAGGAAAAAAGTCACTCCCTTCCAGCTGATTAATCCCAGAAAGTTCCTGAAACAAAATGAGCACTAGATGAGTTCTACATGACAACACATACCAAATAAAGGAATAGAAAAAAAAAGGAAAAAGGACCTATGCCCTGAAATAAAACTGACCAAATATAGATCATAAATGTAATCAACCTTTTATGGGAAAAATTCTGCATGAAAAATTCAGTTTCAATAACTAAACACATGGAATTAATTCATCCTTGAAAGTGATACTCTGAGTGGTGGATAGCTGAAAAAAACCAAGTGTTTTTAGTAATTACTGGATTTCAAATTTTTGTCATTTTAGAGGAGAAGACAAAATATTTGGTAAGAAAAAGACAATACATATGCTTAAATCATGCACAAAATAGATGTTTAGATTTTTAGAGAAGGAATTCAGCCCTTAGTCCATGCAATTATCCATGTTCTCTTAATTGTATTGTCTTGCTCATATCTGCATTTATAGTGTTCAGTGAAAAACAGATATCACTTTTGATCTGGGGTACCTGTTTTTGAGCCATTGTTCCAGAGTGTAGTATTTCCCCTATATACTGTTGTTAATATTCATTATTATTTGGAATAATGTGCCTTGTACTGAAATTCCGTTGAAAGTGCTCCTTAATAAAGAGCCTCTGAATAGTCTAGAAACACCTGGATAGTGGTAAGTAATTTTAATACCCCTCTTTGCATGTCACCCACAACATTAGAATAGATTTCCTGCTATTGCTTGGCATAATTAAAGTACTCCACCCAATTTCTATAAAGTTCACAAAGCACACACCCTCTGAAATCCCACAAACTCTTTCAGGAAAATTAGAAAATTTGATAATAAAGATTCACAATTTATTTTTAAGCAAAAATTAATTCAAGACAGGTGGAAGAAACCCAAAACCTATTGGGTCAACCAGTTTTACATTGCAAACCAGCAGCATACCTATGGAAAGCTATAATTTGCAGATCATCCTTCTGCCCCTGTGCTGAAAGTCATAATATTGATTTTAGGTAGATAAGTACTTGTATGCTCAGAGCTGACCCCAGCCTACCCCAGAAAATCCCTGGAACATTAAAAGAGATAACCAGAAACCAATTGAAACCAGTGGCTTCAAATAACTTACATAAATGGAAAAGAGTGGAACAGAAGGAAGAAGGGATGTATGCAATGGGGAGATGGCCAAAGGGAGTGATGATGACAGATTGAGCCTATTATTTTTTAACAGCAAATAAAATCACAAGGGAGTGGAAGTGTGGTGAGAGATGTGAAGATTTATGGCGAAGGAGCAGCAATCACCCTGGTCCTGGTGCCCTGTGAGGAGCAGCGGGTGCTCTGATCAGTGCAGGGAAGGAACATGGCCATGCCTGCCAATGATGCACCAGATAAAGCAGATAAGGTCACTCACTCCCACAGAGGACAGACTTCAGAGCCTTTCTTCTCAGATACATGGGAAAGCATGGGAAAGAGTGGGGATGTGGCTCACTACTAATCAAATCAGAGGATTTCTTGGAGAATTTCTGTAATGCTCCAGGCAAAGGCAGCCACCAACTCCAGAGTACCATGCTAGGTAAATGGTAAAGAACAAAATTGTAAGTGTAAGACTAGTTCTCACTGATGATAAAGAAAGTGTCTGTACATGTAAACCTCCTGCCAAGTCTTGATTTGCAATAAGAAGAGCTGGCCTGATTCCCAAGGGTCTTTATTCAAACACTGACTGGACACCCAAGACAGAAACCTGTAGTATTAAATCAGATCTGTTAAAATATATTTCTTTCCTCCCAAGTGATGGCTCAGAAGATAACTTTAGATATGAAACATTTTACTGGATGGAGAGAAAGGAATCAGGTTAACATACAGACAAAAAAAGAAGCATCAAACCAAGCTCCAAATTACAAGCTCAGTAGTAAGGCTTTCTTTTCAGTGAAGCTTTATTAGAAGGAATATCTATGCTCCCCTCTTGAAGAAAACCAAATCCCAGAGGACTCCTCTTGCTGTGAAGGCAGATGTTGGGTACAGAGTTCCCAGTGGCATTACAGTTGGCTCTGCAGAGCTGCATTTTTGACTCCATCCCTCTGTGCCTCTGCTGTAGTCCTTCCCAGAAACCTCCCCACAGGTTCCTCACAAGGTACCTCGGCAGTGGTAACCCCTGAACAAGGCTGCTATTGCTGGCTGGCACTGTGTAAGAGGAGAGGGGAGCCCTCCTGTTCCCTCTTGCCTTGTCTGCAGCTTCTAGGCTGCAATCCTGTCACTGAACAGAGATGCTTTGAACAGGTTTTTTCACAACATAAATAAAACACCTGTAATGATTTCAGCTTTCTGGCGAGTCTGTTGTTACCAGCAGCACTCAAAATACTGTATGGGGTGACTGTAGATTGGGCATGTTTAAGCCTGCTCATTGGTTTCTCCATCTGAGTGTTTCACTTCTGCACTAGATGCCACCAGAGTACCTGTCTTTCTGGGTTTTTAGATATCTGGGAGAGAATACCCTGTTTTGCCTCAGGGTAGCAGGCTTCCATGTCCTCGCAAAGACATTTGTTTCTTTTATTGACATACAACTAAAGTTGCAGCCAACAGCTGTAATAATTAACTTTTGGGCTTTAGTCCATGTCCATTTCTATAAAACCAGGAGCAGCAGTTGGAGAAGTATTGGTGCAGGCCTCAAGGAGCAAAAGAAGTCAAACCAGCCAAAACCAGCTGCGTATCTCCGGTGAATGAGAAATTCCGCCACTGTGTGTTTGAACAAGTAAATCTGTTGTGCTCATTCCAACTCTCATCTGTCTTCTTCCTTTTTTTTAAACCATAAAATTAGAACTGTTCACAGCAGGCATAAAAAATTAAACGTGTAAGTTCCTTAAGACTATAGGAAGTTCATGGATGCAATGATCTCCATAATCCCGAGTCCATTACAGAGGTGATTGTATCTTACAGGAAAAAGACAGTCTCATCAAGCATGGGAGATTTGAATGATAGAGGGTTTGCAGGTCAAACTTAAACACTGTGTGCAGGCAAAGGCTTCCATTAGAGCAGAGTGAGTCCTTTACTCTCCTTTTACCCTAACCACCCACAAGGCTGGACACCAAGACAGGGTTTACAGTCATGAGACGCATGTAGGAATCAGATACACAGTTCTGTTGGCTCAGTCTTTTCCAGGGGACTGAAGCTTGGATGAATCCACGTTCCGTGGGGGCAAAGTAGGAAGACAATACTTCAGTCTCGTGGATCTGAGTACAAGATATCCACCCAGCTGGGGTTGCACAAGGTCGAGCAAGATCCCATTAATATCAAAGTACAAACCGGATCTTTTCAGTCAAGTCTCCCCACTCTCTCCCTTGCAACACAAGCAATCTTTTTAATGGTTTCTTGTACAATCCTGATGTGCAAATCTACTGACGGGTGTAACAGGACAAACATCCTCATTCGGGTCATGACAAAGCTTAATTTTCAGTTGTATGCAGCTCCCACAGCACAGAGGTAGGACTCATTGTGCCTGGGTTATTATGCATTCACTACACCAATCTTATTGCACTGCTTGGGTCATATAGGGGACTACCTATTTTCATTCAAAAAAATACACCCATGGAGTGTGAATCATACTCTAAATATTGATGACACTGTGGGAGCGTAGACACCTTACTGACATGAAGACATCATCGTAAATGTCTGAAGTTTGGTGAACTGAGACCATCTATCACCTGTTTAACATAGTCCTCAGATTATGGTCCCTACCTCACAGCGTACTCCTGAGCATCTACTGTGTGACTGGGGAACTTGTTTGTCATATACACCAAGAATAAAAATTTCTTTACTGATCTTTGTCTTGAAATTACATTATAATTTTCTTTGAGTTCTTTTGTCTCTCTTGTTTGCATATCTCCCCCACCCTCCAACGTGCACACACACCCAGACCATGTATACACACAGAGAAAATGAGTGTATGTCAGACTGAGGGCTCAGTTAATGCTCCTTGCATACAGTGCCATTGTGGAAATAGGAATGGAAAATTTCAATCAGCCACTACTGACCCAAGTCTTTCTCGCCTGTCAAATGCAAGTCTAATCACAAATAACCTGGAACATTTTTCAACTTGTTGAGAATACTTATGGGTGTGGTTGTAATATGTTTGTGTGTGCCAGGGAGACTTAGTAAGTTTTTTAAACTGCAAATTTGCCAGGATTGATTAATCTTAATCCGCCTCAAATTTCATTAATGACATTTATTATGGCCAATAAAGAATATTAATATTCTTCAAGAGAATGCATCAGCAAACACACCACTGGTGCTAAAAATCTCAGTTACAAATAGTCTAAAGCCTCTGCAGTGTCTTAAATGTCTTCATCACACACATCATAGTGTACTACAGTGTTTGGGTGCATCTTTCCTCCTAAACTCCTTAGATAATGAATAAATGAAAGGTGGAGTAAAGGCAACTGATGTGGAGCCTGCTGCAGACTGCCTCTCTGCATGATCTGTCCCCACCCCTTCCGTTTGGGATGACTCTTGAGTGAAGCCTCTCCTCCTCACTTCTCAATCCCAAAATCTGCAGAAGAGCTGAAGAGCACCTGAAAACTGGATGGGCAGCACCAGGAGCAAAACTGTCAGCAAGAACTGGTTCTCTCTTTATGTTTAGAGAAATCTCACTGAGCAGAAGAAGCAAGGTGGGCTGAAACAGGATCCTGCACTCCAGGTATGTGAGGGCAAACTGGTCCATGCAGACTGAGTTGACAGCAGAAAAGGATAACTACTTTTTCCTGTGCTGAAAGGGAAAATCTGAAACCGCAAAGCAAGTAAAGACAGCTCTTTGAAAAGGCATGAAACAATCAGCAAATCCTACTCCTTTAAAGAGAGACCATTATTTTGGTTTCAGTAAAAAATTGCACAAAGATAAGTATCAAGGGGCAGATAAGATGAAGATAAAGGCTGTCAACTTTGGGAAAGACTAAATTTGGGAAAGACTAAATTTCACTTTGAGTCTTTGCTACAAGCTGGGGTACAGCAATAGTTCTGAGGACACTGATAATTTATATTTATCAAGTAGCAAGTTCACATTAAAGGACCAGAATATTTTTTTTCACCTTTATGGTAATGAATTTCCATTCATTTCTTTGTTTGGTCCACTGAGTCCTTAGCATTGAAATGAAATGCTGCTGTAGTTTAAAATGTTATCGCTTGACCTGGGAAAAGGGCAGAGATGTCACATCTTGGCATCAGCAGTCCAAGGTTCTGCCAAACAGCACAGCACTTGGAGATCACGTGCTCATACTCACTTTCTGAGAAATGGAGATTGTCCTTAGCAGGATCTTTGCCTCTGTTTAACCTGATTGTTTTTAAAAATACTTTTAACCTCACTTTCCAAGTAGAGATTTGTTTCTTCCTGATGAAAATTAAGACTCAGCAGAATACAACTATGTCATTTTTTGCTCCTAGAAATGCAGTAGTTTGGGTCTGTCCTACCACCTTTGGTGGAGCCCATCTTTGTGTTGTATAAATAACTCTCCTCAGTTTTTATATTACTTGCATGAAAGCTGAATGATATCAAGACACCCAAGGAAGAGCAGGACCACTGGAGAGAAGGAGAAGCTCTAAGAAGGCTTTCTCTTAAGGAGCAGTAGGATGACACAAGATTCATCAATATCTGTGGCTTTCCCCATTAGCAGCAGTAACTTTTCCCCCTGTTCCCAGCAGGCCCCACATCTCTTCTTTCTGCAGTGCAGTGATGAGGAGCGGGACATAAAGGCGAGATGCTGCCTGCTTGGAACGGTGTCATGGGGAAAGCAGGAAAAGGAAAAGTGTAATGGCTGAAATTGGTGGGAAGAGGGAATGAGGTGAGACTGGAAAAGTAGGAAATATCCTGGCGTGTTGCCTTGCCACACCACATTGCGTGGGACAAAGCAGGCGGGAGCAAAGAAAGCTTCTGACTGAACAGGATCCCATCAAACTTCCAAGCAGTTCAGGTGTGGCTGACTATTTACTAACGTTCTCTGCTGCCTGGTGCCTGGAAAGGAGCCAGCTGGCTGGGCCTCAGTCAGCACAGGCCAAAGAAATGGTTTCTGGGAAGTGGATAGGGAGGAGGCTGGTTCACAACTATTGCATAGCTTAATGCCTCCTAAAGCACATTTCCTTGAAGGGGACACTGTAGGTTGTGGCCTTCTGAACAAAATACAGCAGAGGAATAAGACTGTGGCTGCCATCTCAGAAGGCAGCAGTGTGAGCTATCTTTGGGAGTGCCTGTGGTTTCTCCAGGCAGCCTCCTTCAACAAGCTCATTCATCTTAGATTATAGAAAAGAGAGGTAGGAACAGACCTCTCTCTCAAGCATTTTCAGGCATTTCAAGCATTATGGGGGTCTTACACTAGCAGATTATCTCCCATGTGTGTCACACCTTCTACTTTCATACAATGCAAAACGATGGAGGTCTTAATCCTGAAGATCAGGCTACTTCATGCTTCCTAAAACCAAGCCTGACTGATATTGAGAAAGGTAGAGTGAAAATTAACACATTAAATCAATTCTCAGTTATCAACACAGGGGATTACTGATGATGAGAGATCAACTATCTCCTGGATTTATCTGAATGAGCTTGATTAGAGCAGTAAAGCCATGTCTGCCCAGTTCCTGTATGTCTACACTACTATCAGCCAGGGTTGTGGTTGTGATCAAGCCTATTTGCTCAAACTCAGTGCTGGCCCTGCCAGATCTAGTGACAGCAGCCCCAGGGTTGGGAGAGGATGGGGAAGAACAGTGTCTCTGCACCATGCATTGGGGAGGTCAATTATCTTGGGTATAAAGCAGTCTAAATGCATATAAAATATGGATTCCTTTATTGAGCCAGAATGAATCATGCAAATTGGGAAGTGTTGTGTAGGGCATAAGCAAGCGGTGAGTCTTTGTGGCATCAACTCTGTTCTTCAGTCTGTCCATACCATGCTTCCAAATGTGTCCATATTGCCCAGGCAAAATTTCCCATTACTCTGTGAAACGTAGCCCTCTGCTGCTCTAGTTAATGGAGGGTTGAGGAAGGCATGTATTTTTACAGGAATTTGATGCTCTCCCGTGAAGATTAGATAGTTTTATGAAGTACATGTTACAACGCAAACTAAAATAATAGGTTGATGTAGAAATGATGAAGTGGAGACAGTCATAGTGAATGTGCCTGTGTACTGCACACCCAAGGACAGTTTCAAAGTCAGTACATGACTAGGAAATGCAACTATTATCACTGCCCCTGCAGACTTAATTGGATTCCTTGTACAGATGCATTGTAATACCACTTTTAATTACAGGATCACAATCTACTTTTTGCTCAGAGTCCATTCCAAGCTCCTGACACATAGAGTCAGAACAACTTTTGCCATTAATCTGTCTAGCACATCTATTGGCTCATTGTCTCTAATTGCTACTTTTGGAGAAGGGACAAAACCATCTACTCTCAAATATTCTGAATGAGGCTTGCACATAAGCTTGTTTTCTTGCAATCCTTTTCAAGGGCATAGGGGCATATGGCACTGGAATATAGTTTACAAATCTATATTGCAGTTCTTCACTAACTGTGCCCAGTACTTCTGCTCTCAGAAGGGCTGTGATGCTGCTACAGAAAGCACAAAGGAGGTACCAGGCATCAGCACTAAGAAAAGGACTGAACACTACACTTCAATGCAGCAGCTGAGTGCTGTGTTCCTTGCAAATGGTTCAGAGAAACCAGCACAGGATTCCCCATGAAGGCACACATGATGGCCCCATGCCAGAGTGCTTCACACCATTGCTGACAGAGCCACATGGCAGCAAAACAAATGTGACACGAGTGTCAAGACTTACATTTGCAGGTTGTTTGTAACTTGATAACTTTGATTTTGGTATTTCTCTTTATTTTCCGCTTAATAACATAATAGACGAAGAGGCACTCTGCACTGGAACACTGCTTTTGCTTTTTTTCTGCATTCTCTTTTCATAGAAGGATGTCTATGTTATTTACAGAAGCTATTGAACTACTTTCAGAAGACCATATTTGCCTTTTTTATCCCAAAATAACTTTTGTTAAATTCTTTTTTTACATTCTTGTTATCTTTTTCTTCTTCTTCTTCTTTTTTTTTAGGTTTTCAAATGGCTGATCCTTTCCTATATGACACTGGAGAAAGGTCTCACTATGGATGCCTTGGACATGAAGTACAAATTGAGCACATTAAGGCATATGTTTGCAGACCATCTTTTTCCACAGACAAAGCTGTGATTGTGGCTCATGATGTATTTGGATGGCGGTTCTCAGATATTAGATACATAGTCGATTTGATTGCAGGTCATGGATATATGTAAGTAACTTTCTTTCCTATCTTCCCCTTAAATGCACTGATAGATCACCAGGCCCAAAGCTAGGCAAGGCATATGACATTTCAATACACATAAGACAACCATACCATTTCAGTCTGAGCAAATAAAAAAGAAAATGGACAAAATATTTCCATGGAGCCACCAAAGCTACTAAAACTGACCCAGGACAAATGGCTTTGAGCACAAAGGCACAAGTAGTCTTGAAGTGCCTGTGTTTGTGCTTATGAAGCAGCGTGAGTGATCCAAAGAGAAACAGTGGTATCTATTTTAAGTTGTATAAGCTTTTCAGGATCAAACCTTCTGAATATTTGCTTTAGCTTGTAACAGCAAAGAGGTATATATGTGTTTATATAGAATCAAGAGGTTCGTTTAATCCCTTTATTTTTGTATTAAGTGTGTCTAAGGAAACAATGAGCATTTCTTTGTGTCTTTTTTTTTTTTTTAATGCAAAAACATATACTTTTAGCTAGCTGATTACCAGAATAGGATGAGTAAAACATGATTCAGACAGTGATCATGTAGATGTGTACTCTGGACTAGGAGATATTAGGAGACATTTAGACATCCACAGATTCAATGAAAATTGACTGAATTCACTATCTCACACAGAACCATCTGCCCAGATTTCTTCAAGGGGACAAAACCCTGGACACCGACTGATCACTGGACTGACTTTCCTGACTGGATGAAAAATCATGATCCTATGAAAGTAGACAAGTAAGACACGTATTTGTACTTGAACTTTAAAAAGCATCCAGCAAACAAGGAGAATTTATATGAAATGTTAGAAGCGGCACGTCATAGCATGGCAAGCTGGCTGCACAATCATATTTTCTTATTCTGGGTGATTCTTCTGTGGTCCTGGGCACTGTCTTGGCTGGGATTTGAAAAAGATCATCTGCTCTGCCCATCACTCTGTTTATTGTCCCCATCTTGTTTTCCTGAGCCCTTTTCTGACTGTTATAGTGGCCACACAGGCTCACAGTGTTTCACAGGCTACAAAATGCCCAGCACTCTCACCCACAAGTGCTGATTCTGTGCCCAGTTCCTCAAGATAAAGAGGAAAATTCTTCTACAACTGCAGATGTAATCTGCCAGTTGTCACGTGCCCATCTTGCTTTCTGCCTTGCAGATAATGATAGGTACTGATGAGATTCTCCTAAGCAGCACCACATAAAAATTTGCTAGACTGACCAAAACCAGATGCATCTGATCAAGTGTACTATTTTTTGTGGTTATAATCAAGCCTATTTGCTCAAACTCAGTGCTGAAATAGAGGGATCATTATCTGTGTGATCTAACAGTGCTTGTAACAAGGCTTCCCTGAATTATGGGAGGCACTGCTCTTTCTTCAGCATCTTTCACCACAGCTGAAAGCTTCAGATGATAGTGAGGCAATGACACCCTATTACTCAGCTACCATCCTGCAAGCCACAAGTATTTTTCTGACCCTGTCCAGACATTCAACAGCCACAGTCTATCTTCAATGTTTCTCAGCAAAGTTTTTGACCATATAATTCCAGAAGCTGTGACTAAATTTTTTTAAAAGACAAATGGCTAACAACTATAAAAAAAATCCAGCTCCAAAGAGGAGCAAATATGTGGGCACATATCCTGAAAAATTAGGATTTCAGGACATGCCTTTGCTGTCTTCTGAGGGATTGCTTGTAGGTAAACATTCCAGTTCAGACCCATTGCTCTTTCAGAGAACATGGAACCCAACATACTCATGACTTTCTTAGTATTCTTTCAAATAAACCAAACCTGAGAGAGCATGGCCACAGGCCAATGTCTTCTTCATGTCACTCTCATGCTGGGTTTTTTTTTGGTCAGCCTAATCACACCTGAATGACCACACAATTCTACCTAATGTTTGAAAATATAGTTAATATTTTATGAACTCTGCATTTAAACTTAATTTAAAACTCTGTAGGTAATAAAGGAGATAAAAATATTGAGATCTCAGAAGTCAGCAATTAAAAAGAAATTACTTGTTCTCACCTAAAATAAAAATATTCTTCATAGTTTTTTTTTTCATTGCATTTCATGCAAAAGTTTTTTTTTAAACATTGTAGTTACTGACAATGTAATTTGAGTAATTACTACTTTAGCATAACATTCTTGCATGTGGGCTTGGTAAGATATTTTAGTATTAACTTGTGTAACAGGAATGACATTGGAAAAATCTTTATCTAAATAGGTGAACTCTGCAGAGATAGTACAGTGAAGCTTATCTATTCCTACAGTCCATAATGCAAGATGTTGTTCTACTTGCAGATATGTCTTGTCTTTAGTTGTCCTGTCCTAGACAAAGTGATTCAAATAAAAATTTACTAATTTTGAAAACAAAGGAGCAGGTGAAAATTCAGGTAAGTATTTAAGTGCCTACACCTGTACTTCCCTAAACTAGGTCCAGAGATGTTAACTCTCCTTTAATAATAGAAGCCACTGCTCTAGCCTGAAATGTGCTTTTTTAAGTAATCTCTGTTTTAAATGATTGAAGGTGCAGACACAGAGAAAATACCATGTATGTCTTTTAATTAACTTCTTAAATTGTCAAGTATTGGTTCTGCAATAGGTTCCTTAGTTTACTTTTCTTTATGTGTCTTAGGGAAGCTGATGTTGTCTTGAAGTATCTAAAGGAACAATGCGGTGCAAAGAAGATTGGTATCGTTGGGTTTTCCTGGGGTGGAATGGCAGTACATCACTTGATGCTGAAAAATCCTCAATTAACCGCTGGGGTGTCCCTCTATGGTAGTGTAGAACACATGAAAACTTACTTGGGTTCACATGACTATGCATAGTTTGTAATTCTGCTTATCACTTTGTAAGAGTTTCTATGAATACTCAACTCATAGGTGAGTTGCAGATTTTGATTATGGTTATTTCAGCAATAGGCTATATTAGTATAAAAATATTAAGGATACTGTAAACAAAAAACCCCCTTCATTCCTTGTTTTAGGAGAGTAGAGATGCTCTCCTAAGATGCTTCCAAATGCTTATTCTCCATCCAAACAGCCACTGTCCTGATCTAAGTAATGTACCTAATATGTAAACTTAAATAGAAATGTTCTCTTTTAATTTGCCATTTATCTCACAGGAATGCTAACCTCACTCTTCGACTGTTTCTCAAAACATTACAGGAATAATTAGAGACTCTGAAGAAAGATACCATTTATTAAATCCCACGTTTTTCATTTTTGGTGAGAAAGACCACACTATTTCTTTGGATCAGGTAAGTTGTTCTGGAAAGACTTCTTTTCCCATAGTTCATTTATCCTACACAGAAATCCTTGTTAGAAACCATTTTCAAATAAAAAAAAATGAGACAGATTGGATGGTTCTGTTTATATTTCAACTTCCCCCCTATCTTGTTTAGATTATTCAAAGCTTCTTTTTTGACGTAAGAAATACAGGAAAGAACAGTCATCAGTCTCTGAGTGGCTAGATAAGCAGAGTGTGAAACTGGGCAGGGATATCCAACTTGGTATGTGCCAAGCATCTCAAAAACTTTTATACTACTGCTGTGGGTGAGAAATCAGGTAGCTAAACCACTGAATTTGGACACTGAATGGAAAAAAAAAAAAAGTAATTTCCGCTTAGTAACTGAACTTTCTGATGATGGAGATCAATGACTAACTGCTTTTGCTACAAGAAGACAAAATGAACCGTGTCAAAAGAGTGGCCATGAATTTTAACGGAAACAACAACAACTTGTAGACTCAAATGTTTTGACTCCTGGCTGCCATCTATGTTCTGATATAACCCTGCTGTAAGCATATGTGAGAGGCTGGATAAATATATGGCTAGGAAACTGGTGCCCTCTTCTGTGCATAAATTCTTTTTCTTTGGTGACAAGGATAACATGCCACCTCTAGCACAGCTTGTTTTTAGGGTAGGGTCTGGCAGGAGAACTGGCAGTGTGCTCTGGGAATGCCGAAGTCATTCAATATTTACTTCTAACTGCATTAGTCAGCATGTTAATCTCTACCTCATATGTGTCTCCTCTGCAGAGGAAAACAAACCCTTCACTCTCTGTCCTTATTTTATGATGAGTGTGTCTTTCTCCCGGGGGACAATCTTGGCAAAATTGCATTTTTTTCTGTCATGTGTTACACATTGAAACCACACCTTTTTCTCCTGAAGCTTTCTTTCTGTGCAGATTGTATACATAAAAATTCCTGCGGTAAAAAAAAAAAACAAAAACAACCCAAACAACCTTCAAATACAGTTTTCTGTACTGAAAAAAAGAGTTCCATATAAAAAGAACACAAACCAAAACAGCAAAACCCCACGAAATAAATTACAATATTCTCTCTAATCTGCACAATGGGTAGAAGTAAGCTTGTGGGGCAAAATAAGTGTTCATTTGTCTGTTTTCTGACTTTTAATGGAAATAAGCACAAACTGTGCCAGCAGATGTACATGGGTACATGAACACATTATTAGTACTTTGTATGCATACTAATCACCAAAACATTGTGCAAGAGCAATGTCTTTTTGTTGTTCAGTAAACTAAAAATAAAAAAGCCCTCCATGTTTTCTTAAACTCTGTAACTAAGCCTATCAAACTGTTTTGGACTGATAGCCACTATGGTTTATAGAATATGTTCTCTCAAGACCAGAGCTTCAAGTGTAGGTTACAAGCCTGAGAGTCTGAACAGAAGCACACCTGTTCCTTTATGACAATGAGATTTACCAAACCATCTTTGCTGCAACTGTTGAGGTTCTTAGACTCAACCATACTGAAAAAAAAAGTTTCAGTCTTACACCCAAAGAGGCATTTTCTCTATGAGAAACCGCAAATTTGGCAAACTTAAAAAAAACCCCATAATGTAATGGAAAAAATGCTTTTTTTTTTTTCAGATCTTTTTATTGGAGGACAAGCTGAAACAGTATTGTGAAGTTCCTTATAAAATTAAAGTTTATCCTGGGCAAGTTCATGGGTTTGCACAGCTGAAGCCAGAAGATATGAAACCTGATGATAAACCTTATATTGAAGAAGCTAGAAGGGATATGATTGATTGGATCAAAATGTTTGTTTGACAATAGCAGAAAGAATTGCTGGGCTTCAAGATCAGTGATTGATTTAATTTGAGAGAAGAAAACAGTCAAGGAAAAATGTCTCATTTGGAAAGTTGTCATAAACTAAAATAGGAACATTTTAATTTATAGCTTTAAATTATTTTTGACAATATTTACAGAAGATTGTGAAATAAAAGTCAGACTAAAGGATAATTAGGCATTAAATTTTTTTTGAAGTTTTTGTGCTTTTTATTAGCTTCATTTTTTTACTTTATGACCTTGATAGTCATGATAGTGTTTATGCATTTTTCTTCGCCAGTAAGCATGACTTCATCATGACTTTACTTGTGTAATTTCAGGCTTGATTTTGGTATGGTGATTGGTGGTCATGGGAATACCCTGGGTTTGCATACAGACATTTTCTTTTATTATCTACAAAGTGTTTTTCTCAGCTGTACTGGGCAGAATTTCCCATGCATGAAACAAACACTTGGCTATACTAAGGAGTTAGGAAGAAATTATGTTGTTAAGTGACACTTTCCAGGTATTCTCTTGGCAATATTAAGAAGGGTATTTCTAGTATTCCTTCATCAGCATCAAGGAAAAACATAAACAGTCCTTCCTGTGGATGTAACCCAGACATGAACACTGTAGAGACAGTGGGTTTGATGTCATGGTGAAATTGTGCTGATCAGGCACAGGGCTCATGCAATCTTGATTGTATTTTTTGCTTCACATTATATCCTTGCTCCTGTCTCAAGTTCTTCCCCTTTATCACCCTTATATCCTCCCAATAACATAATGTACAAACAAAAATAAGCATCCCCATGTACACTCTGCCTTTGTGTGTTTTTTGAATTTCATTGCCTTGGTAATGACTTGGCAATTAGTATTTACTCAGAGATTCTCTAAGGAACCCATGGCCCTTTTTATTTTCTACACCTGTCAGTTTCTCACCCTGTCACCTTGTTAATGTTGCCATAAGTTAAGTCTAGCTAGCTACATCAATATGACTTTCCCTTTGATGTCAGGCAGTCTGGCAGTTTCACACATTGTTATGCTATCAGTGTAACTATATGGTCACGGTATGCTGGTTCTCCACATACCTCAACCAACTGAGTACATTAAACAATACTTGCTCAATGAGCCTCTTAAAAGGGCTACACTTTTTTATGAGTTAAATGCATGGGAAAAATACCAACAAGATATTCTCAAGAGGCCAAAAATAATAATAAAAAAACCCCCCCTTCACCAGCAACTATAGAAAATCAGAGAACTTTGGCAAAAGGTTTAGAGCAGCATTCTGTCAACATAAAACATCTCACAAAGGGTTAACCTTGTATATTCAACTTATCAAACTCCAAACTCATCTAATCTTAAATTATTCAAAACTCCAAGAAGAGGAGATTAGAAGAAGAAAGAGACAAAGACAGAAAAGATGTAGAAAAGAACAAGTATAGCTACCATTTCTAGTTTCAGCAGTGTTCAGTCTCTCACAGTTGCATGTTCAGCTGTATTCATGCATTTAAATATTTTAGAGTTCTTATTCAATATGTCAGTAGCTGGTCTTGTTTAATTACAGGAAAGGTGTCATTTCTGTGTGTGAGATCCTGATTTTTGATAATTATTCCTTCTGACATGAGCAGGAGTTCCTCTAGCACTCTGTTGCTTGCAAAAGAGCTGACATTTCAGTACTCTTTTCCTTGCACCTTCTATTACCCAGACACCCAGACACATATGTCTGATCCATATGCAATCATTTTGTGTGGGTGTATAAAGAAATATCACCACTGTGCCATAAGAAATCTGGAGAACCTTGCCTCTTTATGGAATACAACCCTGGTGGTGGAAGCATGGATTTGTCAGCAGTTGCTTTGCCTTGCCTTGCCTTGCCTTGCCTTGCCTTGCCTTGCCTTGCCAGGGAACTCTCTCTTAAGACAATTTGCTGCCTTCATCTCTGGTGAAGATGGTGAGCCATCTCTGGGCAATTGTGAGCTACAGTCATAAAAATTACATTGTGAGATCATTTCAGATGGAAAATATTTATATCCATGAATTTCAACTAATAGAGGAATCTGTGCTGCTTATTTCCCAAGTCTGAGGTTCTGCTTTGCAGTCAATGACTTTTCAGGTGGAAGAAGAAAGAAGGATTTTTGTGTGTGCGTGTGTGTGTAAATAAGGGAATTTGAAGGTATGTGAATATAGTCATTTTTCTTTTCACTTGTATTGGGGACCTTGAAATCCATGACATGAATGGTTATCTCTTAAACTGAAGGTCTGACAAAATTACACAGCCAAGGTCACTGCTGTACATTAAAATGTGCACTGTAAGGTACAGTACAATACATTTATCATCACTGTGACTTGCTGCTATTTACCTTCCAAAAAATGCTGGAACTGAGACTCTTCTGTTCTTTGGGTACCAGTAAAGAAGCCTGGTCTACTGGCTTGTAGTGCATGACAAAGAATTAGGACTGAAGACATTATTAATTTATGTAATACTTGCATTTAGATAGTCCATACTCATGCAAGAGATTGTGAGATTTGTCTTCTTTTAGATTCACTTCAGTCAAGCAGTTAAGCTTTTGCTTTTTAATTCTGAGGAACAGCATACAAAATGGATGCACAAATTTTCCAGACAAGCTAGGAAGAGAATGTTTTCCAAAGGCAAAGGAGGAGGTGAACGTGCCCAAGATGACTGAAAAATGGGTGCATGCAGACATGCCTAGATCACAGTCCTAGGACTAAGCAGGCTTAATTCACTACAAAAAGGACACATATGTCCTGATATGCTCCTGACTTGCCCTGGGAAGGGGGTGGCTGGGAGTGTATTGACACAAACAAATAATTTACTAGACCTAACCACTGGCTGCCTTCATGGTTCTCAGGAATGGAGGAAAGCATCAGAAGCAGATTATAGGCCAAAATAACCTTAGGGCCACAAAGATGGTAAGAGGCCTGGAGCACCTTTCCTGTGGAGACAGGGTGAGAGAGTTGGGGTTGTCTGGGCTGGAGTTCAGCACGAGTCGGGCAAGGCTGGGGACTGGGGGTGGCTGGACTGGGGGGATGCCTCTGCCTTCACCTTCCAGGGCTGCAGGTTGTATTGGGAGGGCACAGGGGAAGGTGAGGCAGCAACAGGCATTAGGGGAACCATGGAGCTCTGAGATGCTTCACAACTTCTCTGGGGCAAGCTGCCCAGAATCTCCCTCTCTGGAGAGTTTCAAGACCTCCAGGGTGAGTGAAACTTTGAGTGGTGTGGTCTCGTCCCGGCCCATGGGAAAATGGACAAGGTGAGTTCCAAGGGCACTTTCAACCTCCAACCTCCTTTGATCCCCAAGATCCCCATGATGACCTGACCTGGTGCTTTTAGTATAACTCATCTCCCCAGAGGGTTGTATCAGCTGTATCTTGTGTTGCCAAACATTGAGGCTCCAGCCCCACAATGTTTCCATGTGTGCCAAGGAGAGCTCCAGGCCCTTGGCACCACTTCTTTGCCTACATAACCTCAGAAAAATTCTCCAAGTGTCGTGGGTTTGCGAAGGCAGTGTCATACATGATGTCATTTTTGTAGGAGACAAGGGCCGAGCATGATGAAGCTCTTGGAAATAGGAATTTGAGGGAGCTGTGAAAGTAGTGTCTGCTTAGTTTGTCCTGAAGCGAAAAATGCTCATTGCATTATTGGCATTAAAACACGTTTGAAGTGGGATAGAAACATGCACTGCATGTGCAACAGCTTTTTCCTGTCTGTTTTCCCAAATACTAGGCATCTTCTTCAAAATAAGCATTCAGTGGGGAGCCTCTTTAGGTGATGCTTGTCCCTACGATCCAGGTGTCGTGGGTGTGGGACAGTGTGTGTGGGATGCAGCTGCACATTGTGTAAACAGATTTTATAGAAGAGATATGAAAGCCTGCTTGTACTCTTCTCCAAAGGCACCAAGACATGGGTCGTCAGGGCTGGCACAGGGTGTCTCCAGCCATCCTGGGCATCCAGGTTCTCCTGTTCCACATGCTCACAGCATGTGCCATGGCCTCTGGGGTTCCTGAGAAATTGCTCCTTGGGTTGGTTAGTTGACCTCGCTGGTGGCGGATGCCCTGACCTCATCTCTGCTCACCCTTCTCTTTTCTCATTCCCATTCTTCAGTGAGCAGGTAAGAAGTTTGCAAGTAGTATGTAAAAGCGCCCTTCAGGTCTTTCTTTAAAAGCTGTATTGAGACAGGATGCCTCATACCTACAGAAAGAGGAGGGTGGTTTGCCATGAGAGAGGGGAATGAGGTGGTTTTTGCACTTCTCAGCCCAGACATAACTCCAGATTAGGTGAGATCTGCTGCAGTTGGTTATCACAGCTTGTTTTCAGCGCTGCATTAACAGCACCGTGGTTAACAGCTTCACAGCCAGATCGCACTTGCTGCAGCAAATGTTCCCAAGATGGGGCCCCTTTCCTTGACAGCCACGAAGACTTTTAGGGACTTTGGCTCTAATTACAGTAATCAACACTCTGACTGGTCCCTGTCAGATCCTGCAGTAAAAATACACCAGTGTCAGAGGAAACCTGGCTTCCTAGTAAGTGGAAGCTGTAGCAAGCAAAGCTGTTGAATGTTGTTTTCTCTGTGTGCAGCAAAGCACCAGCCTGTTGGGTTATGATAAAAGGTAGAATGTCACCTGCTCATTAGGAGTCTGTAGTTATTCAGAGGAAACACTGGTTGTCGTACAGCATCATCACACCCTGTGTTTTATTTTGCACTACTGAATATTTATCAGTTTATCTCCTGTATGTAGCAAAATCAAATTACCTTGGGATATCATCAGAGCTTGATAAGCCAATAAATTGGAAGAAGCGTGATTTGAATTTTAACCCAAGGGTATTCTCTTTATGCTTGCTCATCATGAGTCAGTTCTTTCTTTTTCCAATATAAGCAAGTATAAATAGAGTTACATTAAGCTGCTTAAAAGAATTTTAACTGTGGCAAACAGCCTTAGTTCCAAAATGCTGAGTTAATCTCCTTGCAATTCTCTCTTAAACTTAATTGGTCAAATAGTGCAAAATCACTTTAAAATTCCTTGGCAAACTAAACCTCAATTGAGAGGGGCAGCCCAAATATTTATCACTGGAAAAGTAGTATTCAAAAAATAGCAGCTAGTCAATCTGAATTTCTGCCATCTAAGCATCACCAGTGCCTACTAGATGTAAGAGAAGCCTCTACTACAGAATGAAGAATTGTGGAGACAGATTTGTGTCTGGCATGTCTACGCTGCATGAGGATATGGGGTGTAGCCACCTTGATGACATGCCAGAGAAGAAACTGGACAAGGACTGATGAGCAATAGGAAGAATAAATAGATGGATGAAGAAGAAGGCAGAGAAGCTTTTCAACCTAGTGCTATTTGTAGTCTTGTTACCTATTTCTGTGTTGATGTTATAGCCCCAGACTCACTGCTGTGGGTAAGAGAACAGCATAGATGCTGTTGTGCTGGGGCTGCAATATTGGGAGTTCACAGATCAGACTCTGCTCAAATTGGGTCTTACCCAAATTGTTTTGCTATTTGGTTTTATTTTCTAGAGAGGGTTTATGTGGTAAACTAAATCTTGAAACTTTTTAATACCATTTACTGCATTACAATTGTAGCAGAGAAATTGAAGAGGGATTATTGGAAGAGTATGAGAGGTCTTATTTGGCATCTATTTTAATTAGTTGGAAAATCTAGAATGGGATAAATAACTAAGATATAGTCTGAACAAAAAACAGTTAAACATTGAAGAGTGTATTTGATTTTTGTTGCTAGCATCCTGCATTTCACTTTAGTAAGGGGAACAGCCAGACAAAGGAAATGTTCCAGTACATGCATTTACATGGGAATAAGCAAACCGTTCCATTTTGTACAGTTAAGAGTGACAGCAAAGCCAAGTTAAACAGCTTTTCAGACTAGGGTAGAATAAATTTTTTCTGTATGACTGCCTAATGCCTGTGAAGGGGAAGAGTAGGGATCACCAAATGTTAGTTTGCTTTAAAAAGATGCTACAGTGGCCTGTCTCCTGTCGAAAGATACAAGAAATTAAACTGAGCTTGAGGGTTTCTTCTGAG
>VXBB01007311.1:360930-371750 GCA_013399915.1 Illadopsis cleaveri | reverse complement strand
GTGTTGATGTTATAGCCCCAGACTCACTGCTGTGGGTAAGAGAACAGCATAGATGCTGTTGTGCTGGGGCTGCAATATTGGGAGTTCACAGATCAGACTCTGCTCAAATTGGGTCTTACCCAAATTGTTTTGCTATTTGGTTTTATTTTCTAGAGAGGGTTTATGTGGTAAACTAAATCTTGAAACTTTTTAATACCATTTACTGCATTACAATTGTAGCAGAGAAATTGAAGAGGGATTATTGGAAGAGTATGAGAGGTCTTATTTGGCATCTATTTTAATTAGTTGGAAAATCTAGAATGGGATAAATAAGATATATTCTGAACAAAAAACAGTTAAACATTGAAGAGTGCATTTGATTTTTGTTGCCAACATGCTGCATATCACTTTAGTAAGGGGAACAGCCAGACAAAGGAAATGTTCCAGTACATGCATTTACATGGGAATAAGCAAACCGTTCCATTTTGTACAGTTAAGAGTGACAGCAAAGCCAAGTTAAACAGCTTTTCAGACTAGGGTAGAATAAATTTTTTCTGTATGACTGCCTAATGCCTGTGAAGGGGAAGAGTAGGGATCACCAAATGTTAGTTTGCTTTAAAAAGATGCTACAGTGGCCTGTCTCCTGTCGAAAGATACAAGAAATTAAACTGAGCTTGAGGGTTTCTTCTGAGGAGACCTCCTAGGTCATAAACTCCATAGAAACCTTTCTTCGCTTGAGGAGAAATGGAGTAGTTTCCAGCTTGTTCTTTAAAATGTTTATGTCTGGAGAAGTTAAGAATCTGTGCTGTATGAGGATGTGCTATATGCACAGCACTGGTGTATGTCTATTCTTCTGACCACTCTCAGTTCAGATTGAACAGTTTATAACTTTGCAAAGAAACTCTCTGCTGATTTGCCTTCTTCAAGCTGATTTATTAGAACCTTTAGAGATGCCAGTTAATGATGGGTTCCCTGGGAAAGGATTATATGTGGCAGGGGATAGAAGAAACCAGCAAAGTGCACATAGGAAGCACCAGCTTTGGATTCCCTAAAGAGGAAGGGAAAGGAGACATCCAGAATGAAAGCTTGAAGGGAACAGCAGTCAGAAAAACATCATGGTGACAGTGGAGTCCCACAGGAGTTACAGAAAGAGGTTACCAGGGGCCAGATGGTGAGGAGGAGCTGTAAGACCACATGAGAGGAGTGGTTATAAAGCACAGTGTGTGGGGACATCACATGGAAATGTAGTTATCACATGCTGAATAGCTCCAGGCACAAAGCTAGGAGTGGTGGACTGACAAAAAGCCTTCCTCTGGCCTTAACACACTCATGGGTTATGCTGACTGACCTGAAATTCATGAATATTTCTGGCATAAACATATCAACAGCCTGTTTACAATAAACACCTGGAATTTCCCTTCCAAACTTGCCGTAGTAAGTGGGTACTATTAGGTGTTTGGAGGGGGCTGGGGAGGACTGCCTGAAGATTGACTCATAATCATAGCTGCTATTGCAGATAACAACTGGTTTTCATTTCTGCTTTCCTGCAGATTCCTAGATGGCTGATGAATGAGGCCCTGCCCATGTGATACTGGAGGCAGATTTGACTATGAGGGTTGTGGGGCAGGAAGTACAAGTTGAGAACATCAAGGTGTACATTTGCAAACCACCTGCCAGCACAGGCAAATCTGTGATTGTGATTCATGATACATTTGAATGGCAACTCCCAAACACCAGATACATGGCTGATATGCTAACAGCTAATGGATGCATGTAAGAAATATTTTATTCTCCAAGAATTTTATTCTCCAAGAAATCCCACTCTTTATGATTTCTAGCCTTACATTAGAACTGTTATATGTGAAAGGAAACTATTACCAGGGCAGTTTGAGCAATATATTTCCATAATACAAACCCAAAGAGGAACACTGCTGTGGAGCATGGCAGAGTACAGCATGCTTCCTTCATTCTTTGTTGTTTACAGAAGGGACTGCACATGTAGAATGTGTAGAATATTGAACACTATGCAGTAAAAAGTGGGTTTGTTTATTTTCCCAGCAAAGTGAGATGGCTTTTAAAAATAGTGTGTTCTGAAACACAAGAATGTATTCTGTTTTTGCAAGCCGTTTTAAAATAAAGTCATTCAATGTGAGATATATGATGGGATTTTTAAAAATTTCCATCAGCAGAAATACAAATGAATGTCATATATTTTGAATATGATATTGAATATGGGCATGTGAATGGTTCATATGCACACATGGATATTAAATACAATATCCTTCCCCCTTCAAAGCTTTGACCTTCATTTTCAATGTCCTGCAAGAGTTAAATGCCAAAATGCAGAAAAATCTCGCAATAACTGGATATGGTGCAATGTACTTCATTTGCTTTATATGTTACAGACATTCATACAGGGTTTGAACAGGCATGCAGTACCAAAAGGCAAACCTCCTCATGATTCTGTAGAAGTCTAGTTTGGAGAGATAGTGCCTTCAATGCCTTGAGTCTGTGGAGCATGTGGGAAGCCAGATGTCAGCAGATAGTTGTGGGGTGGCTGAGATCTATCTGTGGAACCGAAAGGAGGAGAAACTGTCCCTGGAGAAAAAACCTCTACCTTTGCAAGCATTAGGGTTTTCTGATATGCTAGAACAATGCAAGGGTCTATTGTCTGCTCCCTGTTACTGTCTTTCCCAAGGACTTGATGCCTCCTACTCTGCTCCATCTTTGGAAGTATGTTTGTCTTGTGACCAAAAGCAAATGTCCTCAACATGAGACTGGACACATGCCCCTCATGCTGTGCAACATACTGACAAATCACTGCTATGGCAATGTGCTGCTTTGTTACAGCAAGAGTCTGCTCTGAACAAAAAGTGCCCAGTGTCTGATCAATTAGCATTTTTCCATACTACCTTGTAAATTTTCCCTATGAGTCATGCTATGTTATATTTGGTTTTGGGATGCCTTCTTTCCCTCCACCCAAACTGTTAAGAATGTGGTGGTCAAGGGAAGAAGGCTTCAGGGGAACTGAGTGTTTTCAGGCAGCAGCGTCTGAATGAAGAGAAGCCGTATGTGTTTTCCAAAATCCTGCTGAACTGATGCACTAATGTTTACTGATAGGAAAATAGAGGGATTTTTTCCCAGTGCAGTATGGGATGAGGAGCTATGGGAGCTCCCTTTCAGAGACCATATTAAGCCTGATGGCTAGTATCACCTTATTAGATCAGCTTGAATGAGAAAACTCGTTCTTCTGCATGGATTTGGGAAGATTCACTTTCAAAGCTCTGGGTATCTCTTATCCAAAGGCTGCACAGTTTTGCCCATACATTTTCAAGTACATTTATGCTCTGGATGTCACTGTTGGGGGTTTTTTTAATAGAAAATATAGAAATGATCAAACAAGGTGAAGAAAAAGAAATGCTTGCAACATACTTCAGTCTGATTTAGGCCAAACCGATCCAGTCATTGCACCATGTTCAATTATATCCATGAGGCGTGTCTGAGGATGGAGAGAGCCAAAGACATTTCAATAAGTGAAAGATGATTGCTGTTTCCCAGGGATCCCATTGCTTCCAACTGGGATGGACTTGGGAGAACACACAGCAGCACCTGGTGGTGACCTAGTGATGGCAGCCTCCAGAGTCCCTTCTGCATGAGAAAACTCTGTCATGCACTAGTGAGTGCATCATCACAACTCTGCTGCTGGTCATGCGACACATTTCAGCCAAGGTCATCCCGAGACAGGGTTTGCATCCCGTGGTGCAGGAACTCAGTGCTGAGTGGACTCTTACTGCACTTCCCTCTTCCCAGTCACCAAATGAGTAAAACACTACTCCCCTTCTTCCCACACAGTTCCCCTTCACTTGTTCTTTGCTGACCTCAGTCCATCAGGCGCCTGTTGTTTTGGTTGTTTCTAGCTCATAAGCCTCACCATGTACTCTGTAGTAAACAACAATTTTATGTAATTTTCTTGGTTTACATGGAATCCATCCATGATGGATTTATGTTAAATGCTATACATTGCATGCAAAATGTAAAATTTTGTAATCATGACATAGTTTTATCATCTTTTGCAAGATCATCTGTTGTTTTACAGTGTATAATTTCAAATTATGTACTCAAACCCAGGTAAAATATGGATAAGAGTATTAATATTTTCTAGATTTGTATCACAGAATGTATTTTGTGGTTTAATCATTGAAAAAAGCATTTACAGGTACATTTCAATGTTTTCTAACGCTCATAGGTATTTCTGTGGAATAGGTAACAATGTTTTTTAAAAACATTACTTTCTCAGGAAAAATTATATCAAAATTATGCCTGGATAGAAATCTTCCATGCAATGAATGGCCAAAAAAATCTCAGTGTATGATTAATTAATCCAATTTTGATTTTTGTGTCTGTGTGTGCAGAGCCACCTGCCCAGGCTTTTTTCAGGAAGAAAAGTTTAGAAGCTTTCTGGTGAGTGGTCTGAATTTGAGGATTGGCTGAAAACTTGAGAAGACAGGAAAATACACAAGTAAAATGTCAGGGAGCTGGATATCACATTGCCTGTTGCTGTACAGAAATTGCCTCTTCCTACTTTTTTGTTTGGTTTGTTTTTGTTTGGTTTGGAGTTTCTTTTGTTTTTGTTTTGTTTGAGATTGGATGCGTCTATTTTAGCTACACTAGCAAAAGTGGCCTTTTGAAATGACTTCCTAGAAGTGGACGGACTCAATGATTTTGCCTTGAAGAGAATACAAGGACAACTCTCTTAGTAGTGGCGTGGTGAAGAATTTTAGTCACCTGCCGTTGACAAAAGTTGCTTCCTCTGCTTCAAAAAGCCCAGTTTAAAAGTCCTCAGTGACTCAAATTGTGAGAAACCATAATTCTGATCTGGTGCCTCACTGAGTCTAACAGACTGATCCTTTAAGGCATTGTATGGAAAGAAGAAAGGATTGTTCCAGAGAACTTTCCCAGCATGGTATAATTGCCCCCAGGGAGGTGATGGCTGCATCATCAGGCAGAGCGAGGCCAGTGGCTCCCTAGGGAACGTAGTGCTGGGAGCCAGGAGGAGTATCACATCTTCCCCTCCTGTGTGCAATACTGCTCACACATTTATCAGCAAAGACTTGTCACTAGCAGGCTCTGCTGCCTTAATAACAGAGAGGGAAGCTGCTGGCAAGACAACACTGAGAAGGGGTCAGACTAATTAGAGGCCAAACTAATTAACTTTCCTGGGAGAGCAAATATCTTGGATTATTGGGAGTAGCTGCATCGAACGTTGCTGAGCTTGGGTATTTGGTGAGAAGGTTATGGGAGACATAACTGAATCATTTCCAGAGTGCTCCTGTCTCAGAGGGGTCAGTTGTCTTGGAAACTTTTTAGCTTGGAATCTGTCTGCTGCAATGGGAAGGCAGGGTTGGGTGCTGCCTGGCATTTCTTGCAGGCAATTCACACGTTTCAAGTGTCAGCTCCAGTCAGGAAAGAATTTCTTGGCACTTAATTTGCTTGTTGTGTGTGTTTGTGTGTTGTCAGATAACGCTGCGTTTTCGAGGCTGGTTTATTGGGGTATTTCACTGGTGCCCAAGGAGGTGAGGAACTGGGGCTGGGAACAGCCTGGGGGCGATATAAAAGCCTGAGGTGCCACCCTGCTCCCACCAATACTTTGTACTGTCTCTGCATGGTGACACAGGCTTCAGGGGTTAACGGGTATTTTCAGAACACAGCATCTCAGCAAAATGTATTTCAGGCTACCTTGTAAATTCTGAAAACGTCTACCATGTTTGTTATATTGACTTCCCTGCAACAAAAATCCCAGATTACAATTTACACTTATTGTCAGCATTTTCACTGGCTAATAAGTAGTATTTTCAAGAGAGGTTTTTACTACTTTTCTATCAAAATTTACAAAGCAAAAATTTGTCCAGCTTCTCACAGAATGGTAAGCTTTTTTAACTCTTAGATAGGTGTGTAATCAATATCCATCCTTTTCCAATCCATCCTTTTAGGTTTTCTTTGATGTAGTTATGTTGCTTTTCTAAATGAATCCCATTGACATTTTTTTCTCTTTCTGATGATGTCAGATTATCAAGCTCTAACATTTACATGGAATAATTAATTATTTAAAGAATGCAAAAGAAAATATATTAGCAGCATAATATTGTGACAGTCATACGCATCTCTTCATATTTTCAAATACTTGTTTTACTATGGTTGCTTGATTTGCATTTTCTTACAGGTTTCAGAGAAGCTGATGGTGTCCTGAAAGACCTAAGGGAGCAGTGTGGTGCAAAGAAATGAGGGGTCATTGGTTTCTGAGTGGGTGGTGTTGATGTACTGGAATGGTTTGCCCAGGGAGGTGGTGGAGTCACCATCCTTGGATGTGTTTAAAAAAAGACTGGATGTGGCACTTGGTGCCGTAATCTAGCTGAGGTGTTAGGGCTGGGTTGGACTCGATGATCTTGAAGGTCTCTTCCAACCTAGAAATTCTGTGATTCTGTGATTCTGTGATTCTGTGATTCTGTGATGTAGGTCACCTGATGATCACACACTTGGGATTAAAGGCCAGTACATCTCTCTACGGTAAGTAAATCCAACAATGTCCTACAAGCAGGTAAACATGCATAAGTGTATTGTGTAGCCTAAACACTTGATGTAGCATCATTTTGTCAAATGAGGCTATCACCTGATGAAGAGAGATATTTTTAGCAGGGTTGGAAGGATACTATGCAAAGAAGACGGTGGTGAGGATGGTGAGGATATTCATTCCTAGTTTTGGAATGGGTCATAGCAGCCATGTCCTCATTTTGGATCTGGACACACATACATGTAGTCCTTGGGTCACTTTCCCAATTTAGCTTCCTTTTTCCTGTTTACTACTGCTCTGCATACTGCAGAGCCAGAACTTCACCCAGGAGCAGAGTGTTATTTTTTTTGTAGCTGCTCTGTAAAGTTAGATTGCAGTTTTTTTAACACCAGCTTTCCTTTTGTGCTATTGCTCAAGAAGCTGGGATAGCTGAGCTGCCCTTTCCTGATGTTCTCAGAATGTACATTTTGGAAGGCTTACTAAAGCATTATTTTTCCCAGTGAGTTTGAAAGAACTCAAGATTGTATGCATAGGAGATATCTTTTAAGTCTTTATTCAGATATTCAGTATACATTAAGAAACTGGCTTAAATAGAGTTTTAATCTAGAAAGGTATCCTCTGAAGAGCCATGATACCAGTAGCTTCCAAGTAAAGCTAGTATGTATGGCTAGATATTGTGTGACATATGAAAATTTCTCACTGCAGAAGTAGAATGCTCTCTTTGAGTTTGGATTTCCCTTTAAATGTCAATTGAAGATTTTGTTTTCATGTCTTCTAGGACTAATCAAAGATTCTGATGATACATCTAATCTCATGAAGCCTAAATTTTTCATTTTTGCTGAAAAAGATGACTTAATTCCCATCCATCAAATATGCTAATAACCTCCATCATCTTTGATTTCTGCATGTTTTAATTTCCATCCTAAATTGTGAGCTAAAATTCAGCCTCCTAATAGTGCTTGAAGATCAAAAAAAACAAACAGAAAAATGGAACTAGACACAGAAGGGCTAATGTAACCTAGGCAAAAATTGAAATCTCTCTATATTTTTTTTTAAGTCTCTTTCTTTTGTAGAATTATGGTTACTACCCAAGTATAAAAGTTTTATCAAAATTCCACTGCTGTTTTGGAGTAGTTTACTCAGGGACCTATTCTTTGCTGTATCACACTTTTTTCTATTGGTCCTAGGAACCCATAAACCACGTACCATGTGATGAATTGCATCCATATGTGTCTGTTAGAGGCTTTTGGTTCAGTTGTAGTGTATGTGGCTCTGTCAAATATTTCACATATAGGAAATACCTTTGTTATGTCCATGTCTTTGCTATTTGGAGGCCTCCTTTTAACAAATTTTCTAGAATCTGACTGCAAAAGTAGATGTCACACTTTAAAATGCTTTGGAATATTCTCCAGTTCCTTGAGATTCATATTAACGTTTGAAGTTACACTAATGGTAAATTAATCTGTGTATTATGACCCTTAGTCACCTATGTTCCAAATAAATCACAAGCCCAAAATTCAGGAACACAAACACATTGTTTGGTGAAGCTCATTTAGAGAAATGAAGCTTTTTTGTACTTGTAGCCTGGTGGCAGATCTATATTTAGCAAGTGATGTAAGGGAGCACATCTTGTTTCAAAATTTGTGGCTAAGGTTATTCAGAGGGGATCCTACATTCTTAGATTGCCTGTGGCTCTGTGAAACACTACAGATTCCTAAACTGATCAGTTTAGGAATTGAAGTGTGCAATGCAATGTGCAGACAGGACATTTTAATGTGAGGCTTACAACCATAGCTGCTGCCTGAAGAAGAAATCTCACATGTCGAAAACAATCCATGTTTTTGCACGATGTATCTTGTTCCTTAGTTTTTCTGCCAATGATATGACAAAATTCTCCATGTTGCATCAGCTCAAGACTGCATCCATCTCAGCAGCCATCCTCCATTTGTGGCCAGCAGTAGGGAATACCCCCCTTACTAAACATCCCGGCAACCTGTGCTTCGGGGGATTTCTGAGATAGAAATTTCTAATGCCACTCCTGCAAATGTGTCAAATGGTCACTGGTGGACCAAGAGTCTGTGGATTTGCCAGATCCTTTTGGAACTTGCTTGAACTGCTGAGCTCTAGCACACCTTGTTGCAGTGACTTCCATGGTTTAATTATGACTCATAATTAAAGAGGGAAAAAGGCTTGTGATCATTAGTTTAAAGCCAGCTGCCTCATATCCTCATCAGGTGCTGGTACATCTAAAGCTGTAAGAAAACCAAACATGAGTGTGTGTCCCTTTTCACCTTTTCAGTGCTACAGATAAAGATTGTATGTCATTTAAATGGGGAGAAAATGTAATTTAGGGAAGACTTCATTTTACTAATGACAGTCTCTCAAATTAAATATACTGTCAGAGAAATATTTATTGTGGCGTCTTTCATGTAAAGATAGTCAACAGCACTAATGATCTCTATTTCTCTTAATGGGATTGTAAAGATTTTCCTCCTTTACATGCTGCTAATGCCCTCCATCTTCCCCATGGGGAGGTCTTCAAAGAATTCTGACCTGAAACTGCTGATTAAATGTTGATTTCTATGTGACACCACCTATATATATTAATATAACCCCAATGTTTCCTGGGTGATACAGCTGTCATAACACATATTTTCCAGGAGAAGAATGCAGAAGTCTGGAAGTGTATTGTGCCTTAATTATCCCAGTGTCAAACCTGGATAACACCACATTAATGGTGTTCCATTAGTGTTAGAAGGTTTGTTAATGTGGGAGAGGACGATCAGGACATCTATTTAGAGAACAGCAGTCATTCATAAATTCTGGAACAGCATGTGAACTGTAACACTAACACTGTGACTAAGCAAAAAGGAAAATAACCAAACTGACATGCAGTATTTTCATGAAATGAAAGAGTAGATAGCTACCGAGCCATATTATCATAGTTATTTTATAAATCTGTATTTTATATATGTGTATTTTATACATATGTGTGTATTTTATATATATATGTTTGTGTGTATATATATATATATATATAAAAATTAAAGTTACTACAAGTACAGCCAAATCTTCATGATCAAGATGTAAGTCCCTAAGTAAGAGCTGGAAATGTGAGATCTGAAAGAGGCACGTGTTTACAGTGTGAAGTGCAGCCAAATGCACGTACAGAGATCATGGATGCATTGAATTAAGTTTTGACTTCTAAATGAAACAATCTAAGCATGGATTGACCATCAAGGAACATGAAACAACTGGAAATCAAATTAAAAGCAGTTTAGTTTTCAAAGTTTAATGTTAATATTAAGGTAAAAGGGAATAGTCTTACCTATCAAAAATTATTTCCAGGACCACATGAGTAAGAAAGTGGAAATGTGGTTAAACAGCTCTAGTGGAGTGAAGGTTCTGCAAGCATTGCTGCTATTTTTGTTTTCTAGAAATGATGAAAACTTACAGTTGTTCTCTCATTTATTTGACTGCTGTTCTCTAAAGTTGATATGGAGCACCTAATGTCCTTGTGTACTATAATTTGCAGCACACAATTGGAAAGAGCCAAAAACCTAAAACAAAAGGGTTGTGTTTTGAGCCTGATGACTTTGCACTGGAATCTTGAATAGGCTTTTTTTTCCATTTGTTTAGCTTTATTTTAGAGATTGCAAACAAAGAGCACTAACAAAGTTACTTAGAATATGAGTAAACAGCTTATATATGAGGACTAAACTTCAAGACAAAAGTGTGGTAGACTAGCCTGCATTTAGTCTACTTTATAGATGCACCTTTGAGGAAACAGGGAATTTTGTATTGCTAATATATTTAGCTAAAGGTCTTTAAAAAAAATCCTAATAATCCCATAAAAAGAAAATCAGGAGAATGGGAAGGTCAAACAGAGACTAAAAATGAAAAAGAAAAAAAATGTATAAAATATACTGAGATAGGATAAAAATGTCTGTATTTTAAACACTTACTGTATAGCATGGAGGTACAGCAATCTAGAAAGCTATTACTTTTGTACATGCTACTTATTTTCTTTCTGAAGAGAAAATATTTTTCCTGTAGTATATAAGCTTTGTCTAGTATAGAACTTTGAAATGACGCTTCTACTACACTACCTCACCCTGGTGACTTTAAATATGCCCTTTACCCATGGATGAATAATCTAAGGAACTAACTATGTAGTGTTTAAAAGTGGTGTGACCTCAACCTTCAAAAACAAAGAAACACCCATTAAAAAAAAAAAAAAAAAAAAAAAAAAAAAAAAAAAAAAAAGGGTTTT
>VXBB01007311.1:305341-360911 GCA_013399915.1 Illadopsis cleaveri | reverse complement strand
AAAAAAAAAAAAAAAAAGAGGTCTTTTTCTAGATGGATTGTTCAGTTAAATCAACATGTTTTCAAAACTGAAAGAAAAAGCCCTCCAGGGGTGAATACCATTACGTATAAGCTCAGAAGAAGGCTTGGTACTCAGCTAAAGCAGCATCTTATGGCTGCACACCCCGCCTACGGTGGCAGTGAAATGATCAGCTTTAAAAAGAGCGGCCTTTGCCACTCCGCAGGCACAAAGATAAAGGCAGGGGCTTATGTAACTCTCTTTTAAAGGAACCCGATCCTTGCGCTCACCCCTTTCGTTTTGTGTTAGCGCCGTAACCATCCACGCTGAGCTCCTGCATCCAGCTTCTGCTCTCCCGCACACTTGCAGTGCTACAGGTATGTGTAGGTTCGTTTGGGTTTTTTTAAACTCATGTTTTGGGGTTTTTTCCCCCTGAAACCTAGAACGAGTGCTTGCGAGGCGTGACTCAGCATGTTCGGGAGACTTTCATTTTTTTTGCAGGCAGAGTGCAAGCTCATTTAAATAGAATTGGGGGCTACTTTCTTTCCCTGGCCCCCCTCCCTTTATTTTCCCTGCAGAGGTGGGGAAGACCTCTGAGGACGAAGACTCAGGAGAGTGTGTTGAAAGTGATGGTGCCACACAGCAATATCTTTATATTTTTACTGGCTGTAGGTTCAAGTATCTGAAAATTAATTCTTGTTTGGTCTTCCAATAAATTCTCAAGTGCTTGCAGGTGGAAATAGTAGTACCCCAAGGCTGTGGGTTTTCAGATCCTCCTAAAATAATAGCTTTGATAAATGTAAGAGGGGGAAATTAATTTTTAAGTAATGTTTCAATAGCATCTTAGAAATGGAAAAAAAATGCTGTTTGCATGTATTACAGCAGATGCAGAAACATTGAAGTGCCTGAACTGATCTGCAAAAATGAAATCTGGTATCTGCAGTCTAGCCCTGCTGATACTGCTTGGGACATTCTGAATTTTAAAGTCTGCAAATCCAGAATATATTGGCGTCTAGAATTCTGTCCAACTTTCCTGGCTGCCAAGTTGTTTGTTGGCTTTCCTAAAGCTATCCCTTTACTGCCACAAATCTTTAAGTCCCACTTGTCCAGGGACAGTCCACTATCTGCTTTTTCCTATTTCTCTCTGTATTTTTGACACAGTCAAGTTTGAAGATCCTTGTTTTTTTACTAGCCAAGTTTCTATGGTAATACACATGATTTATCTGTAGAGAGCTTCAGCAAAGTTTTATCTAAATTCTCTCCATGTTCTTGAATCATTTGTAGGTGCTCTGTGAATATTCAAAGGACTTATTCAGGTCTGTTCACTCAGTTGGTTAACCTAAGCTTGATGGCAGAAAATCATTGACTTGAGTCTAAGGGGTGTTAGATTCTGCTGGTACTTTTTGACCTTTGTGAATTACTTATCTATTTTCATTTAAGCAATAGTTTGAAAAAAATTAACCATACCTGATGGCATGAAGGCACACAAAGGACGAATGAATGAGGCAGGCAGCAGTTCAAGGGAAAGCTTCTGTATCTTTATTATTCTTCTTCTTTTTAAAATCTGACTCCAATCTTAAATACATTTTTACAGAAGGCAAGAGATTGGCTACTCAGGTCGCCACCTCTTTGACCTGGATGGTGAACACCAGCATCAATCACAATTTTCCTCTCAGAGGAGAAAAATGCAAACAATTGATAATTTCTAAAAATATACATTGTTCTTCTGAAGCTGCCTGAGAATTTGCTTGCAAGATTCCACACACTCAAAATCAAGAAAACTGAGGGCAACACATACCCTACTCTTATCTTCTTGACAAAAGATTTTAAGATTTTGGTTTTTTATGTTCAGTTTTCATTTTTCCTGTCTTGGAGTTTTAATGCATTCTTTATTTAATATTAAAGAAATACCATTTTATACTCTGACTTGTGCTGGTGCATTTTTCTTGGCATCTTTCTTAAGTGTTCTTCTTCAAAAGTCTGCAACATCTGAGGCAAAAGCTGTTTAGAGAAAGGGTTTATTGACACTGAAAATTTCAGTTAGGTAATATTTTAAGTCCCTGGATGAAAATATAATGCTTAATCTATACGTATTATATCTTTCTACACAGTAGCTGTTGGTTTTTTTCTTTCAAAGTGCCATCTCTTGTATTAAGTCTTTGCTGTCTACTAAAGAAAGCTATGCATTCCTGACAGGAAATACAAATGATGAAGAGTGGAAGGACTGGCTTCATCGCTATGTAAATCGTTTGTGATGGTTGCCTTGCTGCTTGCTCATAACTTTATTTTTATTGTACTACTCACTGTAGGACACGGAAATCCTAGCATGCACCAGGTCCTTGCTGAAAACCTCATAACATAAGAAACTCTGAGAAGAATTTTATTTATGTTAAATAACCCAGTGGGCTTATTGACTAATGCTTCATTTTAGACCAAACAGTAATAAGCATGTTCATCCTGTTACTGTAGTGATTGAAGAATTCAATAGCCCATGATGCTGCTGTCTTCTGCTGTTTTTCAGTGTGGCATGCTTTGGTATTCTCTACTGAATCTTTTTTGTTCTTCAGTATCACACATGGCCAATGAGTCGAGGCCCTGCCCATGTGATATTGGAGACAAGTTTGACTATGGAGGCCGTGGGCAGGAGGTGCAGGTTGGGCACATCAAGGCATACGTCTGCAAACCTTCTGCCAGCACCGACAGAGCTGTGATTGTGATTCACGATATATTTGGATGGCAGCTCCCAAACACCAGATACATAGCTGATATGCTAACAACCAATGGATACATGTAAGAAAGTGTCTTTTGTCTTTTCTAAGTGTCTTTTTAATAAGAAAGTTTGTTGAGCCGTTTCCTTTTTTCATATAAACCATACAAACACAAATAATTTCACAGTCTTTCTTTACCCCGTTCTCCAAGGAGCTTTCTGGTAAAACAGTGAAAGTCTAAAATAATTGAGTAGTCTTACCCTAATGAGTTAGTAAGTAAGCACAGAAGAAGAGAGAGGAAACAGAACATTTCCTTATTCTGCATTTTTCATCCTCCATGAGCCTGAAGCAGCCTGCTTCCTCCCTTCCTCTGTGCAACTTGGCTGTTATGGTAAAAATTCCAAAGAAGCTGAAGGTCTTTCTGTGAAGGGAAAGTGTACTAGCTTGTGCCAAATAGTGAAACAAATTCTCAAATATGTGAAAAGCATATTGAGTATCCTCTTTCCTGCATTACTGGGTTAGTGTTCATTCTATGCTAAATAAATGTACCATGCAAATTCTAGTTTCTTTGGTTTGGTTTTGAATTTCTTATTTTAAGTTTGGTAGGAAACCACCAAGGATTTTCAGTTACAGTTAACTATTTATCAAATTAAGTAATGAATTTTAACAGGGCAAAATGTAACTGGAAATTATACCAAGTCTTTTTATTAGATGTAGAAGATTATTGAGGGTTGCTGGTATAATGCTTTGGTGTGGGTTAAGTACTATGGATTCAGCAAAATGAATTTGTTGTGTAGTACATATGGTCTTCCCTTTAATCTTTTCCCAGTATTATTTCATGGACATAAAATATTTTGATATTTCTTGCAGAGCCATCTGCCCAGATTTTTTTGTGGGACAAGAAGCCTGGAAACCTTCTAATGATTGGGCAACTTTCAATGACTGGGTGAAAACACGAGACGCTGGCAAAATAGACAAGTACAGCCATTGTTCCTTGTCCACTCAGGGGACATCAGTATTTTATAGGAATTTTTGCCTCAGTAAAAATGGAAAATTAGATCCTTAATAATTAGTGGGTCAAATATAGCTGGATGTCCACAAACAGAAATTTCATGCAGCTCATGGGACAAGCTCATGGTCATGTGAGTGCTATTTAAGGATAAAAGTAGACATTTGAATAATAAAAGTGCCCAGTCTTTGTCTGTACAGAAAGTAGAAGCAAAGTGAATAACTCAAAAGAAAAGAACCAGCAAAGGCTAGAAAATGCAGCTCACTCTGGCCACTTTGATCTCTCAGGAAGGCACAAATTCCATGGATTTTAATAGGGTGCAAATGCAAACACTGTGTAATGAGGGAACATTTCTTTTGCTCCCCATCAGATCACAGCTAGTTCAAAGCATATTGCTTTCCCGCTTTTCTGTATTTTTCCCATTTTTCATCTGACACATAGCTTGATCGCATAAAGTAACTGCTGATTTAAAAAAACACTTAGAAATTTGCTTCCACAATTTTATAAAATATTTATCACCTTGTGAGAGATGCTTTGCATATAAGTCACATTTGTGACAAACAGGATGCTCTTGACTGGCTGAGCGTCTCAAACTTTTTTGTGTTAGCCTTTATGATAACTACCGCTATTTGTGAAATTAATTGGACTGCTGTTCATAAAATCACCTCGTGTCCTAGTAACAATGATCTAGGAAGACTGATTTTCTCCTTTGTCTTCTCCCCTGGAGTTTGTCCTGTATTTTAGAAATGAATAATAGTAAAGTAGTGTTGTGGGTTGACCCCAGCCAGCAGCCAACAACCTGGACTACCACTCACTCGCTCCCACGAGACGAACAGGGGAGGGAATAAGGGAAACAAAGCAAGAAAACTCATGGGTTGAGATAAAGACAATTTGATAAGTAAGGGAAAGAGAAAAACCAGGAGTGATGCAAAGACAGTTACTCTATCCCAGAAGCGGACTGATGCCCACCCAGTCTCTGAGCAGCAGCCAAGGAGGGCAGAGAAACAGGGCTAGAGCCTTAATTCACTTTCATTTGCATGTCTCAGAGAAGTTGATGTCGTCCTCAAGTATCTAAAGGACCAATGTGGTGCAAAGAAGATTGGTGTCATTGGGTTTTGCTGGGGTGGAGCAGCAGTGCAACATCTGATGCTGAAAAATCCTCATTTAAAGACCGGAGTGTCCCTCTATGGTAAGCCTGAAATACCTGCTGCATTCTGGGCAGAATACCAGTAGAGGAAGCAATTCTGTTCCTATTGCTGTAACAAAATTCAGTGTGATATCTAGTGGAACAAGGTGATTTTATTATAAATAATCTATATGTGATTGGATTTTGCATACTCACATTTTTACACTTAAGTGTACCCAGTAAGTTCTATGTATTTAAAGAATGGCATGACCAGGATCACATCTGTGAACATAGTGCCAAATGCCAGGGCTTCACTGTGGCTGAGGTTCCTCTTGGCTGGCAATGACAAAAGGGCTTCTAGGCACATCTTCTACATCTTTTAGACAGTGGTCCCTCGTTACTAATAGGAACCATTTTTATCTCTCTGTTTGAACCCTGTACTCTCACACATTACTCAATGCATTTATGCTGCCTTTTATATTTTTCTTATTAACCTCTGTACTTCTACAGAATCCAGACCAACTTATATTAATTAGAGGCGAAAGCAAATTGAAGGTATTTTTCCGGAAAGATTATTGTTATTGTTTTTGCTGCACTGATATGCTGATCAGTTGAGTCAATTCAACAGTGTTACTTGCTAATATTTTACTTTTTTGTTGTAATAATCTCGGGAATGAAAAGAGTAGCCAAGGTGGCAACTGATTAGTTCTACTGTAACTTTTATTCAAATATATTTGAATAGTCAAAATTGCAATGTCAATTTGTTATGGAATCATATCAGTGTAAATATATGTACACTGAAATCATAACCATGTATGTAGAATGATGAATATTTACAATTATCTTAAAAATGGTCTCCCCAAGCCAGAGGTGAGCAGTTCCAAAGTGTCCATCTCTCACAAAACCCTGTTTCTGACAGTGGTCAGAAGAGGTTGCTCAAAGCAACCTGCAAAAATGGGGCAAGTGTAACAATTCTTCTGTGATTTTTTACCCCAGAACTGGTCTCTGGTTTATTTTTCACACAACTGATGTTATCTTTAATGACATTGCAAACATTTTACAACAAAAGGGACTTTTAAGCAAAGTGTGTTAAATTCCATTACAAACTGATTGGCTGTAACTGATAAAAATGTCTCAAAGTTTCACTGAATAGATTTTGTAGTGTTTTAGCTATTTTAGGTAGCATAACTTATTGTATGTATGTTTCCTTCTTTCCTAGGAGTGATCAGCCGTTTTGAGGACAAACACACTTTGCTGCATCCTACCTTCTTCATTTTTGCTGAGAAGGATCATGTTATTCCATTGGAGCAGGTGAGTTTCCTATCACAGATATTTGCCTTTTTAATGCTTTTCATGCTTGTTTTGTAATTTGGTTTTTAATGAACACAAAGCAGAAAGCTAATTTGCACTTTTCTTTCACTAACTCTTACAGTACACAAATTTATGTTGTTTATCCCCAAATCAAAAAGTTTTACCATGATACTAAAAATATTTTCTGTTCCTGTTTGAAAATTTGGATGATTTTCATCAGTTCCTAGGAAAAGAGCAAGAATCCAAAGAAAGCCTTCTGACAAGTTTAAGATAGGAGACCCTTTTTAGTGCTACCAATGATCCATAAAGTCTGCCTGTTCCAATGCAATCACTTGTTGCAGGAGAATTAAAAGTATCCTGTGGCTATGCTTTTTCTTTTTCCACTGCCCTGCAGAGATTCTCCTTTCTGTCACTCTGTCAACAGCCTTTCTCTGGAGCCTGAGTGGGGAATGACTGGAGAAAGATAATTATCTGCCAAGGGGATCAAAGGGAAACACATTTTTAGCTAGTGATGTTAGCTTTAACTTTCCTAGCAAAAATTCCAGTCACTTTGAACTGCTGATTTTGTCTCTGCCCCTCCTCCTTCAACTTCAAATTAATTGAAACTTTTGCTCCATTTTCTTTTATGTGAGGTTTATCAGCAGCAACTCATACAGTGTTCACTACATGATAACCTTCTCATGATGCTGAGCAGTAGGTTTCTTTCCTTTATAGGTATTAATAGTAAACCGTATCATATTTTTTTACATTTTATACAGTCACATGCTGGTATTTTACTGGGAAAAAAAAGCCCAGTTAAATAAAGCAAGTGCAGTAACAGAAATGCATTTAGGTATAACATTAGTAGAAGAAAAAATAGTGGCAATGAAAAATTATGTCTGTCTTTCAGAAAAGTAAAACATGAGGACAGTTTTGGGACTGTTAATATAAAGCATGTTAACTTTGTACTCAGCCAACACAGAATGTTCTGTGTTACAGGTCACCTTACTGGAGCAGAAGCTTAAACAAAACTGTAAAGTTGATTATGAAGTTAAAATTTACCCTGGACAGACACATGGGTTCGTGCATCGCAAAAGAGAAGATATCAACCCTCAAGATAAACCTTATATTGAGGAAGGAAGAAAGGATATGATCAACTGGCTGAATAAATATCTTTAGGTTAAATTAATGTCGATAAACAAAATCAATTGTTGTAGGAAATCAGAAAATAATAAAGACTATATTGCTTAAAATGTTCTTACACCATAAAAATATTTTGTAAAACTCTTCTGCAATAACACTACTACTTATTTGCACTTACCTTCTAAGTAGGGGCTTAGAAAGGCTTTTCAAATGCTGAAAGTTATAACTGTAAAGAAGGTTTTTAACACTGGTCTTGTATATCTTAAAATTATTAGAATTTCATGTGGCATATTTTCTGGCACCTGAAAGTTTAATTTTTTTATATCAATGTCAACATTATTAAAAATCATTGAAACTCTGCCCATGCTTGAGAAATTCTCTCCTTAAAGCAGTGTTTTAGTGTTGTTTAGCTGTGAGATTTTCACCTCCAAGACTTTCAGCTTTTAAGCAAATATAGTTCTGGGTTGGAAGGCTGGGAGATTTTCTTGGAAACAGAATGTCCTATTCAGAATTCATTAAAAGAGAGCTAGAAAAGAGAAGGGGAAAGACAATGAAAAGAAATGTGTGTGAACAGAAAGGGAGCTTTAAAGAGTTGGGAACCATGACTGAAGTGAAGAAATTAGAGGGAATCACATAATTTCATGATTATCTTGATGCAAATGCTTCATCTCTCATGGTTTCAGGCATGAGTTTAATCTAAACCAACCTCCAACGTTGCCTCCTCATCTTCAAAAATCTTTCCTTTATCATCAGGTTTCTCTCTGCTGTTATTTAATTGGGTATTGCTTTTGGTAAGGCACAGCCAATTCCAAGTGACTGGGGGAACATTACCCTGTTTCAGCTCCTTTGGACCCTCCCAGTGTAATTCCCAAAAACCATATGGTGAAGTCTTGTCTGTGTTTGTGATGCTGAGGGAACAGATGTGGCTAAAATATTGTACTAAACATTGCCCATTTTCCCCGCAGGGAAATATGTGTGAGCCCAGGGCGCTGTCACAGAATATTCCCTTTCAAGCTGCAGTCCCTCCATGGTTTCCACCGCCCCACAAAACTTTTTTTTTTGAGTTTGCTGCTTCCAGCCATGCCTGACAGCTCCCTCAGGAAGTCACATTCCCTCTGGCTCTTTCCTACCTGAGGGCCTAAGAAATCTATAGCATGTGTCTGAACTCCATGGTGTCTCCTTGGAGTCTCCCACCATATGGATCCCACCTCAGGTCCCAAATCTTCAGCAGTGCTTCAACCATCCATTTCAGCCCCCTTTTTCACATCACTCCTTCCCTCCTGCAATGCACTCCGTATGTCCCATGAGAAAATAGTTCTCTCTGCAGCACACTGGTTGATATAAAAGAAAATCTCCTATCTTTCAAAAAGATTTCATGTGGGCCTCTGAGGCAAAAATGCAAAATCTTCCTTTGTTCCTTGATTCATGCCCTTGGTCACTGATTATTGCTGTTATGTGGTTTGGACACTGCACATTGTGTTTCCATCTTCCTGCTCAATGATTTCAGGAGACATGAGCCTTGAGTTCTTACTGGGTCCAGTCAGTGCAGGGAAAGCCTCTTCAGGTCTGCAGGGCTTTGTTGCCATGAGTCATGCTGGAATAAATAGCCCCTCCACACTGGAGGTGAGATGTTCCATGATGCCTCCTCTGATCCTGCCCTTGTGCTCAATCTGTGCAGATTCTCAGGGATTTATAGGCAGAGGGAAGGGCCAGACAGTGACTTCTGTGCTTCCTGTCAGTCCTGGCATGCTTCTGTTCTCAGCAGGTAGAAGAGGAACAGGAGAGAACTGCAGACAGCTCCATGCACTGGTGTAGGCACATCTGATGTGTGTGCCTGCCCAGCTCTAGGGAATGGGAACATAACAATGCACAAACCTTCCTGGAAGGAAACAATGTAGGTTTGTGGTTCAGCTAATCTGTAAAGTGTAAATTCAATTCCCAGCTCTGGATTCATGCCCAGTTTTATCAGGGTTGCTATGAGAACAGAGAGAATGATGAAACTGAACTCTCTATGACTATTTTCTCATGTGGATTTTAAATTAAAAGAGCCTTGGTTTCTCTGAAGGTAATGTCTTGGTTGGCAAACCTGTCCAGCTTGGTTTTTTATGTGAATGAACAGATGTCTTATGGAATAGGGCTAAGTGTTGCCAAATTTTCCCTGAGATGGGGAAAGACTGTAAAACTGAAGAGTACTTTGCCAAAATTAATTTTCCTTAGAGAATTCAGAGTCTCTTGCTGTAGGACAGGTGTTACATTTTATTATATATTTGTTTTTATAGGAAAAACCAAAATGGGTGCATTAGAAAAGGTCATTGCTAGAAGCTCAATGGAGATTATCCTGCTCCTCTACTCAGTCCTGGTGAGGCCACATCTGGAGTGCTGTGTGTGCTTCTGGACTCCTCTGTACAAGAGAGACAGGGGGCCCCTGGTCCAGCAGAGGGCAACAAAGGTGATGGGGAGAATGGAACATCTCTCTTACAACGAGAAGCTGGGACAACTGGGCCTGTTCAGCCTCAAGGGGAGATGACAGAGGGAGACCTCATCAATGTCTGTCAGTATCTGAAGGGAAAGGGTCAAGAGGACAGAGCCAGGCTCTTCTTGGTGGTGCCAAGCAATAGGACAAGAGGCAATGGGCAGAAACTGATGCACAGGAAGTTCCATCTAAATATGAGGAAGAACTTCTTTACTGTGCAGGTGACCATGGACTGGAGCAGATTGCCCAGAGAGGTTGTGGAGTCTCCCTCACTGAAGGTATTCCAGGACTGTCTGGATGCAATCCACTGCAATAAACTCCAGAATGACTCTGCTTGACCAAGGAAGTTGGACCAGATGACCCACTGTGATCTCTGCCAACCTTACCAATGATTTTGTGATTCTGTAAAATACACTATCTAAGATGAAAGACTCAGAAAACTCAGTACTGGTACAAGCATTTTGATACATCTGTTATATTTAATCAGTTTAATATTACACTGGCTTAACTTCTACTCCAGTTTGCTTATCTTTTTTACATGCTGAATGGGAGATTTTTTATGGGTTTCAGTTAAATCTTTATGGCAACAGTTTTTAATCCACAAAATGCCTCTTCACCTCTGTTCCTTTTTCTGCCTTCTCTCTGTCAAGTTCATCAAGTTAACTTTTTTTTTTCCCTATGATATCTAAGCCAGATAGTCACTGTTTTATTTTGTTAACTTTTCTCAGCCTCTTTGACTCCTAAACTTGAATGGGCTTTTAGTGCAGAGGCCATAGTCAGCAAAGACAAACAAAAGCACTCCTGCTCCCGTCACACCCTGCCTTCTGCCCCTCCCCGGACGTATCTATGTAGCAGTGCCAATATTCCCATAAAATAATGTGCACTCAGTCAGTATAAAAAAATGCTCTCCACCTTCTGGCCTGCAGGCAGGAGGGCATCTATGCTTTATGGTACATTATAAGACACTGTGCACTTGCTTTAAAAATGTGTCCCTCTGCACAGCGCCAACTGCACGAATGTGGGGAGCAGCTCTTCCTCAGCTGCAATCTCTGACTCCAAGGAACTCTGCTGCTAGGTCTTGAAAGGGCTTTTGTCTTATTTTTTCTTCAAATCAGGCCCTAGGGAAGGAGCTGAATGATTGCTATGCTGGATTAGTAAGGCTTCAGGGCTAGAACCCTGACCAGAATTTGAACTTGATGGAATTTGGAGAATTGATGGAAGATGTGATAGAAATGACTACACCAATAGATTCAGGTCCAGCTCATCTGAATGCCTTCTTGTAACTCATTTTGGCCACATTCACAGGCTTACTAAATTTGCTATTTAGGACTGTAGTTGCCTACATAGGCTGTGATTAAACTGGCCTCCATAGCTTTAACTAATGAGATTTCAATGTGTTTTGCCACAGACCAGGAGCGGTAACTTAGGCTCTAGAAAGGTGCACTGAGGACACAATTTTTGATGTAGGTTGTTTTGTCACAGGCACACAAAACAATCTAGTTTCATTTTATTTGAGATAAGAAAAAATAAAGATAGACCCACTGAAAGCACTTTAGTCAGAGCTCCCATGCGAAGAGCAATGGAAATGTGGTACCTTTTTCCTCTTTACACTTTCAAAAGCCTCCAGCACACTTTGCTTATTTTCTGTTTCCTCATGTTTGGCACTGAAGTTTATCAAAGCCCAGTGAATAACAGAATGTAAATTTCAGATAGTGAGGAGTGGAATGGGCTAATAAAGCTCCAAAACAAAGTTCTCATTTCAGACCATCAGTGGAGCAGATGGTGACACCTGTAGCAATGCATTTCCTTCCCTTCCTGCCACTGCTGTATTAAGAGCTCATGAGGAAATTTCACATCTGGGCTGGTAGTTTGCCCAGAACTTCAGCAAAGCTATGCTAATGTTATTTGTTAGGGGGATTGCAAGTTATTCCAACTGCACTAATAAACTGTTCTTCAGTTTTACTTCCAAGTGTTCAGCTTATAGATTGTTGACGATTTCTTTAAAGTTCTTTCTTTTTTTACCAGAATGCTTAGAAAATTAAGAAAGTTGCTAAGGAACTTTAGATGCATGGCTAAGCCAACATAAAAAACCTATGTCCTTCAATAAAGAAAAAACCTTTCTTTTTCCTCTGACTCCTTTGAGCAAAAAGCAGAAAGTGATTTTTAGGCATGGGTGTTTACAAGAAGAAAGAGATGCAGGAGGAAGGGATAAGCTTGCATGTTGTTGTATATGTTTGCAAGAACTGTAGTTGCAGTGCTCTGTGATGCTGCTTTGGAGAGCAGTGAGCTGTGAAAACTCTCCCTGTCAGTACAGCAGTAGGGTGGCAGCTCAGGGTAGGTTAGCAGTGCAAGGTAAGTTGATCCTGTTGGATGGCTTGAATAGAATGCGAGCTTGTTATTGTCCTGCCTTTCCCCTGTTTTCCTCATCCAGCTGGTTTAGCTCCAAAATCACTCAGAATTTTACTTTCTGAGACACAGATTTACCCTGGGTGAAAATTAAAGGTACAGACTCACTTGTGTGTTATCTACTACAGATGAAACCAACTTCTGGCTCCAAGGGCAAGGTAAAGTAGAGGTGGCCTGCTGCTCAGGGATGTTCCTGATGTGTACAGGTTGTATATCACACCTGTGTTTTCAGATGTGATAACCAGAAGAATGTTCTCTCTTTACAGTGGCACATAACAAATAGTGTAAGAAAAACAAAATAAATAAAATGGTGGAACTTTCTTTGCTGATATAACTGTGAAATCACTTCAATAAAATCCCTCTGAGCTGGAAAAATGGGAGTAACAACGTCCTGCAGCAATATTATTTGTTGCTGCTCATTTCCAGCCCACCCTTTGCTGATGCCCCTTTGCTATGTAACACCAAGGCAGAGGGCAGCACTGCTGTGCTTGACTGTCTCAAGGCTGTTGCAAGCAACCATGAACTTGTTCTGCTCACAGCCCAAGCTGGGCTAAATCTCATAGCCTCGTCAGATGAGTGCTTTGCTTAAACTATTTTAGCAGATTATATCAGCTTGAAATCATTATTCATAGCAAATTGGGACAGGGCTCGTACTGCAGTGACTGGCAGCAGGGCTAGAGGGCATCAAGTTCTGTCTTTTTTGCCTCTGCAAAACACTGCTGAGGCCCAGACCTAATTATTTGTTTACATAACATTTCATTCTTGCACATTTGTCACTTTTTGCAGATTAAATATCTGTGAGCAGCTACCTATAGCTACCTAAGTGACTCCATGTGGAGCAGCAGAGACTACAGAACAGGAAGAGTTTTAGGATCTTTCCAGTAGGACTGGGAAGAAGGAAGCAAAAGGAGTCTGATAAAGCTGGAACAGACAAAAAGTGTACTGTTACCTGGTGGGATGAAGAGGGAGAACATAGTTGGCTGTGAAAATGAAAAGTGTGGGAGGTAGCCACTGAAGAGAGCAGAGAGCGGTGTTGATTGATGAAAATCAGACTTGTGGCAAAAGCAGAGTGTTCCAGAAGCAAAAGTGACACTGTGAACAGGAGAAAAGGAGACCTGAGACTGACCCTTGAAGATCACTTTCACTAGTCCATGTTCATCCTACCAGTGCTGGTTTTCCTTACAATAATCTGTTGAGTAAGTGTCTGTGAGGACAGCCAGATGGAAAATCAAATAGGCAAATAAAAGGTGCTATAGAAAAGAAAATAAAAAAGCAAAAGGGAGAGGTTAGGCAGGAAATACAGATGTGGGGTGCTCAGGTGGGGAAAAACACTGGCAGTGATGGTGTCTCCTTGAAGTCACAGGTATCCCATGCCTCTGCTCCACTTTCCTGACTTAATGAACCAGGAATCAGCCCTGAGATGTTAAAAAGGAGCATTAAAGAGGAGCAAAAATTCAGCAGTACTAAGTGGGGGTAGAGCCTCTCTCTGGAGAGAGATAAAGGGAGATCTGTTTCAAAGGAGAGGCAGTGAGTCAGCAGTGGGAGAGGCAAAGCAGGGGATATTTCTATTGCTGGGTGCCCAAGAGATTTGAGGAGATAAACACTTCTTGCTGTCACTAAGCCTTTCTCCATCACACTGTGAGCAATGGCACTGTAGGAGACAGGTGGCCTTCTGTTGCTTCATGGCTGTTGCTGGGTGATTTGTAGATCTTATGCCAAAGTTCAAAGTTAAATTCCCAGGAATTGCTCAACCCCAGATAATGCCAGGAAGCACTCAGCAAAATTGGTGAGATGATGGAAGTTACTCCTAAATAAGACAAAAGCTTCTCAGGGAAAAAAATCACCTGGGATTTTTCTCACCCATCCCTTTCCCTTGCTGAGCCCTAGTTTCATTGCCTCTCCAAATGTACTTTTTCTGCTGGGCTGATGCCAAGTGGTAAATTCAAAGGGGGCTGAAGGGAAACATGTCAGGATGTTTTGGTAGAAAGTCAAGGTAAACAATTCAAAGCAAGAGGTAAAGCAGGAATGAACAAAGAGGAAGGGTTAATTATTTCTTTCCTCCATATAAATTGGGGAATGGTGAGTCTGGAGTCAAGAAAAGAGCTGGATGAGAAAGGAAAAGAAAGATGTCTGTACTGGTTCATGCTATACCAGTAAGAGAGAGGTGGGGAGGGCTTGGCAGATCCCTGCAGGCTGATGGGGTGGAGAGGGTACCATTCCAAGACTTATTGCTGTCCAGCTGGCTCAGATTAATGGTGTTTGCTATTCCCATGATATCTCTGATAGCATCTGTCTGATGTACTAATGACAAGATGCTTCATTCACCACTCAAAAGAGGGATTAGGGCTCAAATCGCCATTCCAGCTTGTCACTCACCAAGGAATTAAAATCTTCTTTGAATGTGGAATTTACTGACCCCGCGGGAGAGCCCAAGACTGAGGAAATGATGCTTTAAACATGAGATCACTGAAATAAAATAACTCATTAGCTGGAAAGCATTCATCTTTCCAGGCTGTGGAGGAGAGCCACTGGACAACATTACACAGGCACCACTCTCATGGTCCAGCCAGATCACCACAAATACCCCAGACATTTCCTCCTCTGAAGAAATGGCAGAGTATAGAGCAGCAACACCAAAATACAGCTTTTAAGGAGTTCATGTGGTTGTTATGGAAGAGGCTTTGATCTGAGTCTTTCCTAATGGAGCAAATTATCTAGTTCTTGTCCTGATTTGTCACTGACAGCTGGCCATGGTCACAAATCTGAGGCAGAGGCTGTGCAGAAAATCACTTTGAATTTCATCTGAGCAGAAGACTGATGCTGACAGTGATGCTTTAAATGATCTTATATAGATGTGCCAACATAGGAGACAGTTGTCCTGTACTACAAGCCTGTGATCTCTGCTAGCTCAGCTCAGCTGTGCTATGAGGTTTTACTGTAGAAGTGAGCTGGTACTGAACTAAATGTGCACAATGGTGGAGAGCAGCAGGTTCCCAGGAAACTAGATGGTCAGGCAATGATTCACAGTCACTCTAGGTTCTCTACTTTCCTCCAGGAATTACTGACATCTGTGGTTTTAGAAAGTCTGAGGACACTTCCTTCCTTCTCCCCTCCCTGCTCTCCCCTCACCCCTGGCCCCCCAGTTTTTGAAAACATCTTTAGAATTGTCCAGGAAAGAAGAATTTTTAAGAAATTAACAGTGAATTCCAGGTCTTACTATTTTGCGTTGGTTGTGGGGTTTTTTTGGTTGGTTGGTTTTGTTTGGTTTTGCTTTTATGGGTTGGGGCTTTTTTTTGCTCTGCTAAGTTTATCTTCTCTTCATACTACACATAATTTTGTTGGAATAATTCTGAACTTCTCTCCTTTGGACTATAAGTACAATTTGAGCCAAAATATGCTGCAAGATGAAGCAATTGTGTTGCAGTTGGTGGAGTTACTATGGATTGATGGACAAGATACTACTCAAGGTCAAAAGCCCTTATTTTGTTGGGCTCCTTTCATTTCTGCAACAATCCCTGCTAACATCTCCACACCAGTGTCTCTCCAGTTCTCTGATGATGGAAGGCTCTCAGTCTTGCTTGAGAGAAGCCTGTTTCCATGTGATCACAAAGGCTGATGAAATCTTTTTGGAAGATTTAAACTGTATCTGAGCTCCCCTAGGAACAAAGCATAGCTGGGTAACCTATCTTGTGTCATGCCCACAGATCATCCTTCAGAAGGCAGTACCCGAGATGGGCGCTGCAATCTGAAAAATCCCCAGAGCCCACAGCAACTGACAGATCCTACAACTCCTACAGGGTAAGATAGTAAGAAGGCAAGCCCAAGCTAGCAAAGATCACAGTCCTCCTCAAGTCTGCCACAGCTGTCCTGCCTCCTTGTTTCTGTGCAAAGAAGAGTTGTGGTTGCAGGGATGTTGAACTTGAAATCCCTACCCCTGCCATGTGTGTCCATCCAGGTTAAGGGGATTTTTATGTCTCTTTAGAGTCCACCTGTTTGTCTGTATATCTGCCTGCTGTTCTTTGTTGTCCCAGGTCCTCAGCCATTCATATACCTAGGTATTCACTTAGTGTCATCTCACACCAGAGATCGATCACAGTGGCAAGGGAAGCTGAAGCTCAGACTCTAGAAGGTCCCCAGTTCAGAAAAATGAAGTCTTGAAGATCTTGAATGTAACAGGTCACTTCTGCAGAACTGAATTTCAAAGTGGCTAAATGAATCCATCCAATTAATGTGTTTTTCTTTAGTTAAATATCACTCCCCAGTGTCATTTGGGTCCAGTTTCCACTGTTAGGTTTTTCCAAACCAGTTTTGATTTCTTACCCCTTCCCCCCAGTAACCTTGCAGATGTAGCAAGAGACAGTCCAGCAGCCATGGTCCTGGGAAAGTGACAAAGATGTATTCAGCTCAAGATGTGAATTTGCCAAGACGTCAGACTTTAATGTTTATCCCAAGGAGTTAAGTGTTGTAGTGTGGATTTTTGGTTTTCTCTGTTTAATGCTTCATTTATTTATAAGTTTTATATGTAATGGTTTGTCCCATGTTCCCCCCACCCCCCCCTTCCNCTGAATTCTCTTCATTGGTCTGTAATTAAACCCAACCCTATGTAACTCCATCCTATAAAACCTGTAATTTCCCACATGCTCCCAGCATGCTCCCACATGCTCCTTTTCCACATGCTCCCAGTCTTCATGAGGCTGGAGCCATGGGGTGACTAAACTCTGCTGACCTCCCCCTCCTGGAGTCCCGCCTTTCTTCTCCCTTTCTTCGCCGTGCCGAGCTCCCGGTCAGCAAGACCCTCACACTGTGTTGCCGTGGTGCCCAGGGCTGCCCGCAGCTGTGCGACACTGGGCGACCACCGCAACAGTTAAGGAATGTTTAAAGCTTTATTTTATGTCTGTCTGGAAGTCATACAGACAGTGATACAGTTGCTTCTTCTACCTTCCAGCAGTGGAGTGCAGTGTTTGGTGGGAACAATTTCACTCCTGATGCCATATTTGTAGTAGATTGGTCAGAGGGAACAACTTAGTTGGAAGTAAGACCAGACAGATACTTTGAATGTTAGTAAGTCACTTGGACTGCATGACATTTGCCTGAAAGTCCTGAAGGAATTCCAATGTGAAACTGTGAGCTATATAACCTGTCTGTCATTAGTATCTCTGTGCTTGAGCACTGGTGGATTGCTGGTGTAACCCATTCACTATAAAAAATTACTGGTGAGTCTGACTTCCATCCATAGTAAGAGACAGGTGTCTATTACAAAGGGTAAGACTGAAGAATAGTCTTTGTAATAGTCTTGTGAGAAAGATTCAGTGTGGCTCTTGTAAAGGGAATTCCCACATCATTGCCAAGCTGGTTTCTGTGAGGGTCTCAATAAGCTCAGGAAGTTACTAAAGGGTTGGAGGAAAGGTCCTTTTATGGAATGAAAGCTGAGTAAAGCACAAGAAGCAAAAAGGGAGCATGGCACACTTCTCAGGGTGGAGAAGAGGAAGAGGAAGAGGAAGAGAAGGGAAGGGAAGGGAAGAGAAGAGAAGAGAAGAGAAGAGAAGAGAAGAGAAGAGAAGAGAAGAGAAGGATTATCCAGTCCAACTGTCTGACCACTTCAAGGTCAAAGTTAAAGCATGTTATTGAGGGCATTGTCCAAATACCTCTTGAACACTGACAGGCTTGGCGGCATTGGCCCCCTCTCTAGGAAACTGTTCCAGTGGTTTACCACCCTATTGGTAAAGAAATGCTTCTTCATGCCCAGTTTGAACCTACCCTGGCACAGCTTTGAACTGCCCTGTCACTGGAACCAAGCAAAAAGGGATCAGCCCCTCCTCCTTCACTTCCCCTCCATAGGAACCTTGAGAGAGCAGTGAGTTTTTCCTCCAAGCATAGCCCATGCATTACTCCTAGGAGTAGTTTTATTCAGCATCTTCATCAATGACCTAGGGGAGTGACTGAACTCCCTGCCTCACCCCCTTTCAATTTTTTGGACAGCCCCAGAAGAGACAAGTGCAATGCCTTGAGATTAGACAGATAGCAATTCGGGGAACAATGTTCCAGCAGCAGTGGTCCCTAGGAGCTGGTTGGTGGAAGATGTTTTGCAGGGTGTTGGCCTTCTTCTCTGTGCAGAGGAAGCTGTAGAAATGAGGTAGGGTAGCACAGAAGGGGTCAGTCTTCCTCAGGGAATGGGAGCCTTTGCCTTCCAGACCATTGCTAGAGGCAGCCAAGATGCTGCTGAAGAACTCAGAAGTAGGCAGGAACCATCATTTTGCCTTGCTTCAAGGGTACTGATAAGGGTACTGGCCCTGACCAGCCTCTTCTGGGTCTCCCACTGCAACATCTTCCCATGGCACCAGGAAACCCATTTCACCTCAGCCCTGGGCTTTTTATCTTTCCCAGCATGGCCATATTCACTTTTTGTCTGAACCCTGGCAATTGAACAGCCTTCCAGCTTGACCTCATACCTGCCTGACAATCACTGGACTCTGACTGGCACTGACTGCCACCACCAGGAGTGATACTGACCTACAAACCAGCTTCTCACCTGGACCTTGGACCTGCTTTGCCACCACAAGCTCACCTGATGATCTGGACTCTCAGCTGAACCCAAGCCCATCCTGTGCCTGCCTGCTCTCACCTTGCAGGAAACTTGGACAAGACTTGGCTGGAGAGACCTTTTCCTGCCAGCCTTTTCTCCCTTGTCTCCTGGATCCCAGATGCTTAAGAGCAGTTGTCCCATCTCTCTGCCCTGACAGAAGAAAACTTTCCCAGTAAAACATGTTGTCCCTGCCCCACCACCCAAGTCCACTCTTCTTCTGTAAGTCTAACCATTTTTTCCTGCAAGACCTCACTACAACTTTTCCCTTCCCAGTATCTGTCACCAAGCCATCTGGAGCCCCAGCCACCTCAGCCTCCTGCAGTGGCACCACCTTACCAGTCTAGAGTGGGAGCTGCAAGCTGAATTGCCTCCTGAACAGTCCCTACCTGTGCCTGTGGTGACAAATAGGGCATTAAGTTTCAGGGAGAAGGCTGATGTACACCATGGTTACAGGATATTTTATATTGTTTTAAGCCCTGGAGGACAGGTTGGGAGAGATGGAAAAGGTTAAAAATACAGCTATTATGGATCCCTGTCCCTGTGCTGGGTTGGAAGGGCACTCCCCCAGCATTGCCCCAGTGCACCTAACAGCAACGTGAAGGGAGTGGGTTAAAGTGGGAATGAGCAGAATGCCTTGAAGCAGGTATGGTGCTCAGTGGCTGACCAGAGAGTTCAGATGTGAGGGGTTCTGACAAAGATGGGGAACATAGCTGGGAAGCTCTTCTGGGGAGCAGAGCCCAGGCTCAGCGTGGCTGTTGTGTTAGCTGGAAAGTGAGGTGGGACATTGTACGGCATTGTCAGGAAGGCAGCCAGCAGATTCCTCAGTGATGGGGTAGCACTGAATGACCTCAGAGCACAAATGGTCTGTGCAGCTGGTGGACTCCTCTGAGCACCTTGCCCGTGCCAAGGAGAGTCCAGGGCCCCATCTCTCCTGGGGGGCGGCCCACACCTTGTAGTATTCTGCAGATTGGTTTGCCTGCCTGTCTGCAGAGGATGGGGGGGAGGAAAGTGTTGGCAGCTCACGGAATTATTAACAAAAGAAGCATCAGCGCAATGGGGAAAGCCAAAGAGTGATTCCCCAGTGGCAGGCACAAAACTGGATCTGAAAAAGGCTGAGCAAAACTGGAAATGGAGGGATCATGATGCCTCTGTAAAGCTGCTATTACAGATGTTCTGAATAAATGTTTGTGGTCAGTTTGAAAACATAGAGACAAACTGAACATTGCCATGTTCTACAATATTAAAAGAGCAGTGCCAATTCAGGCCCTTTAGGTAAAGGAGCCTGACGTTCATATTTCAGAAACTTTCTCTCACACATACCCCTACTGATAAGCCTCCACACCTTTAAAGAGTGCTCTGTTGGGTTCAAATAGCATCAAATCTTCCACCCTCCTAGATGCTTTTGGTGCCTGTGATATGATAGAATGGGAACTAAAGAGCTGTGTGGGGCTGGGTAACCCTGAAACAGGAGTACAGACCTCCTCACCCAGCTCCTGTGGAAATCATCAGAGTCATTAGCCAGAGATATTGTGAAAAAGGGTTCATGCTAAAGCCAACACTTGAGAAACTTGAGTGTCCTGCTGAAAGTGTATTGGGAGAGCTAGTTCCCTCCATGGTTCTTAGGGTACTTGCTGGAAGATGGTGGGTTTCTATTTGGAGGGGCAGTGTTCCTTTGGAATCATGCATCTGTCATCATCTAATTAGAGAGCACTCTCTGTTAGGAGAGCAGACCTGATCCTTTAGAGCTGTGTATGCCTGTACTTGAAGAACTGCTGCTGTTATGATGTGAGTGTACACTGAGGATGAGCAACAAGGGAAGAGAAAGAAGGATGAAAAAGAGAGCCCTTCTTGACTACGTCCCTTTACTGTAGTTACTTTCGTCCAGCTGTTCCTCACGCAGTTGCAACTGCTATGGCTTTGTGACACTGGCTGCTATGTCTGGCTCTTTGAAATTTTCATGTTCTATTATTTTTCTGTGTATTGCCTATTCTGAGCCAGACATGCAAGAGACAGGATACTCATCATGCTAAACCAACCATAATTCAGAGGAGGAAAAGGATGCATTTTCATACAGTATCTGTTACATATCATTGGCCATCCCCAATGCTTGTGTGTGTCACTGTAGTGGGCTGACCCTGGCTGGATGTCAGACACCCACCAAAACCCCTCTATCACTGCCCTTCCACCACTGGACAGGGGAGAGAAAATATAATGAAGGGTTAATGGGTTGAAATAAGGACCAGGAGAAATCACTCATGAAGACTGTCACGAGCAAAACATGCTTGAATGAGAGATTATAATTTAATTTATTGCTAACAAAATCAGAGCAGGATCATGATAAGTAAAATATGACCTCAAAAAAACACCTTCCCCACACCCCTCTCTCCCTCCTAGCTCTACCTCCTTCACAGCCTGGGACCAAACTTTCCAAGACACTAATGCAGTTTTGGTTACATCATGTTTCCATATTCTGTCAGTGTTGACTTTGACCAATATCTTGGTTGCCAGCTGGACAAAATGTGTGCAGTGTGGATGGGAGAGGTGTAGGCGTTAAATTACGGGGGTCCTGAAATGCACTAGTGTGGACTTCATTAGTAGTGCAGCAGCTCTAGGCCCTCCAACAGCTGTCCTGTGACCAGTGCTCAGCGAGTGGAGGTCAGGGATTCTCAAACATCCATGTGATACACAGTACGTGACATATTCCCTGTTGAAGAGGAATGCAGGACAAGCCCTGCAGATGTAGTGTCAGATGAACGGCAGATCAGGAGCAAGCCCTCAGTGAAATTGCTGCTTGTCAGTGCACTCCAGGTAAGGCTGTGGAAGAGGTCTCTTCTCTAAACCAAATCCCTCACCAGGCACCCATCACAATAGGAATGGATCACGTAGGGATTCTGTCTCTCAAAAAATTACCTGAAAAATAAGAAAGATTACTGTATTTTCTTCTTATATCTGGAAGCATGTTTAAGATAGTGATTGGAGAGAAGGAGAGAGGGACTGGGGGAGTCAGGGAACCTGGGCTGCTTTCCCAGCACTGCATTGTTACTGTAAATATATAGCAGATCCCCAGGGACATTTTTCAGTTCTGCCTTGTCTCTCAAGTAGAGGCAACAGTCTCACACTTTCCACCAGAAGATTATACAGGGCCCCTGTTCCTGGAGAGCAATGCTTACACTACACCATTTATCCCAGTGTTGAGTCCTTGGATATTGGATAGGTTTCTTTGGTACACCTGCATCACCCCTAGCTGTAATGTTCCTGCCTGGAGGCACTTTGCACTGGACTTTGAAGGCTGCTCCCAATCACACCTTTCAGAATGGGTGTGAAGGCACACTCTTGAAAAGATTATACAGGGCAGGTCATCAGCAAAACAATCTCACTCCCCACCTCTTATCCAGAAGCACAGGGACAGCTGGGAGCCTGACTGCGCTACTCTTCTTGCCCTCTGATTTGCACCATCTCTGAGTAGCAGCAGGCTGGCTCTTCACAGGCCTGTGTCAGCAGTCCAATGCATCTCACCTTGTTGCCCCTCTGTGAGGGCAGAGCACTGAGAGACAAGCCCTTGGCATAATTATTCTTCCTACTGAGATCAGGTGAGAAGGTTCAGTCCTGTGCTGGAGACCCTAAGTATTTACATTTATGGGGGCTGCTCTTTTCTCTTAGACTGTCTTTCACCTCTCCCAGCCTTCCTCTCAATTATTTGTCCCCAGGGCGTGCCGAGGTTCATCACTACAAGTGCCCAGCATGGCTCTGGCTCTAGGGAACAGGGAGGCCAGTGCCCATATTACAGCTGCATGCACTACTGCTTCAGATACACAAACTGATCCACTTCCTTGAGAGAAAAAAATGCAGTGTTCAAGAGCCAAGATCCAGGGCCTGCATGGTGTTCATGCACCCAGAAGCTGTTTTCATCTCCATGCTCAAGTGGAAGAAGGAAGACCTTGGCACAGGAATATGTTCTGGGGGCAGGTACTGAGACTAGATGAAATGCTTGAAAGTCATTGTAGTTATCATTAATAATTTCAGCTTCACCCGCTCTGCAGTACCAGAGTGTGTGAGGACTCTGACCCACTGGGCCCCAAGAGGGGTCCTTGAGCCAGCCATGGTTTGTGCCTGGTCTCTGCTGCTCACTGGCACGGGCACCCTTGGTAGCCAAGGACGAGCACTGGCAGCCCATGGCCGTTCTGATCCTTGCCATCAGGAACAGACTCCTACTTGGCACAGTCCTGCAGCAAGGACCTCGTTCCAGCCCAGGGAGCTGCTTTGCTCCTTCAGCTGTAATGAGAGCCCAAGCTGGAGCAAAGAGCTGAACAAGGTGAGTCTCCCAGTGGGTGCCCGGGGGTTTATAATGCTAGAGCAGAAACAATCCCACCCCGATTCCTGAAATACATCCCCCTCCATTAAGGGGGTAGATGGATAGTCCTTTCCTCCCCCTTTCCCCCTCTTTTCTCCCCTCCCGGAGGTCACCTTCAGCAGGGAGGCAGTGTGCCCCCAGGCCCAGAGCCATGGGGACGGGGCGGAGCGTCATGCTCACCCCGGAGCGCTGGCAGCCCCCTGCGGCCGCTGGCGCAGCCTGAGCCCGGCGGCTGCGGCGAGGGGAGCGCGGCAGGCACGGCTGGCCGGCTGTCCTGCGCTGCTGGAGAAGGTGAGAGGCTTAGTGCCGGCGGAAAGGAGGGTGGGAAGAGACGTTACAGCGCTGGCAGGATGAAAGACACTGGACAGGCATGTAGAAGGGCTCCCAGCCCTCTCAAACTGGTTTTGGAGACTGGAGTGTGGTGTGCCGGTACAATGCGGAGTGCACCCACTTCCCCCAGAGGGTTGATGGCGAGCTCGTTGGTGGCTTTGCCCTGGAAGGTCGCTTGTGTCCACTTGTGTTCGGTGGGTTGGTTGGGAGAAAGGTGTGATGTGGCTTGGTCCCAGTGAGATTGCGGCCGCTTTCTGTCCGAGGAGGCCGTGGGGTGCTGCATGCTAAGAGAGGCTTACGGGGCTCTCCGGGGAGGCTGCTGGGTGCCTCTGCCCAGAGCAGCGGTACGCAGTTCTGCTACCAGCACAGTCATGCCATTCTCTGCAGCGAGATTAAGTACTAGCCCGCCGACCAGTTCTAGAAAGAAGCTCATAAATCTACCAGCAGTAAGGCCACAAGCAAACACTGCGATAATCTGTTCTTATCCCTTGCTGTATTAAATGTGGTTTGCACCAGAGCGGACCTTTTCGGGGAAAAAAAAAAAAGATGCTATTATTGGACCAAAAGTTACAAAGATGGAAGGATATTCTTCCATAATGTTTGGTGAGAGTTTTAGGGGTAAATATCCTTCATCACAGAATCTGGATCCCAACGGAGGTCAGAAACGGCTTCACTTCAGCTTCATCTATTGGTTTTATTATAATGCTTTTACCTAACGGGGAGGGCCCTTTTTAGTGAAATTCCAGTACTCAGAAAGGTGTATACAGATAATCGAGTTACTTCTTCACTGTCTGTTTGATAAGCTATAAAAACAGCTCCACTGGAAGTTTCCCCTGTAATTTTCAGCCCTCTTGCCATTGTCATGACTTTCTCTTGTCCTTTTGCTGTCAAACTGGGGCACCAGCAGTAGCTTCCTAAAGTGTGGGCTCACCGATAACATTAAAAAGATAGAAAACATCCAGTAACTGGTTCTGTTGTTCTATCAGCCTCCAGAAGAGTTCAGGAAATTTACCCAGGCTTTCTTCATATCAGTATAGTTTTAACATTTCAAGAAACATTGTAAAAAGGTAGATAAAGAAGAATACAAAAAAGAGCAAGTGGAAAAATAAATTTATTATAAAAGTACAAATTCTACTAGTGCATGATACTCTCATTTTTAGTGCAGAAGCTGTTAACAGGTGGCCAGCTCTTCAGAAATACAGCTTCCCTAACTCAGCTGATTTTCGGAGATTAAATTTCAGACTGTCTCATGGCATCTGTATGTAGGAACTTCTGCAGAAACTGGAGTTCACTGTAAGAGGCACATCGCCTCAGAACAGATCTCTTCTTTTGTTACAATCACCTCAGCCTATGTGAAACTGAACAGCTGTCTATTCTTTTGTTGTTGTTAGTTTGTTTACTGTGAAGCTTACTTTCTAAATTTATCATCTGGAAAATGTTAGTTTGCCTCTCACTGCTGATGTTTCCTGCATCTAATTCTTTTTGGGCATTCTCTTTAGCAGAGTGAATGCAAAAGTGGAATCTGTAATATCAGTAACACTTGCTCTGTTATGCTCTTAGACTTGTATCTGCAACATTAAGATGTGTATCTGCATCACTGTAGATTATTTCTACTGCAGTTCTGTATCATCCAACGTCTTAAGGCCTGCAAAGTGAGGCTATACCAAATCTACATTTCTGGATTTACATAGTGCCCATTAAACAGCATGCAGAACCTAGATGTGTCTGATTAATATGACTTTTCCTCTTTTTTTTCTTTTGTTCTTTTCTTATTTTTTTCTTTTTTCTATCACTCATCCAATGCCAGACTAAAATCCTGACTTCTTTGGCCATTTGAAACACTTTTGTACATGTGTAAGTGCATGCACTAGTTTTACCAAGCAATGCAAACCCTTTTTGTGCCATTTGCAAACATTTTCTGCATGATTTCAGTGTTTTCTTCTAGATCATTGACAAAGGTAAAAGTATTACAACAGTTAGGATTAAAAAAAAAAAATGTGTAGGGTGAGAACAACAGTAAAATATGGTATTTTCCACTATATACTGTGCTTTTAAAAATTTATTAAAAATGTGTGGTTTAGACCAATGCCAGGATGAGTTTGTACAGGTAACTTTGAGGAAACAACCAGCAAATGGGACATTTTTGGCAGGTGCTATATGAACCAATACCAGGATGAGAACTGCTTCAAACCAACAATTTAGAGGTTGGTGGGAAGTGCCTGCAGGTGGGGTCCTTACACAGCCCCTAGGTAGAAGTGTGGTAACAACTGAGTGAAGTGATCTGAATTACTTGGTACACTAAATCCATTTGAGCAAAATGTGCTTTACATGGTGCAAAAATGTTCAGGTAGAAACCAGGTAGGCAGCATCCATAAAGGAACATGAAGAGGAAATTAATTTTTTCCCCAACATGCCCCAGTGATTTGGAAAACCTCTGGACTCATAATGGATGTATAAGGTAGTGCAGCCTGTGTGTCATTCCTGCAGAAAGAGATCTTGAGGCCACAGCATGAGGCTGGGGGGAATTCTAGCTGAATGTGTGACAGGAGGCATTCCCCCCAACACAGTCGGGGTTTTAATGTGGGGAATGGGAGGAAAAAAACTATGAGGCTTTAGAAAAGAGCCATGAAACAGATCTGAGAGCTGGACAAGCAGGCTGGACAATCTGAGAGCTTGGTTTGACCATAAGACACAAGGTTATTTGAAGGCATTGAACCAATAAGAAAACTGGGAGGTGTCTTGATCAGAGAGCGTAGAGATGCTTATTCTCAATTCAAAATGTGACCACATTTTGTGGCAGCATCACATCTGTTCTTCAACTAACTGATGCAGGCACTACAGATGCTTTGTGAAGCCTAAGTAAAACATCAGTTAAATGCATAGCCTGAGTTTCAGTCTTGATAGTTTTACACAACATAATTAATTGAAAATATGTTCTCATAGCTTGGGGTCATACCACTGACCACAGTGCATATAAACCCTGCAAGAGTCTGAAGAAATTTAACAGGTATTAGAAACCTCTTTTTTCTATCTGAGAAACTTCTGCAGCACGTTAGGTAAATTCAGATTAGGTTATCATATGAATACCTAACAGCAAGAATGTTCACACTGGCATTTATAATTGACCAATTGTCTCTGGATCAAGCCTGAATGACTTTTTGAAAGAGGTGCCCCAGATGCTATTTGTTACTTGGTTTGTGTTAAGGCCCTGTAGAAGGTCAGACAAGAAAGTGGACCCCACATGCCATATGCTCAAGGCCATTTTTAATAGAGTATCTTTGATATGAGAAGAGGCTGAAACAGCTGAAACTCTTCAGCTTGGAAAAGAGAAGGCTCAGAGGGGATCTTATTGGTGTATATAAATATATGATGAGAGGGAATGAAGAAAAGGGAGCCAGACTCTTCCAAGCAGTGATCATTGATGGGAGTCTCCATCTATGGAGATATTGAAGGCCTGGCTGGACACCTTCCTAGACAACCTGCTTCAGTTGCTGCAGCTTGAGCAGGGGAATTGGATTAGTTTATCTCAAGAGGTCCCTTCCAACTGAAACACCTCTGTGATTCTATCATTAGAGCACTGTCTCTGATACACAGAGATCACACTGTTTTTGGCTTTTTACACATATGAAATGCTTTTCTGCACTTAATATATTAATCATTTTGGTTGAAGAATGAGAATAACATTACCTGGACTAAGACATTGTATCTCAATAGGCTAGATCTCCCTCAGCTTCTCAGGTGTTTCAGAAGTATCTCGTGATGGTGTAAAGGATGTGAGTTTTTTGCTGCTGTAATTAGAGATTCTTTTGAGGAATTACAGTTTCTCACAGTCAGCAGCCTGGAAACAAGACCTCTAGCAGGGATGAAGCACAGAAAGGAGGAGGAGAAGAACAGTTTTGAATAGGACTCTGCCTGCTGCCTTCAATACAGCACAGCCAAATGGTGAATGCATCCTGGCCATGGCCTTGGTGATCTCCTCTTCAGTGCTTGTCAATCTGCAAAGGGGAAATGACACTTTAGAAGGTATCAGAAGTAGGTGCAGAGCACCCAGGCACACTCTACTCAGCAGTGACCCAAATTTGATCCTCACTTACCTTCCTAGCTAATCTCAGTGGCATCTCAAAGAAAAACCTGACAATGTCAGCTATTTTCTCAAGTATGGACTTTGTCTTGTAATTAATGACTCCAAGGGGAGTGAGGGCCAAAGTCTGCAGACTGTTCTGGAGTGGCTGCAGCTGGGCCTCCCTTCACAAGGAGCCGTGATCAGACCCACAGGTCATAGACCCTCAAGAAATGATACCCTTATCCTCTGGATGATCTGTTCTTCCAAGCTGGCTCATTGACTTTAATGCTCTACTCTGAACCTGGACCATTTGCCCTTCCATGCTATGGGGGCCATGGATGGAAGTATGGATCTGTTCCATCTATGTTGCAGTTGACTTGAATTGTGAAGTGGAAGGATACAGGAATTTTTGGGATTTGGGTTGTTCTGTGGGTGGGTTTTTGTTTGTTTATTTGTTTGTTTGTTTGGGGTTTTTTTTGTGTGTGTGTGGTTTTTTTTGGTTTGGTTTGTTTTGTTTTTTTTTTTTTTGGTCTGTGTGTGTGGGGGAGTTGTGGTGTTTTGGTTTTTTTTTAAAATTTTTTAATTGGAAAAGCTTATGGACTGAAATATTTTGACTCCTTAAGGTGAACTGAGAACCAAGAATATATAGAAAAGCACATCCTCCCACTCACAAGAGGAAGTTTTAGCATGGTAAACAGGAGACAAATAAAGAATCATATAAAATCTTGTAAATAATTAAATGCTAATACAAGATATTAATTAATAGATATTTGAAAAGTATGTAACTGTTGAATAATACTTATAGTTGATGCAGCAAGAAGATTCTAACCTTCGGGCTAAATATCAGTTGCCAGCATACAAGGGAAGAAATTTTACCTAACTCAGGTTTGAGAATTTCAGTTATCTAAGAAGATTGTGAACCATTTTCTGTCAAGAACTTGAATGTGACCATGAGTTTGATATAGGAGAAACACTGTCTTGCAGAAAAGATTTTTTTTTCACAAATATTGATATATTTTCTTCAAGTGTTCTTCAAATGACAAGCAGACATCTCTCCTGTTGTTCCACTCCACTCTTCAATGTGGCTTTAGCTTATCTAATATCAAAGGGAGGTCTATGCTTTTCCCAGGTCTATTACATTTTAGTTTTTTTCTCTATATTCCGCCTAATTTTTTCTCTCTATAACACCTGAATAAGGAAGGTGCCAGTTTGGAAATATTGTTGGCAGGGTGGCTCCATTTGTGGGTTCTGAGATGCCCTTGCTGTCTGGAATTTCACAAGCCTCGTTGGCTGGGCAGCAAGCAGGAGGACTTCAAAGAAAAATCTTGAAAATACTTGTTCTTCCCAGCCTTCCCTTTATCCCCTCCCATGCAAGCACTTGTTCATTGTTATACTGTCTATGGACTGTACTAAATTTGACTGCTGTTGACTCTCACACCAAATCAAAGCCTTTGCAAAAAAGTAGGGCCAATGGCTTGGCACTTCTGAGTTAGATAAGATTTAGAAATGCAGTCTAGGAGAGAGGGAAGGGAAGAAAAGGGGAATTTTCCCACAAATAGTCCCAGGCTCCTGCAGAAATCCAGCCTCAATGTAGATTTCCCAGGTTTAAATAATTTTTTTTTTCCAAATTTATTTTGAAGAATGACTGGATTTAGCAGCAGTGGGTTTCCTTTGCAGAAGAGAGACATAGACATACTGGAACAAATCCAGACTGTGAAAACAGTTAAGATATGGGAGTATCTCTCATAGGAGGAGAGGCTAACAGAGCTGGGACTTGATCAGCCTCAAGAAGAGAAGGCTTGAGGGGATCATCTGATCGATGCATATGAACACCTGCAAAAACACACAGCCAGGTGTATCACAGTGTCAGATGATCCTGAGTGACAGAACAAGAGGCAGTGGGCCTGAAACAGAATTTCTATTTAAGCATAAGTTGGAGTCTTTTTTACCATAAAGGTGTTTGAGCACTGGAACAGGTTACCCACAGCAGCTGTAGAGTCTCCATCCTTGTAGATATTTAAAACTAGGCTGAGCACAACCTGCTCTATAGTTAACCCTCCTCTGAGCAGGACATCTCAATAAGTGGTCTCCAGAAATATCTTCTGGCATTGACCATCCTGGTTCTGTGACCTTGCTCCAAGGCCAGGAGGAACTCCTGGGCCCAAAGTGCCTTGTATAGAGCACAAGGAGGTAGACAGGGAGAGAGTGCTGCCAGAGGACTGAAAATGCTGCCTTGTAGCTGGCTGGCAAAAGAGAGACAACACTTCTCTGAAATGGGTCTGAAGCAGCTGGCTATAGCTCAAAATGCCATTGATGTCCTAGATTACTTCCTATGTAAGTTACTTGGCTGCACAGATGCGTGACTTTTGGTCAGAAATGTCATCAGGCATGTGAGGTACTGAGCTCCCTTTGGCATCCTCAGGACACTCTGCCTTTTGTACCACATGCTGGCTGTGCCTCCGCCTAAGGGACAGTGTTGGGAAAGATGGGACAGGCAAATCTTACAAATATGATTGCCTGGCAAGAGCTACTGAGAATATAAAACCTATGAATGAAATAGAAATGAAAGCTAGCTTTGAGGTGTAATCATGGCAGGCAGGAAGACAGTGATTGTAACAAACAATGGGACACTAAGGGACCCAAGGGTGTAGCCCCATCCCACCCTGCCGAGGTATCAGGGAAAAGATAGATAAGAAGATAGTCTTTAGAATATAAGGTGCTATGGTAATATAGCAGTTCTTATAGGCTGTGTGCAAAGTCTGTAGGTTTTGTATCTCGTGCGAGTTGGTCACTGTAAATTAGAATATTCAACACATAAGGAGATATAATGTATTGTAACAAGGTCCTCGCTCTCTTACCTGGCCCACCTCTGTTACCTCACCTCTCTTACCTTATCTCCCTTACCCCTACTCTCTCTCTCTCTCTCTCTCTCTTTGGGACTTCCCTTCAGCCGAGGCTGGCAGCTGAAGGCAAGGCCCTTTTCACCCACGACCCTTGCAGTAAACCCACATGTTCTCTCAAGAGTGTTTCAGGTTTGCAGAGTTCCCTCTCACTGCCGTCCACGGATGCTCCTACAGGACAGGTCTGTCTTGTCTGCTACCTCAAGGACTTTCTCCAGTAAGCAGTAGAGGTGGAATTCTGAGTAGAGAGATGAGGTCTTGCTGCAGTAAGCTAAGGAGAGCAAGGGGAGGTGACTGGGTCACACTTGAAAATCTGGGGCTCTGCTAATATTTTGCCTGTTGTCTAATACTAGGCAAAAGGATTAGTGGGCTGGAGGAGGTTCCCTTCAATACAGAGACGTTTTCTATGATGAGAGGCTTTGCCCAGAGTTGTGCTGTATAAAAGTGCAAGTTGAACTTTAACATAGCAGCAAGAATGCTCAGACTGCAAGCGGCAGGAATATGCCCTACTGTGGCATTGTTTATGATGCATGTCTGATCTGGCTTTCTCTGTGTGCTGTGATGTTCCTGACTCTGGTGTTTCTGCAGCACTCAGCGATGGCCGAGAGCTCAGCTGTGACTGCAGCAGTGTCAGAGAGGGCAGCACCAACCAAGCTGGAGGAGCTCCTGGAGATCACTGCTCAGAGCCTGGTGCGTGCCGAGGTGGCAGAGCACTATGAGGTTATCCGGGAGCTGGGCAGGGGCAAGTATGGCCATGTGATGCTAGTGACCCACAGACAAAGAGGTAAGGAACTGGCTGTGCCCTGTGAACTGCTGTGCCTTGTCTCCTCTCCACTTACCAGGGCATGGGGCATGGGGTGGGCTGGTGGCACGTCAGGGCCAGGCATGAGACATGGCAGGGAGGATTCCCAGGGTGACCAGCAGGATGGGGACCTCCCCAGCCAGGAACCATCTCAGTACATCCAGCCAGGGACCAGGTGATGCCAGGGGGCAGCCCAAAACATCCACCAAGATTATAGTGATAAAACAGGTCCAAGGTCGAGCCAGAAAGTTAATCCACAAGTGAGGATCAAGAGAGTTCACAGATACACACCAGCTGGCATGTGATATAGATGAAAACAGCAGTCCCACCACAGGGCTCAGTCAGGGACCCCCAAGCCTGAGCTGAAGTGGTGCCCTGAGGCCCATGGACAGAGGGTTGGCCATATGAGTGCGCTGATGTGAGTGCTCTTCCCCAGTAGTCCCAGCTCAGACTGATGGGCCCATGTATCCTGAATGTCCTTGCTCTGCCGAGGGCTCCTGTGCGTTCCCAGGGCTCAAAACTCACACCAGTGGCAGTGCCTGTTCCCAGACCTGGTGTCCACAGGGTATACCCACACAAACTTTGAACTAGAGCCCTACCTGCTGCTGTGGCTACCTAGATCTGTGGCTGCTCTGTCTTGCCTTGGTATGGCTTTCAGAGGAGTCAAACCTCTTCTCATCCCCAGGGACTCCTATGGCTCTCAAGCTACTACCCAAAGCCAGTACCAAGCTGCAGACCTTCCTGTATGAGTATTGTGTGGCACTATCCCTCGCCACCCACCCTGCCATCATTGGCATGTTTGGAATTGCCATTGAGTCCAGCCAGTACTATGGTTTCCTCTATGAACCCGCGCTGCACAAAGACCTCATCTCTATCATCAAACCCCGCGTGAGTGTTGCTACAAGGCCATGGGGACTGGGCTGTGGGATCTGAAGGCTGGCTGGGTCTGAGGGAGGGAGATAAAGGCAATGGGCTGTGGGTTCATCTGTGGTCTGCAGCACTGAAGCAGCCTTGGGCTGGCAAGGTGGGGGATGCAAAGGTCTTCCCCAGTGCAGAGCACTCTGGTGAGAGCCCAGCTGGCAGGGCTGCCGATGTGTCCTGAATGTGCCATCCCGCCCGTCTCTCTCCCTGGGCAGGATGGGATCCCAGAGCCGGCCGCAAAGCAGTGTGCCAAGCAGCTCGTGAGTGCTCTGGAGTTCATCCACAGCCGGGGGCTGGTGTACCGCGACATCAAGCCTGAGAACGTGCTGCTCTTCGATCCCGACTGCCGGCTCGTCAAACTCACGGACTTCGGGCTCACGCGGCCCAGGGGCACCAAGCTCAAGCTGGTGGCCGGGGTAATCCCCTACACTGCCCCCGAGCTGAGCAACACTGCTGATGCCCAGGGGGTGCCCATCGACACCAGCATGGATGCCTGGGCCTTCGGGGTGCTGCTTTTCTGCCTGCTGACTGGCTACTTCCCCTGGGAGCAGAGCCTGCCAGAGGACCCTTTCTTTGAGGACTTCATGCAGTGGCAGGAGACAGGTCTAGAAAAGGACGTGCCCCGGCACTGGAAGCGGCTGACGGCCGAGGCTGCTGGGATGCTGCGGAGCCTGCTGGCCCTAGATCCCGCCAAGCGCGGCCCTGTCAGCGGGGTGCTGCGCTATGTCGACTGCCCTTGGCGGCTGGAGGAGGCTGCCGTGAAGTCCTAGGGCCCGCTCCCCACGGCAGGAGGGAAGGAGGGTCTCAGCCTGCAAGGGGCTTCAGGGTTTGGGCACCATGGTGGCCTGGGCGTGAGAGGCCATGGCGACCCAGAGTGCAGCTTCTCTGCAGCACTATTCCTGCTGCCACAGAGTCAAGCTTCTTCCCCAGCCGGCGGATGGCCCTCACCCCACGACTCAGTGCTGCCCAGCGCCGCCTCCTTGCGGCTTGAAAACATCTTTCTCTTGGAAATGACCGAGTGAAGAATCCACTTGTTTCCTAGGCAAGGAACTCCAGGGAGTTATTTAGGCTGCAGCACCTGCCGTGTCTCAAAATAGAGCAAAATATGTACTTTTGTGTTTCTGTATGTGGCTCGTTTTCTGTCTTAATAAATGCCTGTTGGGACGCACTTGCTGTTGGAAAGCAGGGAGCTTGTCAGAACTTGCAGCTATCTCAGGACAAGCTGTCTAAGGCAGGGGCCATCTCTGAATGCTGCCTGTGCCCACACCAGGACCCCTGGAGGGTGGCATCAGGCTGGTGGGGTGGAGGGGCTGGGGAGACCCCAGCACGTGGCTATGGATAATGGCTGGGAAATGGTTATGGTGTTGGGGTTATCTCATGCCAGCCCAAACATATCTCTTCCCTTGTACTGCCCTCAGGTCCTAAGACAATGTCCTTCATGCTCTTTTAGATCCCTGGTTACTCCTCTAGAAGATCTTCATTTTCCCCTTTCCTATCACTTCTTTAACACTTCCCTAGACACGCACCTCTCCTAATGCCCCAATATCCTCCTAGGTGCACATTTTAATCCTGGAAAGGAATAGAAAAGAAGGAATTAGGGGTTAGTAGCCCTTTTTACTTTTCTACCTCTTTTCAGTCCCCAGGATTTTGCTGTTGGTAATAATCCCTTCCTGCACTTAACTTGGTCTTTTGCTGGAAACATTCACAGCTCATTTTCCACTCTCAGAGGCTTCATAACTTCGAAAAATGCAGTATTCCAGCACTATACTTTCTAGCATTTCAGCTTTTTTTTCATGTCAGACTCTTTCCTGCATGCAGTCTTTCTTCTATGCTTCTCCAGCCTCCAGCTCTTTTTTTCCAGCTTCTTCTCACTCACTGGAATTTTAGCATTACTTAACTTCTCTAGTAACACTACCCATCACCTGGTAAACACCCTTTGCTCACTCCTCTCTCAGCAACATCACTTCTGTACTACTATTTTGTTCTGTTCCTGCTCCCTACATCACTTATGCCTCAAGTCTTCCTTCCAACTCCCCAACCTACCTTACCAAACAGCATTATGCTCACACTGTCCAAGATACAGTTTTCTTCTGCTTACTTCCATCTCTTAGAATCTTTCATTACTTGAAATCAAAATAAATGCTGCTCAACTCCAGCCTGCTGAGATTTGGCTTTAATTACTCTTCAATTACTGTAGGAATAGCAGAGGAGTGTTAAGGTGCCAACACAGTTCCTGTATTTAAAGTGGAGAACCCTTCTGACCAGTGGATCTAAAGGCCAGGTAGCTAGCAACTATCCAGTGAAAAATAATGGAAAATTTGTTACAGATGCTTGCTAATGGAGAATTAAGAACAGGAATATGGCTTTTTGGAATGAGACATTCAATTTTATAATAGAATCTTGTTTGATACAGTAAATTCATAGCATTATGGTACAGAGTTTTTGTAAGGCATGACCTATTGATAAATAAAGAATTACGGTATGTTGTATTGGTTCAGAAAATGCACTATGCAAAGTCCATAAAATATAGATTAAGTGGATTGAGAACTTTCAATAGGCAGAAGAAATACTTGTCTGCTTGGAATTCTCTATTCTGTTTGGTTTCTGCAGGGATCAGTTGTTAAATGAAAACTGGTTGACATTTCCAACCATGATTTTAAGGCAAATGTAAAGCAGATATAACAGATGACACAAGCAGGAATAGGGTGGTAGCAAGAGGAACAGGCTAGTCAAAGAGATCTGGGTAACTTGATAAGCGTATTTAAACAAAATACATTTTCTTACATGTAGGAGAAACATAAGTGGGTAGAACACATAGGAATAAAAGCCATCCTTACGAAAGGACCCCTAAAAACTTGCCAAGTCACAGAGGATACACAAGACTACATGTTGTCCTGTTAAAAAAGGCAAATGGACTCCTTGCATGGCTAAAGAGGAGCAGAGAGTAGGGATGGTCAAATTTTCAGCAGAAACAACTAACAAGATTCCTGGCCTAAAGATGAGTGTGGGAAGTAGGAGTGAGTGATCAGTACTTGATACCTCCTGGGTGTGGTGCCACAATTATAGGCAAGCTGGAAAACTGGAGACAGCTCAGAAAAAAACATGGTGGGGCTGTGGTTTAAAGCTGTAAGAAAGCCTTAAAGAAACTAACAAGCTAAACTATGTAAAATAGGAAGACTGTATGGTGAATTGATTATGGTATAGAATACTGAGGAGAAAATACTACCTTACTAATGACCTATTTTAATTTGAGAACAATCCAAGAGCAACCATGAGAGGTTGAAGCCAAACACTCCAGTAGTGAGGTTCTTGCCGGAACCATCGTATGAGCAGAGGCTGAAAGAATGGGGAATGTTCAGTGTAGAGAGAAGAGTCAGGGTGGATCTTATACCTCTTTATACTTCCGGGCACAAGTATAAATTGTGAGAGAGGAGGCATTTAAACAAAAGAAAAATGGCTTTATGGTGATGGTGGCCAAACTTCGAACCATTGGTTGTGTGTCTATGGCTTTGGAGAAGTTCAAAAGATGATTGCACAAGGCTCTGGTAAACTTTCTCTAGCTGTGTCTCCTTTGAGAAGGAGATTGGTGTAGGCAATCTTGATACATCCTGTCTGGTATCAACCATGCTGTGATTCCGCAACATTTTTTATTTTGAAGACACTCTCTGTTGTAGCTGAGGAAGTTTAGGGCTCCCAAATGTCTCTCCTTTGGAATTGCTCAGCATAGTCTCAGTCAGCAAAGCTGTGTGCCAAATGCAAAACCAACTTGATAAGAAAGGGTTAGCAAGATTTTAGGATTTATTCCAAATTAAAGTAAACCTGAACTGATGAAACACCGACATCTTTGGGGACACAGATCAAGCTGCCCCATGCCATCAGGACCCAGGCTGGTTTTTTGCGATTATGCCAATGAGGATGAGCACAATGAGTGCTGCCTGACAAAGGCAATGTGACAGGCTAATGGCAGTGAGAAGTGGCAATGACCAGGATTGTTTCTCTGTCTCCTTTGTCACAGAGCATTAAGACTTTGGTAGAAGGGGTTTCTGCTGCCAGAAAGTTGTGTGATGCATAGTGAAGTGATGAAATCAGCACTGTGACTGTGTCATGCATGTGATGGTGGTGGAGACAGGGTTGCAATGAAGCAATCACAGATTTGAGCACAGTGGCAAAAAGCCCTGCCCTGAGCCAAGTCCTCAATTCAGGCTTCTTTTCTCAGTAGCTTGTTCATAATTGCAGCTGGATTTCTTGAATCAATGAATAAACAGACCTGGCAAAGACTATCCCCAGGGGGTCTGGAAAAGGATCTGGTTGCCCCCATCAGCCCTGGAGCAGCTGTTGGGCAAGGCTGAATGGAAGGGAGCTATGTGCAACCACGCCGGCCCTTTGCACGTCCAGCCTCCGGCTGCAGGAGGGCTGGCCAGGTGCCCAGCACTGTAAAGGGCAACATCTCAGCTAATGTAGGCACGAGGGATGGGGTGGATCTGGTGTCAGCCCCAAAGGGGCATCAGGTGGCTCTGAAGAGGAGGGAAAAACGTGGTACTTTGCTCATCTCTGGGATGGAATGAAGGGATAAACTGGGTAATTACCCAGCTCACCACACTGTGAGTTCTGGCTGCAGGTCCAAGAAATGTGAATCCAGGCCCTGGTGCCCTGATGCCTGTAGCACACTGCATGCACAGGCTGGGAGCATGATCCTATGGCTTTTGGTGGGATGTATGTTCTAAATTTCTGGATCCCCTTGTGCCCCTCACTATGGATTCAGTTTCCACTTCTGCAGTGTACAGTCCACATGGCTCCTTAATAGTTACACTCAGCAGCAGCCCAGGGAATGTGGTGCAGATCAGACTGCAGAGTGTAGGGAAAGTATGGGCCAGCACTGCAGGCAGAAGGGTGATGGGTTGAGCCTGGATCTGTTAACAGATAGTTTGATTGCAACTCTTCCCCCAGTTAGGAAGTGTTGTTAGGAAGAAGTGAGAGTGAAAGCTGCTAGACACAGATGTGAAAATTCAGGCCAATTTGAAAGGGATGACTGAAGTCGTGATAATGGTTAAGCAGTGCCCCAGATGAGTAATCTCAGACTTAAAATACTGAATGTTAAAGAGAGACTGTAGGCAAATTATTTGGGCTAACACAGGTCAGCAGTGTCCCCAGCATAGGGACTGTGTTGCAATGCTGGCTGGACTCAGGACAAAAGGCAGGGTAGGACCAAATTGCATAGTGGAGTCAATGTCATCTCTTCTTTCTACAGGAAGAGTAATGAAAGTCACTCTTTTGGAAGCTGGAGCAGTGACTAAAGGCAGGGTAGAGACCCAGCCTTCAGGGATTTAGCAGTGAGACTTCTGGAGTGATTTCTAGAAGCTTGCATATAACTTTCCTTCTGCTTTGTCAATTCCAACACTATGTTAGTTCCATCCCTTCCCACTTAAACCCCCTTAAGTATCATTATTGTGACTGAATCAGTTTGTTAAGAAGGGTGGTATTCCCCAGCATTCCCTGAACCGCATGCTGACCACTCTGTGTGACCCTTCCCACTCTGCACACAAGTGTCAGGTCTTAAGACTGCAAAAGGACTGAGCACCAGTTACAAAAAATGAGTGGGGGAAAGCATCTCAGGCCAGGGAATATGATAGGGCAGATGCAGGACTGCATGATGTGTGAGCCTAACTCCACCTACACTCCTTATTCTCGAGTTTTGACTTTCACTTCAAAGAAAAAGCAGGCCAGAGCTTTGTTAAAAAACATAAAATACGGTCCTTTTCTGAGCAAATCTCCTGAGCACAGGGATAGGAAGAGAAAGTAGCTAGGGAATAAAAATGGTGAAATCTGTTACCTTTAATTCTTACTCATGTAGGGTGTGTTGGTGACAACTGCAGCCCGGCTGATGTCTTCTAGAGCTGCCTGTAGCTGAGAAGCCTTGAGAAATCATAAAATGCCATTGTCGTGCCAAAGAGTTGCAGGATTGAAAGTGACTGGAGCACAAGATACCTGGTCCTTGACATGGAGTTTCAGCTTTTAGCCTTTTTTTACCTCTGTCCTGCATCTGTGGGTGGAGATGCAGAAACCAGAGGGAGATACTTTAGACAAGAAGATCAAAGGAACTGCCTCGGTGTTTTTCACATCCCCTAGCTTGCACAGTACCTTGCTACCCATACTGTAATTTTAGTTCCCCTTGTGCTATGCTGTGCTGTGCTGTGGTATGTGTGTTGCTGCTGACCACAAGAAGAGAAGTGACCACTACTAAATCCCCTAATGGCTGGTATCAGCCAGCATCCTAGACTTCCCTAGTTAGGATGCACCAAGGTCTGACAGCCAGGCACACCAGCCAATAATCTGGGCTTGCCCATATACAGGTCTGCCTGTTGCTGTGGTGCATTTGTTTTCTTTCCCCTGGGCTGACAGGCAGCTGGGCATGTTTATAACCCCTGTGCCTTGGCTCAGCTTTGTGCAAGAGAGGGAGGAAAGGGGATTTGGCCTGGCCCAGGGTGGTGACAGAAGGCGGTCATGGCTGTCACACAGACTAATTGCACTTGTAACCCTCTTTGCTGTTTACAAGCTGCCCCCCACCAAGGACTCGTGTCTCTGGCTGGCACCTGTGGTTCAGGGTAGACACACACAAGGCTCCCGCTTCCCTGGTAGCCACCTTCTGTGTGCTAACTCAGAGTGCAGCTTCCACTTGTACTTTGCTGACATATTTCTTTGTGGATAGCTGGAAAAATGATTCATGACTGAACAGATTTATTTCAGTGTGGTGCTCAGGAGAAAATATATCTTCAGTGGTAAAACACTAGTTTTTTTTAAGTGTGTACCTGACATCTAGATATACAGAACTGGCTTCAAGCAAAGCAGTCGTTACTATGATTAGAGGTGGTGCAGATGTCTTCAAACTGTGTCCTTGATCCCAGTGTTTCCCAGAGCCTGGCACAGCTGGTTGTCTTCTGCTGGTGGAGTAGGCAATGGAAGCAGAGCAAGTATAGAAATGTCCAGGCATTGGCTGACATCTGCTGAATCTGCTCTTTCCAAATTCAGGTAGAGAAAAAGTGACAGCATTCACATCCTCTTGTTCTGTCACTAACAGTTGTTGCAGCTGACATTTGCTTTGAGATATTATTTTATCTTCCTCTTCAGGACAGTAAATCTCGCAGAGATTGCCAAATGCAGAGCTAACTCACAATTGTCTTCCCTAGGGGCATCCTGGACAGGCTTAATTCCTGACAATTCCTTCAGCAGAGCCTCTCTCTGCTTTACCCTGCACCCCCTTCTGCAGTTGCTTCATGACTTCTGGCTCCTGAGCTCTCTTGAAAGAAACCAAAATGCATTTAATTGTTCATACCTTTATGATTGATAAGTCCTTTGTTGCCTACAGGTCAATTCCCTGAGGTGTGAATTTGTTTACCTGTCCAAAGCCCTGGAAGTGAGCAAGATGAGCAAATGATAGACCTCCGTGCCTTTGAACTGGACAATACAGATTAAGTGCAGGAATTTTACAATACACCAGATTTACATGATGGACCAAACTACAGACAGACACATGCCTGTCCTAGTCCAGGACTCGGCATTGTTACATACAGCCACACATGTATCATGGAGGCATGATAGGAATGGCTGTGTTATCCTCAGAAGTACAGATTGTCCCAGGTGAGTAGTGAGAACTCCTCCATGGATATGAGGCTTTGGTAAAATTACAGTGCTCATGATGCTGTGGACTAACGTCTCTCACACTGAAAGGAAGGAAGTTATCAGGGACTCTTTCCTCCTTCAGCTCTGAGGAACAGTTTATTTTCTCTCCCTTTCTTGCATTATTTTCAATCTTTTTCACTCTTTCAACCCTGTTTCTGTATTACTTGGCCATCCACTTCTTCCCCTTGCTGGGGTCATCCTGGTGCAAAAGAAATACACCTTAATACCAAACCCTGGAAGACTTTATATTCTCCAGAAGCAGCACAGGGCACTCCCTGTACAACTCAGTGATTTCTTTCACTGATTTGGGAGAGGTACCACTCGTTTGGATCAGTTCACCTCCTTGCACCACTGATCTGGGGACTGAAGAAGCAGCATGCACTTGTGTCCTCAAGTTCCCCTCTCTCACATCCATACTGCTCAGAGTACATCAGAGAAGGCTGCAGTGCCTTTATCCCATCAGGGCTGTTTATCCCTCAGCTGGAAATGTAAGAGGACACTTGCACAAAGCGCAGCTGCTGTTTGGGTACTGCTGGTAGTGGGGTAGGAGGGGACTTTAGCAGGCAAGCTGGGTGGCTTCTATTCCCAGCACCGGAGGAGGTGAATGCAGAGGGAAGCTGGACCTCCTGGTGATTCTCTGTATGTCTTTGACGGTGTTCTTTGTCAGCCTCTGAGTTTACTGTTGCTGGGCTGCCCCAGGAACTGCTGAACTGATTGTGGTCCCTTCTGTGCTGCTCCATAATGGAAATCTGGGGATGAAGTGGGAGCCATGATAGGCAGTCATTCTGCCCTACCCCTGAGCAGTCTGCCACGCTCCCACTGGTTCCTGGCTACACAAGGGCATGTCAGGAATTGGATAGGGCTGGCAGAGACCTGGCTGTAACAGGATGCCCCTGTCCTTTCCTTTCTTTCTGTGACAGGAGAGAGATGAGTTTATGGCATGTGGTGTGTGGGGGCTGCCAAGTGGCACTGGTGGAAGGAATGGTGGCACCTCAAGGGGGTAGTTTGCCATCACAGCCACAAATCTGTTTGGTTCAATGAGTGGAAACCTCACTGATAAGCAGTTTGGATACAAAGGAAAGTCTTGAGCTGCAACTTGGGTCACCCACCAGGCTGGAAACAATATTTTAGTAATCCTGACTTCAGGTCTCATTAATCATTAGACATGTCACTGTTCTTCCTGAGTTAGGCAGAGAATTGCAAGTCCTGACCCTGACTGCTCATTTTCCTTTCCACTCATTCCTTTCTTACCTCATATTAGGGAAAGTAAGGGCAATAACATCTGTATGGACCCAGGTCCTGTTTCCTGTGTTTCCAGTTTTGCCATGGCTACTCATTTTGCCAAGCTCTGATACAGAATTTGTTGTTGCTCTTTATTGGCTCTTGGGACTGCTTTCATCTTGCTAGCAAGTAGAGGATGGCTGAGTATCCTCCTTATGTTAGAATTATGCAGGGGAAAGTGACAGGTCAGAACCAACACTCAGGTTGGATTAGGCTGGATTTTACATCCCTGCTTCTAAATTTTCAGCTTCTTCTTAAGGTTTGAGGAAAATGGCATGGGGAAACTGCTATTTTCCCATAGGTAATCCTAACTAGATGATAAAGAAAAAGAAAGAGAAATTAGAAACTCTGGTAGAGGAGAGGAACCTTTCCTTACCAAGAGTGAAACCAGAGCATTTGCAAAGCTAACTCACTTTAGGTTGGATACTGTTCCGCTCTTTTTTCCAGCTCTTCCCTTTATTCTGGGGTCTCATGGGATACTGGAAGAAATTTCCATGCTGTCCACAAATCTCCCTCATGTCTTTGAACATGTATTTACTTCAGAAATAAATCTGGTCACCATTTCATTGACATAATTTTTTTGCAATTAGGCTACTACCTGGCAGGCTGTCGGCAAGGGAAGAGCTTATGTAGACACATGTTGCTTAGATTAGAGGAGTCAATCTCACCCTTCTATGTAGCTTGTCAGACAAGCACCAGCACACCTGTCATATCTGAGCAGTCACTAAAGCAGACAATTTCTTCCCTATGTCATGGGCCTGGAAAGAAGCATTGAAAAAGAGAAAATCAGGCAATAAATGTCTTGAGACAGACTTCACAGCCTCAGACAAGAAGAATTTATTGGATTTTCTTCACACTCACACATTTTCTTTTCTTATAGTGCTGTCACTAGGCTAGTGATATGGAAATAACTGAGAATAGTCGCTGAGAAAGGGGTTTATATCCTTCTCAAACCTTCTCAATTTTCAGGCCTACAGTTTTGCCCCAAGGTTTAGTTATGTTAGTATGCAGAGAGGATAAATGTACATGTTTACTGTAGGTGAGTAAAATGAACACTAGATAAATGGAGCATTAGATTAGGAGCTGGTAAACTGTGGTAGCATGTAAACTGGAGTATGTGTGAATGATTTCCTGCACACCCCTTCTGTATTCCTCCTCCCTGGTGGAGCACAGCCTGGGTATGCACTGTTACTGGTCACTCTGGTCCTGACTTCCGCAGAAATCCTGGCACACAGAGCAGAAGCCAACAGGACCAGGTCTCTGATGTGGATAATCAGGACACCAGATCCACTGAATTACCCTCTGTGTGCTCCACAGGACTCCTGCTATCACATCTGTGGCATTACTTAAACTCTCATAGGAGCTGGCCCGACTTCCTTTAATGACCTGGAGCAGAGTCTACAGCTCAGATCTGGAAGAAAGGATTATACTCCCACACTAACTACTGATGGTGTGTGGTCTTGTCTGCATTCTGCTTATCTGCAGAGTAATTTCTTGGAGCAAGGTATGATCTGCTTTTTGCATTACCTTAAAGGGACTGTTTCACTACAGGAATTCTCACTGCCACATCTCAGTCCCTTGGATGCTCACACTGCTGCATTGCAGTAGCTGAAGCTTCCAGTGCTGGGAGCGTGCCAAGGATTCAAACACCCATGCCCACTATAACTCCTGCCTCAGGAATCCAGATTTGCCTGGGCCTTAGTAACATGACCTGTTTTCCACCAGCTCTAAAGTTCTCCCTCCAGAACTGAGTTTCATCTTCTCTCATACTTAGCTTCAGCCAAGGAATGAAATCACTGCAACAGCCTCTGAACTTTGTTGTCCCTGCTAACTTCTGCACTTCTACTCAAAAGTATTAATGTTCACTGCTTAGTTTTGGAATAGATACATCCTTTGTTCTCTGCTCTTCCTAAACAATGAGGAGCTGGAGGTTACATACTTTCTATATTAGCAAAAGAGAAGAAATTGCTGCAAACTTTGTCAAGGAAAAGAAGGCAAGGCTGTGATGATCTGTCCATCTCCTGGGCACTTGCATGATCCCTGCATGAAATAGCAAGAGAGAGAGCTTGACCCAGATTCTGCAGAGTCAGAAAAGGAGCTCCCATGGGATTTGTAGCAGTAGCTTTTCTTAGGAGTGAGTCAACATAGGTGAAAAGCAAGGCAACATAGCGAGTGTTAAGAGGATGGATGTACCATTGCAACCTTGTGTTGAAATTACTCAGCTAAGGATGATTTTCAGTCATTTCAGTCATTCCTTCTTCCCCACTGCTCACTGTACATCACCTTCTGTCCCCCTGTGCTCACTCCCAATCATGAGCACTTGCACTCACTTAACCTTAACTATTAGTGCTGCCCTTAAATCAAAGGCAGTGCTGGAAACTTGCCTTTCCCAGCCTTTGGCCTTCCTCCAATGACAGCAGACGCGTTAATGAGAAGACCTCATATCTAACTGTCTAGTCAAGGCACTTGCAAAATGCCAGCCAGCACAGTAGCTGGATGTGGAAAACAGAAACCAGCTAACGTCAGCTCAGAGCAAGACTCAAATTCAAAGAGCAGCAGGGAGAATCCATGACCACTGGGGGTGAGCACATCAAGATATGCTTCAAGGGTCCTTGGAGAAGTGTTATTTTCATTGGAAAACTCAGCTGAGGGTGGGGACCAGTGGGTTTTGGGTATACACACCTGGCAGCAGGCAGCTGGGGAGTGAGTGGTGCACACGTAGGGGAATGATCAGGAGATTGCAGAGCACTTCTCACTTGTGAGCTGGGTGATGAGAACAGTCAGTGAGTGATGAGTACCAGCAGATGGTAGAGAATTTCACCACGAGACAGTTCAGTTCAGAGAGTGAGAACTCAGCAATTTTAATGTTGGGCAGTTTTTTAATGATACTCTGAGAACTAGGTGCCATAAGACACATAAATCAAATCTTGAAACAGACAGTGTGAGACCCTGATGCCCTGAGATCAGAGCAGCTGAGGTGACACTAGATAGTTCCCTGTGTACATGGGCTCTGTTTGTGCCAGCAGGGAAACCACCCCCTCATGATCTGGAGTGGAAAGATAAATGACATTTTTTAGGAATCAGCCTGGTTACTTATGAATTTTAGAGAAACAGATGATATTCTTCACATGGTATAAAAAGGCACCATTACTGCATCAGAAATCACAAAATCTCTAAATTCAAACCAGATTTAAAAATATTTGAGTTATACTTACTTTTCTTTTAGATCCAAATAATTTCAAATTAAATGTGAATTCAAGGAAATAATTTCAAGACCATTCATTAATTATTCAACTAATCAAAATATTTAAAGAATGAAAGCAATGCTGCTTCAGTGGCATTTCTGTAAATTTTAATGACTTAAACTTTTTTGTTGTTGAACTTGTACAAGATTGACCCAAATATAAAAATTAATTTTTTTCTCACAGAAATTAGGCTATGGGCAGGATGTACTCTTCCTGTAACTTTGGACTGTGTTTCAGGAAAAGAGGTACATCTAAAAGTTCCTAAATGTACATCTAAATGTACCTCTTTAAAAGTCTTAGCTTCACAGTTTTGATAATTGCCTTGTGAGAATCAGAAACAATCTGCCAGTTCACCAGTGTTAGCCAGTTACTCTTTGCTCTTTACATCAGCTAGTTTTATGTATAGCACAAAGTTTGAAGAACTTGTCTCAACATAGTTATACTTTCACATTAGACCAACAGTTTAACCTAATTCAATATCCTGTCTCTTAAAAAAAAAAAAGTTATTAGAACAGGGCAAGCATATAGTCACAATTCCTCAAAGACACTTCCCAGCTTTTGGCAGATTTTGACTTAGGAGGAGTCTGCAGCTGGGTGGAGACTTTAAGTGTAGCATTCCTTAATAGATTTTTTTCTCCCCCATGCATTTGAGAATGACACTACATATTGCAGTCCAGGGAATGGAATATATCATCCTGGGCAGCACAGCTGGTTCATGCAGAGGAGGAAGTTCCTCATTGCTGCTCCCTCTTTAGCCACTGCGTTGGAATACTTTGAAGATGATACTGAAGAAGTCATTATCTTTTCTTGTCAAAAAACACTGTATCCCATTACAGGCCCTACTTCAAACAGAAAAAGAGTTAGAATACACACCAAGTGTTTAAAATCCCATGTTATTCAGCTGCTTGACTTTTCTGGGAGGGAGAGAGTGCCTCTGCTAATACCCTATCCCTCAGAGCTAATGTCTTTAGCAGTCCATGACAGCATTACTCATACTGACATCTATTTTCTTAATTCTAATATATTTCTTTACATCCTTACTAAAGTTCCAAGTGCCCACCATTCCCTGTGATCAAGTTATCTGATTGTGCGGATTTCCTTGAGGTTTCCCATCTTTCCTATGCTCACTCTACTCACTCCTTTGCTTGAACAGACCTTCTTGCTTGTACACTGCAGGAGAGCTGCCTATGCCAAAGAGTAATGACTCCTTCAATGGCTGTCTGAAATTCTCTTTCCAGACTTCTGGCCACTGCTCTCTTCCAGAGCTCCTTGGCTTCAATGTACCCAAAGAAAAAGCAGAGCAGGTTCAGTCACAGTGACCAGGGTCAGTGAAAAGTCAAAATCACCAGGCAAGTCCAGCTTGATATGGCAAGACTTAGGACAAGCCATAAGGTCAAACCAGCATAAGTATCAAGGCACAGGCATAGCTTAGACATAGTTCAGGCAAGAAGCAAGGGCATGGGCTGAGCTTAAATGCAGCTCTGGAGAAGAAGAGGGAGAGCTTCTCCCCAGCTCTCTCACGTCCAGCATTTTCCCATGTTCAGTGAGCACCTAGGCACAGAGAGCTGACAGAGACCTGCTCCCTCTCAGTGCCTGTGCTGCTGTGAGCCAGGAGCCTCACCACAACACAACTACTGGTCCCAAATAGCTCAGGGAGGAATTTCACAAGGAACACAATTCTAGTGCATGTACACCAGGCAGGTATCACAGAGCCCATGTCTTACAGAGAATGCACTACAGCTTTACTCCATTGTCATTTGAGTTTAGCAAAGTGTCTCTTGTGTCACAGTGATGAGTTGCTTATAAAGCAAATGCTGTCAGTCCATTTAATTAGCTCTTTAACATGGTAATAAATGTTCCCTGGCAGAGAGTTCCTGGGAAACCCTCCAAGACCTGACATGGAGAGGCACTTCTGTGCAGGGAGGACAAACAAGGCTAGTCTCCCAGACCCAAACCTCACAACTGAATCATTGCTCCTCAGATGATGATGAGTCCAGAGGGTTTAATAACCATCCCCATGGCCTAAGTAACAGCAGTTTCTAATACTGCGAGGGACAGTCCTGCCATACTGCCACAGAGGAGAGCAGCTACCACAGTGCCTCATTTCCTGTGCAGACTCTGCATAAGGAATCCAGCCCAGGTAGGTTCTGGAGCCACTCAGATTGGATTACCTAAGTAGGTATCCCAGTATCCAAATGTCTGGATATTAAAGGGAGAACTAACAGACCTGCAGATTAGCAAGACCTGCAGATTAGCAAGACCTGCTTGACTTGCTCCACTTAAGATCCTAGCCATAAACTGGTCACATTGGATCACTGGGATGGGAACTGTTCACATTATAAGGCATCTTTCCCCATGCAGTATGCACAAATGATCAAAAAGCAAGTTTTTCCCTCAACAGAGGAAGAATGCATTTGTATTAAAAAGTGTCTAGAGAGAAACAAGAAAGTTGCTTCTCAGCTCTGCTTAACCCTGTTCCTGAAAAAAAAAATCCACTCACTGTGGTGTACCTGAAGTCAAAAGCTCAGCCCTGAATGCATGGCCCCCCAGCTGCTGTGGTCTGAGTGTGACCACGAGGGAGCAAGCGGAGCCTGTGTGCTGTGCACTGTGCTCCTGGCAGCCTTGCCTTGTGCCCCTGCAGAGACAAGTGTCAGCACAGAGGTGTGAGATCACAGGAAGAAAGAAGCCCAGGCCTGGGAACGCAGCAGGAGAAACCAACAGACAAGGCTGGGAAAAGGCAGCTGGTAACAGGGGAACTAGAAGCAGCAGGACATACAAGCAGGGCCAGGTTAAGGGTCCTAGGAGGATGTGAAAACTTGGATCTAAGAGGACATATGGAACTTAGTCTCGAAATTAGCTCAAGGAACTGAGCCCTTGAGGGGAAGTTGTAAAGATTCATGTCTTGCTGATGACATCTGTGTGCCATGTCAGTGATGGGGAGAGACCTACTGGCTGCCTCAGCTCGCTTTTAAAAAATCCAGCTGCAGTCTGCTACGGCAGTGATGGGTGGATGTTGCCCTCCCGTGGTGAATCCTGGTTCTCCCAGGAGTCATGGAGCACTGCATGAACAGTAGGGCTCACAGACCTCATTTCCAAACACACCACGTGTTTGGAAATGAGGTTTTTAGTTCCCACTGGTTACAAATGCACCATGATTAATTTGAACATCAGTGTTTGCCTCCCTCAATCTTGTCGTTATTCAGATGTTTCGTGTTTCGTTTGACCAGAGCCAGACAGCACACAAATTACCAATATGGATATTCCCACTGTTCTGTCAAAGCACAAATTTAATTACTCCTGCTGTGAAAGTGTACCAGTTTGAGCTGCAGTTGTTTCCTTCATTTGGTTTAATAGTTCCAGTTGCATGTTGCATGCTGTGATGAAAGACATTTGTCCTCCAGCTGCCTCTGTGCAGCATTGACAGTGCTAATGCCACACATCTGTTATGTTGAAGTACAAACCCCTGAAAAAATTAACAACTTCCATTTCTTACAATTTTATCAAAGTTCCATTACCAAGCTTCAGACTTCCACACTAAGATCTAGTTGAACATTAACGAATATTTATATATATAGAGCACAAAATGTTTTTCCTCAAGCCCGATCAGTAAGCTATAATTTCAATTTTCAAAGTGATCTGTCCTGTATTCCTAGGGGCTTCTTTATTAAGCAGCAGTTTACAGTCAAAACCTGCAACTACGTGGGGCTTAGATGGCAAAGGGAGCTCAACCATGCCAGGGGACAGATGAAAAACCAGTAAAATTGGAATAGCTGTTTTCTCACTTCCTTTCTATCACATGCACAAGTTGACTATGAGATGAAAGGGGGACATTAGTACAAGTACACTGCTCCCTTTTAAATTCTAGCTACAGCTAGAATCCTTTTGTATTAGCAAAGTAAGAGATGGCTCCACATGAGCCCAGGTGTTTATGGGGTTTTAGAATCACACTTACACCCCTGAGCAGATTCAGAATGCCAGAGCTTGGCAGCAGTAAAACTGATAAACTGTTGTTGTCCACTGAACTGCATCTAAATGAAGTTAACTTGGGGAAAGGCAAAAGAGTAATGATGAAACACCCACTACTAATATTTTATTAATGACAATAAATCTTTGCACTATTTATCCTCAAACAGTTCTAGAAATAAAACCAGTCCTGTAATTAGTAAACTTGTTCCTTCTGCCCTTCTTCCTCTACCAACACTCACTGAAGGATTTTGTTTGACTCAAGCGAGCTAGTCACAGCAAAAACCAATCAGAACTTGACCTGGTAGCAAACAGTGGCCAGTAAAGAGCTTCCTCTGCCCTATGTAACACAAGTAATGCTGAGTTGGTATTTGTAACACTTCCCTCATTTTTGAAATCTTTCAAAGAAATTGTACATTAGTTCTGGTCTACCACTTGTTTCTTGCTGATAGTTTCACAGGCATGGCACCTTACTAATCAGTTTTACTCCACCACCCTTAAGATCATACTGAGGACTTTTGAGTAAGTGCACTCAACTGTGGTACTAGAGACAAAGTTCTGGGAAAAACCTCACTTGGCTGACTATACCCCTGGGAAAAAACGCTCCTTAACCCTCATAAATCAGGAAGAGGGCAACAAAAAGAGAAAAAAATTGAAGCAACTGGAAGCATGGAATACAGTTCTTTTAAATCTTAAGATTAAAACTTCATACTTAATATATTAACATATGAGAATTACTGGAGGTTAAAATAATTAGTTTATATTTAATTAATTAAATTTAGTGAAAATAATTAATTAAAATAATTTCTGCTAGATCAAAGAGTGACAGACCTCCTACAATGAGAATCTGTGGGTTTTCCCCATAAGGAACAATGGAAAATGACCCATTAAATTTTATTGCTGCATTATTTATGTTTCTTTCCCTATTCATTCAGGAAGTATTTTCTATGAATATTCACACCTGTCTAAGAAAAGATGCAACAATACTTCTGAAACAAGTATTGAAATCACCAGTGCTAAATTGTTTTATTTCCAACAACTAGCCATTACAGTATGTGAAACAAGAAGTGTCCAGAATAAATAGCTGAAGATGAAGCATCAGGATACTACCGTCTTCGCTACTGCTGTGGCCCCTTAATGTTTCCTGCTTTTCCACCTTCACTCTTCAGACTCTCCAGGCCTACGGATGTCATCGATCTTCAGGATCATCCTAACAACCTGAGTCGCCAGAGAAATCTGCTGTTTCTTACCAATCAAGGTTTCTATAACATGCTGCTGCTTCATATCTGCCAAAAGGAAGGAGAAGAATTAGACACCCTTGTGAAATCTAGAAGTAACATTTAACCTGTAAGTGTTAGTAATTAGTAACAGTGAATTCCACATAATTTCAAAGAACATTTGGAAATTACTACTCTTGGCCACTGTGGTTTACAAACATAATTTGTACAAACTAGAATTTTACATCTGGGTTCCTACCAAAGACCCTAGGACATTAAGATACAACTCTTTTCCCAATAATCTTGTGCTTTTCAAAAAGTAACGCAGAATGGTGAAAAGCAAAATTTCCATACATATATATTAAAAGCACCCTAAAGGCTGAGTAAATGCTAAAGAAGTGAAAGCTCAAAATGCCATCAAACAGGAACACCTGAACAAGGGTTATGAATGTACATATTACAGTTTACCACATTCTTTTCTGAAAAAACCAACACAGTAAGTAAGAAGGTGAAAAGTGTAGATCTAGCTGAATATAAGGTTTTATACACTGGCTTCTTAATCTTTGCGTATTTGCTCCAGGTTTATATATGCAGACATATTGGTGTGAACATCATTATCTACAAGTATTTCCAGTCTTTTGCTTACTTCCTCACAAGCTGTTTCTCAAAACAACTGTTTTTAGGACTGCAGTGTAACCTGATCACTAAAACTGCAGTATTTAAAGCAGCCTGCTTGCCTCATTCTAAGAGCAGCCTTCTTTCCTGTACTACAACATCAGTCAACATCTTCAACTAATCTTACCACCAAACAGAGCTTTTCAGACAATTATACATTTTCCTCCTGGGAGACATACATATACTCTCCAAGCACATTCTCATTTATTACGGCAAGGCACAAGAGTTAGAATAACTCAAGTGATGCACAGGTTTAAAAAACAGCAGTGAGCATTTTGAGCTTTTGAGAAAGAAAAGCTTTAATGCTCCTCCTTCTCCACATTGCAGTTCTTACCATTTGTTCCTTTCTGCAAACAGTCAATGCCCAGGGCAGGATTATTTTCTTTCACCTGCCTCGCTCGCACTTCGGTCATTGTCTGTATTGGATTCATACCACTGTTCTCTGAGAGGGCCATGGGAATTACCTCCAGGGCATCTGCAAAAGCTCTCACAGCATACTGTTCTAAAGATGGGCACTAGAGGAAAAGAAATTCAAATCCATAAGCCATTAAGCACCAATGTTAGTAAAAGCAGATTTTCATACTAAATATAAAATACATACACACAATAAGCAGATTTTATTTGGAATATAGTAACTAAACAAATACCTCTGAATGATAATTACTTGAAAATTAAAAAAAGTTAAACTGCTCCTAGCACAGAAGGAAAAAAGTGCTGGCAATGACTTTTTACAGAGAAGGATAACTTTTAACACTTGTTATCAGGGAACGTCAGAAAGTGCATGTTACGGAACTTTCAGGAACATCTTTGAAGTTCTTCTGGAATCTCTTAAGGCAGGCTCAATCCTTCAAACATTAAAGAAAATTTTACCTGTTCCTTTCTTACCTTATCTGCTGCCTCACTGACTGCCAAGGCACAAGATATTTCAGCTGCGCCACCACCATACACGATGCGATTGTCCCGCACGAGATTCCGGATCACACACAAGGCATCGTGAAGAGAGCGCTTTGCTTCTTCAATGATCTGCAATTACACAACAGCCCAGGTGTGACAATACACACATCTGAAGGCTGTGAAGATGTAGTTCCTAATACAGATGTGGAAATTGCAAATAAACTCAAAGATTTTTTCATGGCTCCAATGCAGCTCTACTGTTGCTACGTTATATTACTTTAAAATAGAGAATGTTAGACATCCCGTGGCAAAGAATAAAAATATGCACAAAAATATACTCTTATTTGTTAAACCTGTAATTTGAAATAACAAAAACTTAGATGAAAATAACAAAAACTTAGATGAAAAGGTTTTCAATCTTGCATATTTACAAGACACAAAACACTGAACTTTAAATGCCAACATTATGGTCAGACTGCAGTTTCTGTCCACTTCTCACTTGAACAGAAGTAGGAGATTTAACACTATTTCTGCTTTCTTAAAAGAAAATTTCAGACTAGAGTGTGCTCTTTTTTTCCAAAGGTTTTTCATTTAACGTAGGACTTGACCTATAGTAAATATAATTTAGCACTAATAGTGCAACCAAAACCCAGTCTAAGTACATAAGCATTTAAAGTGGTCTCAATTCAGGATGAGTAGGGAATATAGGGTGTGGAGATATACAGTTTGCAGTAGTTTGGGGTTTTTATTTGAAATTATTTTAACTGGACTAAATTGGAAGTGATACGACTAGGTCTACAATAAAACCAAATCTTCCAAGATGCTAATATGTCTTTACTCATAAAAGTGACCCTTTCATGAGAAAAAAAATTAGGAGCATCCACAGATAAAATTATTTATATATTTATGAACTATATGGTTTAGCAGAGAGAAAACTGAAGTTTTTGTTTAAAAACATAGGATGTAAATCTAACAAGTTACTTCTGACACACAGTCCTGACTGCCTACAAGCCCCTTCCTATTTGCCCACACTGCAAGGAAGATGCAGACGAAGTGGAGAGGAGTGCACTAACAGGCTTTACCAAGAAACTACACATTCTGCAACTATGTATCACTGCAACTATGTATCAAAGCAAGCATCTCACCATTTTATTTCCTCCCCTGATGAAAATGGTCACAGCTCTGGAGTTCTGACACTGCTCGATGAGGAGCATCCTGTCCTTGGTTGTTCCGAAGGAGATCTCTCGGACGACGCCGGCAAATCCCAGTTTCTCCGCCGTGAGCTCGCAGAAGCGCGGCACGATGCGCCCGCCTGTCGCGATGGCGATTAACTGCAGTGAAACAGCCCCGGGAGTTATTTTAGCAGGAGTTTCTCAGGGTGTTTTTCAGAACATAAAACTAGTGGAAAAGCATCTGTCAAAAACCTACTCCAAAAGGTTATCTTCCCATCACTTCAAAGTGCTTCAGCCAATGTTTTGTTTCTGCAAACAGCAGGACTAAAGCAGAAACTTTCCTAGACACCTAAAACTTTTACTAAGTAATATATATATACTCCAACTATAAACCATAATCCCCTCCATGGTAGGCTCTTCTCACAAATGCCCTATGATTTTTCTCCAATACCCACCCCTATACACAATTATGCAGTGACACCCAGGAAGCTTGAACTTTTAGCTGGTACAGCCAATTACTTCATAAATGTTTTAACAACTGGTACAAAGCCCAGTTTTACTTACTTCTATTTCAGGTCCACCAACCCAACGAACAGCAGGCAGCTCATTCTGGAGCAGCAAGTGATTTGCCTCATCATCAAAACCCCACTGGCAAATGGCAAGGTTTGCACCAGTGTCTTTTATCTGAAAGCAACACAAATCATCAACCTTCTGATCAGAACAAAGAAATGAAAAACACTCCTCATGGTTTTAATTTTCCCAATCTTCTCAAAAGACAATTCTCAAGAAGAACTCTCTGGCACATACAGAGATCAAAATATATTTTAAACCAAACTGGTATCTCGTTCTCATATTACCTTTGATTCAGAGCATTAGAACTGCTTGTACATTGCTTCCCACCAGGATTCGCAGCTCATTTACAGGAATAAATCAATGCACTATGCTGTTTTTTTCTAAAGGCTATGGAAGACAAAGAAAACAGAAATAATTCTAAAGGCTACCTGCTTCACCATCTCTTCAAACTTCTCTTTTTCGTATTTCTGCAGTGCCTTGTAATCATCCACAGATGTGACATCAAGCTTATGTTTGGTTTTAGGCTTAGGTGGTTCAAATGGACATGTAAGGATTGCAATTTTAGCATCTTTTAACTCCTGGGGAATTAAAAAAAAAAAAAAAAAAGGATGATTTTTGACATCATTAACATCTTTTTCTTGTATTTGCAAAACATATAGATGTATCTTTATAAACAGAAACATAAGAGAAATGTGAAGATCATTCGACTTATTCTAAAGTTAACTAAATATAACTAAATAATTCTCTCAATAGTCTCAATAAACTACTTAGAACAAATTCCACAGCTCCAAGACACTGTTGAAGCCCTTAACAATCTTTACCAGTCATGCCTTTTTATGGTTTAATATTTAAAAAAATCAAAAGAAAAATTCAATTAAACCATCCCTATCCACTGTGATCACTGAGAATGCTACTCGTCTTTGCAACAACTTTTCAACTATTACATGACTGATATTTTCCACTAGCCTTCCTTTTTACAGGATAAACATTGTTACCTGCTAGATAAATATGTCAGAACAGAAGTTTTCTTGAATTACACTGCCCAAAGACTTGGAGAGCTTACCCATGCCAAACATAAAACAAGGACAGTTTCTGGAGTGTTCCTAACAGGACAACATATCAGCAATCCATAAAGGTTAAGAACCTTGACACTGCATTGCTCTAAGCATATTAAACATATCACACACCAGGGATAATTATTTCTACATAACACAGAACCCTGCACCTGTCCTCACTTAGCAGTACAGTAATTCCTCCCTTCCACCACAATTTCTCAATATTGTTGTAAATTCTAACTTGATCCCTTCCAATATGAAAAATTTCATGCTCCTTTCCCCTTCCTCTGTTGATATAAGGGTGAAAAACCAAGCCAAACCACAAGACTATGTAAATACTTAATAAATGCTAGGGCAACGTTTGAGGTAGGCTAGAAATTCTAATTTAAGCCATTACACACAAGAACATCACTTACTTTAGGCATCTGTGGATGACTGAAATCTTTATCCACAATCACTCCTTTAACCAACTGTGTATCTTCCAGTCTCCCACCCACTTTGCCTTGCACTTTGATCAGCTCAAAATCAACATCTTTACGTTCCATGTCTGCTACTGTCAGTACAGCATTCACAGCAATCTCTGCCATTTGCCTGTGACAGCGGTTCACTCTAGGTTTGGAAAAAATAAAATCAAGTTGTACTCCATTTCCACAATTTGGAAAAAAAAAAGGTGATTCTATCAATCAATCTTTAACAGTAAGAAGTACCACTATAGCAATCAACTTTTGCACACTGTATTAAAAGAGGACATCCTGCTTGTTTGTCCACAGAAATAAAGATGCTGGCTATGGCAGAAAACAGAACACACAATATGTTTGGTGTGGGGAACCTTTGTCAATGGAGTCTCAACACATACTTGGAACAAGTCAGGAGAACTAAACTACTAAGGAACATTCAAGAAACAGAAACCACTTGTAAGACAACTCTGCAAAGGAAGCCCTTCCAATGTCTGAATTGATGAACTACACATAGAATCCATGAAGGAAAATGAACTTATGGAACCATCCTAAGTTACATTTTTTTTAGTGGGAAAAAAACCCCCCAAAAGATGACATATTATTATTTTTAACAGATTTACATTACTTTTGGAACCTATGATGCAGAAACCTGGAACTAACAAGTTAGAATGAAATCGATACTGCAGCTGTTTAACTTCACTGAATTGACCCTTTGGAGACAAAGGATTAACAAATTCTTATCCTGAAACAGGAGTCTATTGAAGAATTAGCCAAAACAAGATAAAGAAGAGCCTTCAGCAGCCCTCCAGTAACACAAACAATTTAATAATCCATCAAAACACCACGATTTCTCCTTTCCATGCAGAGGATTTTCAATAGAAGGGTAACTATTCATTCAATATTCAGGTTTTGTGACTTACACTTTAGAGCCCAGAGTTGTCTTTGCTGTCTGGATCAGAGGCTCAATGTTCTGTGGATCAACTGGGAAGCTGTCACTGATTTTGTCTAGATGCTCAATAGCAATGCGTGCTGCCTGCTCATAACCATCTGCTATTCTGATGGGGTGAATGCCTCGGTCTAGCAGCTGCTCAGCCTGCTCCAGTAATGCCCCAGCCAGAACTATAAAACAAACAAACAAACAAACAAACAAACAAACAAATAAAGGAAGTTTTACTCTTGATTGGATCATAAGAACATTATCAACAGATTAAAAAGCACACTTTCTGATTTTTCTGCAGTATTTTTAGAGCTCAAGGCT